>LR736881.1:1876004-2272368 GCA_902654985.2 Oryctes borbonicus | reverse complement strand
GATGGTTGAAGAAGCTGAAAGGTACAAGGAGGAAGATGAGAAACAGCAACAGAAAATTGCGGCTAGAAATCAGTTGGAAGGTTACGTATTCAATGTCAAACAAGCTGTAGACGAAGCAGGAGAAAAATTATCCGAAACAGATAGGAACATGGTTAAGAGAGAATGTGATGAATGCTTACGGTGGTTAGACAGTAATACCTTAGCTGAAAAGGAAGAATACGAAGATAAACAAAAACATCTAACATCTATTTGCAGTCCAATAATGGCCAAATTCTATAATAACGGAACACAGCAACAAATGCCTAAAAACTGCGGTCGACAAGCTGGAGGATTTGATGGAAATCGATACAATGGACCAACGATTGAAGAAGTTGATTAATCGCCTTGTGGTATTTTAATTAGTCATAATTTATTGCGATACTTTTTACTTTACATGTGTATAGTCATATTTTTGAATACCTCGTTTTTGTACATAAAGGCTTTTGTACGATATTATAATAAATTATTTTCTTTGGAAATATGTGGTTTGATTTAACTTGCATAGTAAAATTTGATTAAAATCGAGAATCAGTTACATCCCAGAAATTATTTAAAATTACGTTGAAAGCCGCGAAACCGATTCAAATAGCCAATCAGATGAAGTTCGAAGTCGCAACAGCGCTACGTCGAGCATAAAATCCCTTGTTATGATTCTGTATGGGAAGTTAACCTTACTTATCGGTCCTATATTATTTGTTAAATAACTTATTTAAATGATAAATAAGCTTAAAACATGACCTCTATTATTAAATTACAAGCTCTTTCAGGAGCTATGGACGAATCGTTTCCTTGCTATATTTTACAAGTAGACGAAGTTCGTATTTTGTTAGATTGTGGTTGGGACGAAAAGTTTGATTTCGAAATAATTCGGGAAATTAAGAGGTGACTTATTCGAATTCCGAAAGTATAAAACGACTGAAATTTCGTTAATTTTAGGCATTTACACCTTATAGATGCTGTTTTGATATCTTATCCAGATGTACCTCATTTAGGGGCATTACCATATTTAGTTGGAAAGTTAGGTTTGAATTGCCCAATTTACGCTACAATACCCGTATACAAGATGGGCCAGATGTTCATGTATGATTTGTATCAGTCGCATTATAACATGGAAGATTTTGATTTGTTTACGCTTGACGATGTGGATGCGGCCTTCGATAAAATTATACAATTGAAATACAATCAAAGCGTTTCAATGAAAGGTACCTTGCAATTCATATGGCTCTCTCAGGTTTCTTATTTGTAATATCTTTTAGGAAAAGGATATGGTTTGACGATAACCCCCTTACCCGCAGGTCATATGATAGGCGGGACTATTTGGAAGATTATGAAGGTTGGCGAAGAAGATATCATATATGCTAATGATTTTAATCATAAAAAAGAAAGGCATTTAAATGGTTGTGAACTGGAGAAACTTCAAAGACCTTCTCTATTAATTACGGATGCTTTCAATGCAAATTATCAACAGGCTAGGAGGCGAACCAGAGATGAGAAGTTGATGAGTAAGTAATATGGTGATGATTTTATTTACATTACTTGATAAAACAATTGTAGTAGCCATTTTTAGTTAAAACAGGCTAACTCAAATGTTATTAGGAAAACTGCATTCGATAATTACGTTTATTTTAAGATTTTCTTGTGAATGTATGGATATAATTTTATAGCAAATATTCTTCAAACCCTTCGAAATAATGGTAATGTGCTAGTAGCCGTTGATACTGCTGGTAGAGTTCTAGAATTGGCACATATGCTTGATCAACTATGGAGAAATAAAGAATCTGGACTGTTAGCTTATTCGCTGGCATTACTTAATAATGTTAGTTACAACGTTGTCGAATTTGCAAAGTCACAAATCGAATGGATGAGCGATAAACTGATGAAGAGTTTTGAAGGTGCACGAAACAATCCATTTCAATTTAGACATCTTCAGTTGTGTCACAGTCTGCAGGAGTTGGGAAAAGTTCCTAGTCCCAAAGTGGTTTTGGCAAGCTCTGCTGATATGGAAAGTGGTTTTTCACGAGAACTCTTCCTGCAGTGGTGCTCAAATCCAAATAACAGTATTATTATAACAACTAGGTAATTATTAGACCAAGTATTTGAATTTGCTCTTAAAGTTTGCTATATATATTTCAATAGGACGTCACCAGGAACTCTTGCACGAGATCTAGTTGATAATGGTGGTGGTAGAGCAATTGATTTGGAAGTAAAAAGGCGGATAAAACTGGAAGGTCCCGAGCTGGAAGAGTATGAAAAGAAAGAACGAGAAAAACAGCAAAATAATGTGCATAATGGGTAATGATTCTATTGCGAGATATTACAATTTTTTCTTATTTACTGTCTGTCATTGTATATTATATTTTAAATGATTGGTAATTATTATTTATCCCTAAGAATAAGGATGTAGACAGTTAGTGTTGTATGAATAACAGGTATTTCTTCAAATATGCTTAAATGCATAGTTGTATTTTACCACAAGTATTGTTATCAAATTGATATTAGAGATATAAAAAGATACCCAGTATGTGAGGGCAAAAATTTTGTAAGTAGCAAATAAGGTTATTTTAATACTAAAAGTTACTTAAATACCCAGCTTTAATACAAAATGTACCTAAGTGCTTATCTATTTTTTAGCTTATTTTGGCCGAAATAATTTATTTTACTGGTTGAGTTGGAATGAGCGAACTAAACTGTAGTAATGTGTAAAATGAAAAGTAAAAACAGAATAATTTAATTTTTATTAAGTTAAATAACTTAATATTCCATAAAACAATGCTACTCAAAGTTTCTCAACTGAAATTTAAGGTAGTCCTAAACTGCTTGCGCGACTAAACAAGCCCTACTATGTCTTTCGATTCTTTTGCATTTAATTCTTATTATTACAGTTGCGTCATAGCACAGCTGCCTTTATTCATTGCGATCTTAGTAATACTTCAGGATGCGACTCCTGCAGTAAATGTTTATCAACAGACTTACTTGTGCTGTACAAAAACATGCTGCGTTATGTTGCAGAAGCCATCTCGACTATATTAAAATAAAGCTTAAAGATGAACTATGGAGTAAAATACAAGCATAATTTAAACTCTCCGTAGGTACTTTCTTCGCGTAAATACAAAATTTTTATTATTATAAATAAGCTATGGCACAGATGCTTATTGTAACAACATCCCCTTGTGTGTTAGAATAGATGAAAGCTTTTAACGAACCTTAATACAATTCTAGGATTTTCTTCCTTCAGTTCATTAGATACAAGAAATGGCCTACTGAAATATTGGTGTCGTGCGCGACTGGTGGACCGCTTCCAGAACTTCTTGTCAAAGACGACAGATTTCATCTTCAGCTTTTTCTAGTTTAAATAAGTAATATTTTAGGACTACCTTAACTATCAAAAATTCTGCTAGTAATCTAACATTACCTTTGCTGAGCGATAGCGCTATTTATACTGTCTTTGACGAGCGGCATCAGTGCTTTCATCTGTATTTGTCCTGAAACATTTTACCAGCACGAGGTCTTTCTATGTCTTTATTGGTTGTTTTATGCGGCTCTATTGGAGACCACAAAAAGGGTTATGACCAATGAAAGGCATGTTCCCTGATTATTTGGCCAACTTATCTGACTTTTTATTTCCTTCGTTCCCTTGGTGGCTTGAGACCCATCGCAAAGTAACGTGGTTATTGCGTCCCAATCATGGACAGATTTAAAGTAGAAATTTCTGCTTGAAATATGTTGATGTTGAGACCTGCAGGCATATTTAGGTGGTAATGCCTCTACCTGTTGTAACACCTATTCTTGAGCCGTCTGTGTATAATGCCAGGCTTTCAGGCTCACCAGATACCCACTCTGTACGGCCTTTAGTGATCGTCATATAAGGCTGATCAATGTTGTATTGCATAGGGATCTTGTCCTTTGCAATGTGCATCAAATAATTTCTCTAATTCTTGATTGTGGTAGAATGGTTAATAGTATCTACATTTTCTAATTATACAAGAATTTAATAAAAAGAGTTCTATACCTCGTAGAAATGTGAAATCAACTACCTTACTAATAACAAAGATGCACAGGTGTTGAGCTGTAAAGTGGAACATACTGTGTACAAGTACGGCAATTGAGTGCGAGAAAATAGTATACCTAAATTAGGAAAAAGGACAAGAAGCTCCTCAACAATCGAAGTTTGATCATTTAAATACTGCTTGAATTCAACAGTAAAGCTTGTTTTATGAAATAGGCTTCTAAAACGTCCATTTTAAGGCTTTTATTTATTTTATATAAAACGTATAAATTTTCAAATGCACAAGTGTACCTATTTCTGGTATATGTGTTAGTACGCGTGAATTGTTTTTGTTTAATCTAACAGAAGTTGTTGTCAAACCTCACTTTAAACTTAATTTACTGAAGCTTGTTCGGATTATTGGATGCTCGGATTGCAGAGATTACACTGTACATTCATCGTATTGTGTGCAAAAAGTTGCCACTATAAATGTGCAA
Source organism: Oryctes borbonicus (assembly GCA_902654985.2). Lineage (NCBI taxonomy): Eukaryota > Metazoa > Arthropoda > Insecta > Coleoptera > Scarabaeidae > Oryctes > Oryctes borbonicus. The sequence continues at coordinate 2,267,847 of LR736881.1, read as the reverse complement.
TTTATTTTCGAATTGTTCCAATGTTATAAAAGTCGTAAACTAAAATAGTAATCACGAAATCTTTGCTTTTCCGGTATAACTTATTAGGCTTTGAATAATTGTAATAATTTATTCGATTATTTAGTAGAATTAAAATTAGCAACTTTGCTAAATTTAAATTTACACTTTACCTCTAATAATAATAATCGAGACCCTCATTTTTTTTTTGGGACAATCTGTATATATATATTCATTACCAGCTAACTGTTTTTATGTAAGAATACTTGTAGGCTTTTAAAAGCTACAAGTACACATTCTTGATTAGTTTTGCTACAATTTTAATGAATAAACTGATTCGTTTTTCAGTAAAGCAAATTCAAAGCATTATCAATTGTTGCAAAAATAGTTTCTATAATTATAAATTTCCTTCGCCTTTCCAAAGATCCATATTGTGAACAGAGATGTCTAAATATTTTTTTTTTAGGGAAGATATAGATTCGGATTCTGATGACGATATAGAGATGAGCGTAATATCTAAGGGGAGGCACGACATAGTAATAAAACAAGAGGGTAAAATTCACGGTGGTTTCTTCAAGGCCACAAAAAAGCAATATCCAATGTTTCCCTTTACGGAAGATAAAATCAAATGCGACGATTACGGCGAAATCATCAAGCTGGAAGACTACAAACTAGCCGATGCCGTTCCCGAAGTCGAAGATAACAAAGAGAACATCGTTATCAAGAAAGAGGAAGAACCAGTCTGTAAGTGACTTTCACATCAAAATTCTTGAGCAAATGAAATGGATTGCCGAAATTTTAGGTGACGTCACGGAAATGCCAACAAAGTGTATCGTATTAAATAGAACAGTTCAAGTTAACGCGCAAGTTCAGTACATCGATTTTGAAGGCCGATCTGATGGAGAGTCTCTATTAAAAATTTTGTCCCAGTTGAGGCCTAGAAGGGTTATAGTTGTTAGAGGAACGCCTGATAGTGCGGCAACCATAGAATCACATTGTAAGGAGAACGTTGATGCTAGAGTGTTCACGCCATCTCGTGGCGAAACGGTGGACGCTACAAGCGAAACGCATATTTACCAAGTAGGTATTGTTATGGGCCGTCTTAGTATTTTAAAGTAACTTTGAGAATTTTAAATAAGTTGAATCAGGCAAAACGATATTTTCAAATTGTCGGCAAACTATACAGTCCCATCAGAACACCACAACATTGCTTATTATTTATTATAAGCAATGTTGTGGTGTTCTGATGGGACTGTATTTTGATAACAGCTTAGCTTTTGTAACTAGGCTGCACGACATACAGGGAGCTAAGATTAAGTGCAGGAATTACCTATAACGGGTGTTAGAGGATGAACTTACGCTAGACGCATATCGGAATGTTATTTTATTCGAGGGGACAAATTTCGGCACATCGTTTCGCTTTCACCAAAAGAAATGTAAACTTAATTTTCTTAAATGGACTAGCCTAATTTTTATAGAACAGTAACTCATTTGACGTAAAGCTGATCTATTTCGATAGACCTAAACATTACCGTTTTAAAGCTATTTTGATTTTTATGAAGATTTCAGCAAAAACATCGTGTAATTTATCGCTTATTTATTCGGTGAACAAAAATGTTGATAAATGATTTTTAGGGGGCAAGTTACAAATACGAATCATTGAAAAGTATTTCAATTTTTTTGCACATACTCTACAGAGCGTTAATATTTATCGATCAAATATGTTAAATTTCGGCCACTTTAATACTTACGTCATTTTAAATAGAAAGGCAGATATGACCCTATGCATGGTATTAATCGAAGCGTTTCGCTCGTTTTCTATTTAACGAAACCAATACAGTTATTCGCACCCCTCATTCCTACATATTTCAGATCGTTAAATTTCTCCAGGTTAAATGAGCTTGTGGTGACAAGAGAAAATACTGATGGTGGCGATGGGCTTAAGTAGGTATTATTGTAAGCACTTAAAAATTTTGTAAGCTGGGGACCTTATTTTGTGTCATGGGTTGTAAGACCGTGAAGCAAATGTATAACACTAATTTGTATTTTTCATTATGATATTCATGAAAATATTGTTACTGTTATATTTGGTTTCTTGTATGTATGTAATAGTGATTACTAGTAATAAAAATGTAGTAAATAATACAAAAGTTGATGCAGAACTTTCAATTTGGCAGATCCTACACTTAAATCAGAAGCGCAAAATTGGTATGTTGCCAGATGCATTCTAGAACCTGCTGTACGTAGGCCAGGTAAAACTAAGAGAAAATAATTCTTATCTATATCTGTGCCTGCAACGTTGTCATTTCAATCCGACCAACGTAACAATTCATTTTACTATTTGAGTGTAAATCTACAGAAATCGCCTGAAAATGTTAATTGTAGAATAATTCAACACATTATTTTTTCGAAAAATAACTAGTAACAAATAAGAACGTACGAAACACGAAAGCTACATGAAGCACAAGGTTATTAACATCACGTAAAAAAAATGGATGGTAATATCGCTGTGGCGGATTGCGAATGTTATAAAGCACAAAATTGGAACACTGTAAATTTACTAAGGCGGGTTTTATATTTATTTATTTATTTATTGTTTCATTCTTTTGTTTCGATCATAATTTAACATTCTATTTTAATAATGTGTTCGTTCATAGGTCCGACTCACCGATGCCTTAGTATCTCAGTTAGATTTCCAAAAAGGAAAAGATGCAGAATTAGCATGGATTGATGCCCAAATCGCGATCAGAGATAGCCAAGTTGATGCTAAACCAATCTCAATGAGCAGTGACCTAATGGAAGGTAAGAGTATAACAGTATATCCTTCCGAAGGCACTAACTGTATTTTTGATCCACCTACTCTAGTTGATGAGGAAGAGACCAAGATTCTGACATTAGAGCCCACGCTCACCAACAATTTGCCCCACGACACTGTATTTATTAACGAATTAAAGCTATCGGAGTTTAAACAAATTCTGGCCAAAAGCAATATAACGTCCGAATTCTCAGGCGGTGTTCTCTGGTGTTGTAATGGGACAATTGCGATACGAAGGGTATGTTTACTATTGGTTGCTGCGTATACTAAAATTTAAGTCTTTTGCTTTTTTCTTATAGGTTGAATCTGGACGTGTCTTAATCGAAGGCTGTATCTCTGAAGATTACTATAAAGTTAGAGAGCTGCTATATGAGCAGTATGCAATATTGTAACAACTTGAAGTGATTCTGATGGTGGCAAGATAACTTTTTTAATGACGCTAGGATAAGAATTCTTTTAATTTTAATATAATTTATGTATTATATAGAGAAGATAAATGTAATAAAACAAAGTTTTTTTATTTAACTAAATACGGTTTGTTTATTCTTGTATCCAGTGTAGATGGATTTTATTTTATCAATCAAAAATGTGAATAATCTTGATTGAAATGAAGAATTAATTCTTAAGGTATCGTCTACTCCGCTAAATGTCATTTAAAATGCGAGTTTTCGATAAGCTTGTCGTTTTTCCTCTTGTTTTAAGCACTTTTTATGCCACGTTAATATTTTGCGAATGTTATAATAAAACCTGGATTAAATGATTAAATATGAGTTACATAAATAACAAATTTTAGCCGCAGATGAGAATGAATGAAATACTCTGTCGCTGCACGTACTTTTTATGTTTACGGATTAATACTCAGAAATTTAGGGTTTATTTTGAATCTACAGTAGATAGTTGATTAAAACTCTTAATCTATAAGATTTCCTTTTCGTTTTTAGATATGATTTTTTTTACATGTAATACATTGTTGGTGTTTAATCAATCGCTCAAAGTGGGCAATCATGTTTATAACAAGTAATGATTGCTCACTTTGAACAATTTCCTTTGCATGTCCTTGCTCTATCTGTATTTTTTATTCACTTACTACTATAGTTGATGAGGGACAGATCAACATTAGAGCCCACGCTCATCAATTTGCCTCCCAGCACCGTATTTATCAACGAATTAAAGCTATCAGAGATTAAATCAATTCTGAACAAAAGCAATATAACATTAATGTGACATTCTTCTTTATTTTGAACGATAAATTTTAACTCGGTACATTTGATTTCTATACCTTGGATTAATTTAACATCTTGTCATGCAAGATTGATTTTGAAGTGCCTTACCAAAAGAAATGGTGTTTAATAGTAACTTACGACGGAAAGTTGAGTAATTTGTGTAATTAACAAATAACTAAGTAAGTACAATAAAAAATTTTTGATTGAAAAGCAATTAAACACCGATTTCCTAAACGCGATCTACAAATTTATATTTTAAAGAAACTAGCTGAGGTAGGCAACTTAATATACTAACAATTAGTAGAACATACAGCTACTATCTGCTAATAAATGCAAACTGTGTTCCTGTCTTTCATCAAATATTCATCTCCAATTCGTTTTTGGGCGTATGGTATTTGCGATAGTGTTAAGAAATTGCTTTGAAAATGAAACCGATATGCTTGAGTTGTTGAAATTGGCATTGATTTTTAGAAGGCATGTAAATGGCTAAAGTTGTATTCACTATACACGTCCCTCTTTTTATTAAAGTCGAGTGAAAACCTTATTGTGGAAGAGAAGAAAAAGATGTTAATGCTTTCTTAAGGCTTTAGCAAAGTACATTCCTACTATGAATGTTACTATTTCTATGATTAGGATTAGTGTAAACTTTATATTAATAAGAAATTGGTGAATAACAGGGTTAGCCAAAATTTCCTGCGGGATTGCCCCTACCTATAAAAATAAAAAAAAAAATTAGCGAAAATATACAAATTTGTCCAAGTTCCAAAAGGAGCTAAGAACTTAAATAAATAAAATATGTATGTCACAAGAAGTTGTTCAAACCCTAATGAAATAATGATGCAATAATTACCTGAAACGAAATTAAATTTCATTGCATAACTTGATTTTTTTAAGTTAAAAAGTGCTATTCACCCTAATACGGAAGATCGTAGTATCCAACAAACAATTTTTTGAAGGTCCTGGTTGATTTAAATTGATAGTTCCAGGCAATGAAGGATATATTCGATAATTTATAGGGAAGGCAAGGCAAGCGGAACTGTCAACTTAAATCGTCTGCAAATTTTAAAAAACAGATAAAGGAATAGCAATTTCCTGGAATCACACTGAATCAGGAAAATGTTTAATTAAATTGATACTGTCCTTGTGTGGAACCACGGGTGTAGCCAGGTTTGATGGGAGAAGGGGGGGCTAATTAGAGTTGATATTTTGGAGATTCTTATATGACCGGAGGAGAGGGTTACAAGAATTGAAAAGTGAAATTATTTCACAGGAGAGGGTACGGCCCTTCCTTGCACCCCTCTGGCTACGCCCGTGTATGGAACTGTCTATATATCTATCGTATTTTGACGAAGCACCTTTTAAGTATCTACCTTAAGTGTGATTTCCTTAATTAATTAAGGAGAATCATTTTTTTGCTTCCTTGTTTTAAATTTCAAAGGAAATACTTTTAACCGCAATTTTGTATCATAATCTTTTGAGATACGAATGCATTTAACTAAATCCTTTTCATTGACAGTGAAACCAGATTTACTTATCTCGTTTCAATTGTAAGTGGTTAGGATTAAAATTGGAGATGCACGTTTGCGTTTAAAATTTTGGAATTTTAAAAACATTTGGGTACTCCTCGAATTTTTATAAAACAAGTGAAATATGATGGTTTTTCTTTTATGGGAATGTAAAATTATAACTAAGTGATTTGATGGGAAATAAAATATAAAGAAAAAATGCAAAATCTAAATGAGTAAGTATATTTATTTATCTATCCCTTTAAAGTAAACATAAAATACGTATACACACCTTATGTATTCATTCAACTTTTAGGATCACAAAGGTAGATTATTCGTTGATATTCCGTCGTTGTACGGCACGGCAAGAATACGAAAATAATCCCCTTTATGTGTATGTATTTAAATCAAATCCCATCTGTGTACATGTTAAAACGCCTCGCATTTTGTTATTAGTTTGGGTTCTTAAAATACGCTAAACGCGCCAATCACAGCGCGCAGATCCCTACCATATGTTTCATTCATGTTAGCTTATCTTGCTGAGCATCATCTGCCCTCTCTCTCGTTACTTGTGTACAGTTAATGGTTCTGGATAGAGTGTTGTGCGTGTGTTTGTTTTCATCCGTGATACGACTTTCCTATTTTTTTTTAAACGAATTTCACATTTTTTAACGTTGCGATTTGAGATCACAACTTCGAGGACCCGATTTGGCGAGGATTGGGACCGATTTCTGTCGGATTCGAGGTAATAAACCCTTCGTAATTCGTAAAAACTTTGCGCCGTGTTTTTACTAACCTCAAAATCTACCCTGTTCAGTTACTTATTGAAACGGGAGTACAGGCAATTCGTACTTAAGTACTATTATCGCATATAAGCCGTTCGACGAGGCTTGATTTCTGCTGATTATGACGATTTTTTATCGTAAACAAATGCTATTTGAGTTGTCATTTTTTTTTAGCTGTAGGGCAATGCAATACTTAAAGGAGGAAATGTAATTATTTTCAGGTCTATTTTTTTTCATTGTTGCAGACTTTAGATAAAAGTTTATATAAGATAAAATTTAATTGATAATTAAAAATATTTTTTTATTATTTACATAAACGGTATGTTTATCAATTTTTTAAATAAATTTGCATGTGCACATCAAGATGCACCTTTTCACATTATGAAGGATTCGATTGGTTATATTACAACATTCTTTTTTTGGCACAAACCCGTACGCCTTGCACCTGCATTAATCTAAAATTAATAAGCAAACGTAGTGCGATGTATTGTATATGTATTAATATCTCTCCCGCTCCCTACGCATTTTAATTTGGTATACGATATCATTAGGTAAGCTTGAAATTGCCTCTGAAATGTTGCTCTATACTTTCATATAAATGCTTTTGAACATAGCATAGCTAAGAACAGTCATATTTAGGATACAATAATTGAAAATAAACAGCTTTTGAGTTTAACATATAGCCAGAATTAAGAATAAAATCAATAAATTGTAATTAAATTAAAATTAGTTCAAATTGATGACTTGGTGTGAGTTCATACGAGGGTTGTACAATAAATCCTTAGAAAAAGATAAAAAACAAAGTATTTTCTGTTTCTAGTTTTCAAGATAGTCTCCATTTAACTACATACACTTTTCCAAGCGTTTCTCCAGCTTTTTTAAGCCCTCCAAAACGTAAAATTTCGGAAGGTCCTCAAAATAGGTACCTGTTTGGGCGATGACTTTTTCGTTCGACGTGAACCGTTGTCCGCCGAGCCATTTTTTCAAATTTGGAAATAAAAAACGCCACTTGGAGGTAAATTCCATAATTTTGGCCATCGAAATTGCGCAGGTGTGCATTCGTGCATTGTCTTGATGGAAGATCTTTTTCTTTTTGAAGTGAAGAGGCATTTTCTCGATTTCTTCGCTCAACCAGTCCAATAAGGACGTATAATATTTTTCAGTTTTTACTTGCCCTTTTTCCAAGTAATTGATGTAGATGATTCCGCGTGCAATCCACCTTGTTGGTCCTTCGCCTTCTTGGGATAAACTCACTGTTTTGATTGTTCCTTTGTTTCCGACGTGTAGTAGTGAACCCATGTTTCGTCCATGGTTATGCAGCGACGGAGAGACTCGTCAGGATTGTGGCAGAAAAGCCTCAAAATAGCCTCAATGGCTATTTCACGCACTTTGGTTCGCCGATAATTCAAAACCATATCGTGGATTTTGTTAATCATTTCGGGGGTAGTCAGTTCCACTGGACGTTCATAACGATATTCATCTTTTGTGTAAACTGTTGCAAACACAGGAGCAGATGTGCCATGAACTTCATCCAAATCAGCTTTGATCTATTTTGGTGTTAAGCCTTTTAAACATAAGTGTTCAATCACCGCTCAAAGCTAATTTTTTCCATTTTTCTACATAAACAAAAATTCCTTGCTTAAATCGACAATAAAAGTGAAACCGTGTGATGGATATAACTGAGACTTTGACAGCCTTCTAATGACTAATGATCCTTACTAGAAACTAAGCATTCTCGATGCTCCTTCAACTTATTGAACCACCCTCGTAGTTAAAAAGTAATCGATAAGTTGCTAGTTATGTACCACGGGCAACATTTACCAATTAAATAGCGTTTGCTATTTCTTTTGCTTTTTCAAGGAATTATAATCATAATTTTGATACTAATTTAAATAAACGAGTTGTCAGCAATTCTGGGAGAGCTTAACTAGAGAACTTGCATGTTTTTCAATTCCGTGAAAGTACATTAAAAACGAGGAATTTTAATAGATATTAACATTCTACTTCCATCACAAATATTGAAAGACAAATCTGTCTAAACGAAGGTTGAAGGCGCACGCCTTTTGTGTTACGTTACACGTTTCGAACCGTGGTAATCAACCACATTTATTATTTGATGTTGATAGAAGTGTCTTTGGCAAAATAATTTGATATTTACATGACAGTTCAACGCAGAGCAAAAACGGCATATTATCCATTTTACGAAGTTCGGATTTATAAAATATATGCTTGATGATATCATGATGGTTATGGTCATTATAGTCAGTGTTTGAAAGGAAAAAGCTAAATAATTTAATTTGATATTTAAATTATTTTGTACCTATAACAAGTGAAAATAAGTTGCGGCTAAAGGAAAGCTGGATTTTCAAATGCTTTTTTCTCTTAAAATAGTGACATTTGGATGGACACCCTTAGAAAATCATCTATCTTTGCCATTACTAGAGATGAGCAAGGTAGGGGAAATCTGCAGCGACTAGACAGGTTGACTCTCGGGGAAACCAGTAGGCAACACGAACTCCTTCTCCTGAGACGAAAAATCACAAGTCTCTCTAATCGCTGCAAAAAAGTAATAATTTCCTCTACCTTGCTCTATCCAGTCATTACATACAACTTGTAAAGCAAATGGAAGTTCATGCAATTTCCATAATGGAATTTTACATTGAATTAGGTTTACCTTATTGGTATCATGATCACCCTGGTATTTGAGAATTGACTCGTATGCTCGTTTTAAATTCAAATTAATATTCCCAAAGAGTAAAGACAATAGTGGATTTTGAATCTAATCCTCGGGGTATAAAATGAGACAAGGCTCTTCTCACTGAACAGTTTGTAAACATTAATGTTTATGCAGAGTTGACGCTATGGACGCAAACTGAGTGCTAATTCCAGAGAACCAGCAGGTTTTACTTCTCCTTCTTCTTTTACTGGGATATTGGTTTTTGTTCTCCCAGAAGAAATGGTAATCCGTAGCTTTTGCTTACTTTACTTTCTTATTTCCATTTACCTATTTTTACGGGAACAATATTCGTCGTGCTTTCAAATAGGTTCCTCAGCGGTTCGTTTTAACCAATAAGAATACGTATTGTTTCATAAATCGTACTTGTGCTAATTTTAATGCGACAAAGTTGAATATTTCCGGTTGGAATTCCACGCTTATAAAGTTTGGGGAGTTTTGTAATCTTTGACAAGCGTTTTTTACTGTTAGCTTTAATATTGGTTAAAGTAAATCGCTCTAAAACATTTTAAAGTAAAGTATCAAATATCAGAACTGATTTGATGGAGCTGAAGCTTAGTCTCATTCATTCAATTTTCCTTTTAGATACCGTAAAAGTATCTTTTATCGCAGATATTGGTAATTTTTTACAATAATTCCATAATTGATGTAATTGTTACAATCTTCTGATATTTGCACATACCCTAACATTTGGAATTTGGCTCTGAATAGATATAGAAATCCTTGCTGATATGTAGATATTAAACAACATTATTTGTCTTAATTTTTATGAGTGCATTCACCTACGAAGTAGATATCTTGGAATATCAAGCCTTCCTGGTCCTTTCTGAATCTTCTTCCATCTCAACGAGATATCATCGAGTAATTTTTTCCTTTATAGACTAATATGCAACGTAAAGCTTCTGACGGTTTTCAAGATTTAACATGTACGTTCGTGGAACATGTATCTCTATTTTCTCCCAAATCCATTGTTGATAATCATCTTTCGTTGATAATCATTCTTTGTCGATAATGATCGTTTAGTTATTTTCTACTTTGAATTGATTTCCGCTATGTCGTAGAAACCTATCAGTTGATGTTCAAGTAACCGCACATTTCCAAGTAATCACTTGGCAAATCTCTAGCTTCGATTTCTCTTACTATCGAGCACTTTTGGGGGTTTGCAAAAATCGTTTCATATAAAAATTATTTTTCCATATACTAGATTTATAGAGTTATTTTAATCAACGTAACCACAACATAACTAACCAACAAAATAAATGATTACTGAATATTTGTAAATGGAACACTATCAGAGTCATGTGGTGATTTTGTATGAGTAAATATTCACTTAATAGATTAAGAGGAGTTCGCCGAGTAGTTTGTTTATAGTGAGTGTATAAAAGAAGTAATTTTGTGAAAAAAAATGGGTATTTCATACGAAGGTTTTCACTGGATGATTTTTTACTGTTTTAGTAAAGGCCTAACACAACAACAATGCATTGAATCGCTTCGTTTAACTTTTGGTAATGAAGCACCATCAGAAAAGATTGCTTACAACTGGTTTGCCGAATTTCTTCGTGGTGGTGCTTTCGTCAGTGAAAGGTTGGCCACAATCGATTGTTGTTCCGAAAAACATCTACGCTGATGATTCAAGAGGATCAGCCGTGAGATAAAGGCATCCTCAGTCATATTGAATACTGCAGTACATTCGATTTTGCACGAATATTTAAGTGTGAAAAAGATCTATTCTCGATGGACTCCGCATAATTTGACCAAACACGACAGAAGCTTGGATGTACGTATCCGTACGAGCAGGAAATAAAGCAGCGGTCAACTGTTTGTGTGCCCCCTGATGAACCGAAGCACTTCCTTTTATGAAAATTACTGCTTGTTTCTTTTGTCGTATTGGACACGCCGCAAGCACTGCATTGGAAAATTGAAGAACAATCAATGCTGAATGATATTTAACAATTTATTTGCCAGAAGTCATCGACGAAATCGGGAAAAACAATCCAACGTCGCATCATCTTTCATCATGATATTATCTGTCGTACAACACGTTAACATAACGCCTTTTTTGTTCGCGAATATAAAGTGGACAGCGATTTTTGTCACCTCAAGAACCCGTTGGAGTCTCCAAAAACCATGGTACCATGAGGTAAAAAAGTGGAAAAAATGTTTCGAGAATTCGTTCGAAAGCATGCAAAAGTGTATATAACGGTTAATTGCGGATACTTTGCAAAACAATAGAACGATCTGTACTAAAAAAATGTTTTCTTTCGTTGTTTTTGTGAAAACTTAATCCTTCAAATGTAACATTTTCTCGGCACCTTTTTTTTTGGTATGTTTATGGATTAACATTTTATGGATATTATATTCGTTAGTTTATTGAGAATATTATTTTATTATTTCCCTCTTTTAATTTCATGGTTTGAGTTTTAAAATATTTTTTTGGGCCAATCTCAGAAATATTCATTCAGAAACTAGAAGTAGTAGTTTGTGCAGTAGCAATACTTCCAACTGTTTTCATATTATTAGAATAAAATAAATATTAGTATTATTAAATATTATTAACTATACTTTTGTGCCCCTAATGAATTCATTGTTTTAACCAATTGTGAGCATAAAAAAATAAAGAATTCTGATGTCTAAAACCCTGTCCAACTACAAATATTTTCTTATATTCTAGATATTGTTTTCAATAAAAATGATGCAAAAAATTTAAGCAAAAATTCTGCCTACTTCGCCTTCTTACATTAATCATTTCTCATTGTTCGCTTTATTGAATTCAATTCAATTATGGCGGAGTAGCATTATATTTTTATCTAGTAACCAAACGAGTAATAAATATCATTATGAGATAATAATCAACTTATATTTCAAATTAGCGAAATTTTTGACAAAGCATTTTTATCCTTATCTTCGTTGTAACATGTACAACATGTACAGTATTGTTATAAATAATTACATTATTTTCGGGCGAAATAAAAAGATACGGAAAGATAAGTTTACAGAAGTCAAAAGACAAGTTCGTTCCTTCAAGTGTTTCACAAGGAATTGGAATACAGTTGACACGATGTTGCAATTTGCAACTGTTGCCCTCGGGGTAACACTATCCAATCTTCTGCATGAAAACGCGATAGGCTAACGAACAAAGATTGCGGAGGCCAGTCAGCTTAATTTTTCGAACGTGTGTACCACCTGTTGCATCCATTTGACCCTATCGTGTTTCGTCGTAATACGGGACACATTGTGGCATAAACCAGTTTTGAACTTTATGTATAGCGTAGGTTAGTTATTGCGTATTATGCAGTTGGGTTGGTTGCACCGTAAATGATTTTTTGAATAATCAATATTAGTAGTTAAAATTGCCAAATTTCTGGAAATAATTCGGACAAGTTACAGAAAATAAGAAAATATGATATCAGGTTTAATTTATTTTTGCGTGTATATCACTGTCATAGTTTATAATATTCAAGTTCAAAACGAAAAAAATCATTATCATTATCATTCAAAATTATCACATATTCTGTAAAATATCCAAAAATATATTTATGTGAAAAAATTCGCCAGCTACAAACTTGAACGTCTGTCCGTTGCGGACAAACATCGAATCAGGATTCTGATTTATTTTTGCTCTTTATGACCATTGAGTTGTGATTTCCGTCAATAAACTTGCGATGAAGACAACCATGTTGTCGAAACAGACTTAAAGAGAAAATAACTCAAATTTATTCTATATAACGTTTCAATTTCGAAGATGCAAATCCTGCCTGCGTTCTTGCTTAAATTTAATTTTAATTTTGCTAATTAACTCTAATGTAGGGAAGAGGTAGTTTTTTTGTAAGTCCATATGTTGTTTATAAAAACAGTAAATCTAAAAACAAATGTAAATTAAAATAATGTTATTCTTTGGCTGTCTTCCTAACAACAACAAAAAATTTAAAAAAAGATTTATTCGAAGTAATTAAAAAGTAACAATACATAGACGTGCAACTTCATTTTGCACGAGAAATTGCTGAGGTCTTGACGAATTCAATTCTCAGACCTATACTCCATTCACTTTAAGAACATAGTAGACAGCGCTATAAATTGGCGTCCGTATTACACAACGAAAATGAAACTTACCGAAACAAAAGCTTACAAACAAACAAACAAAAACTTACCGAAACAAAAGTCCTTTTGCGCAATACCTAATTTAAAATCGTATTTCTTCAAATTTTTTTGAAGCCAGGAAACATTACAAATTTTGCATCCCATATCAAAGTTCAATTGTTGCAAATTTGATATTTGTTAAGTAGAATACAAAAAAATTAAATAAATACGTAGGCTTGCTAATATTAAACAGTTTATTATTCATTTTTTAAGTCAATGCTTTCAGTTAAATACACCTTCAATTTCTTTTTGTGAAGAATACCGATAACCACCTTTATAGAGAAACCAATTGAACTATAGTAAATCAAAATTTTGACAGAGAACACATTTTTTATGTGTTCTCTGTTATTTTTTGCTATTTCACCTAACGCTGCATTCTCAATGTTAATAAATGAAGTCCAGTTTTCAGAAAATAAAATCAACGGTGTACAGGATAATAAACAGCAATGGTAGGAAATTTATCCATGGTGATGCATATAGATGCATTACATATTCTTTGCTCAGTTCTTGTTGTAATCGTTTCATTTGGGTGTTCATTCGAAAACTTCCCACCCTAAATTTCTGGAAATTTGGACACTTATAAAAGATTTCCTGAAACACGTAAAAAGTACTATCGAGGGGGGGAACTTTTTATGCAAAAATTGACTCACCCTGCGGCAACTGGAATTTCCTTGGGTTCTGTTCATAAAATTACAAAGCTTCAAAATATTCTGCATTAAACATAACTTAAAACTTAAATAACCATAAGGTTATTAATTTTTGTTTTTGAGAAATTTATAAAGATTCTTAATATTGGTTTTTGTTCCGAAGCTCCTAAAATAGATTGACCAGCTAGAAACACAAACCAAACCAAACCAAAAGATTTTCTTCAAAATCTCGAAAACGAATCGATCAATTTCAAAAGCTAAACGCAAAAAATGTACTGTTTCAAAAGACCATTAAAATGAGGTGTTACTCGATACCCCTTTCCATTTAAGATTTTTAAGAGGGTAGCTCCCGGTAGCAGGGGGTTAAAGTAGATGAGTCAACTTTTGCATAAAAAGTTGTCCCCCTCGATAATACGTGTTTCAGGACATTTTTCATAAATTTGCAGATTTCCAGATTTTTAGGGTGGGAAGTTTTCAAATGAACACCCGGTATGTGTAACTACAATAGTTTCAATTAAACCAAACGTTTAGCCAGTACTTTAATAAAAAAAAATGGGTATGAAAACGCATTTGGTAAGCGTGGAAGTTGCTCGAGTGAAATACTATATAAGACTTCCGGACAACTAGGTTAAAAGTGGTGCAATTTTGTTTATTTCTTCGTGCTATTATAAATTTATTGCTGATATACGAGTACCAGTAAGATGCTCGTGTTTCTAGTTTCTTGTTTCTTGACGTATGATTTTTAAAAGACTTCTTAGAAATTCATTAACATTTCGCGTAGGTGGTGCAATCCTCTTCAAACTTAAAAGAAAATAAATGAGTCATTCACTTTAGATTTTAACGGTTTTGTTTTTTTTTTTAATTTAGAAATGTATCTGCTAGATTTACAGAAGTGTTCTCTATGTATAAAGGCGTTATCGTATCGTAATCCTGGTTTATCAACCTGGTGTTTCTTTAATTGAAGATTATTTACTGATGCATATTATTTGACTTCATTTGGTGTAAAGTGATGAAGTGGTTGGATAGACGATGTGGTGATTAGTGTGACACCAAATATGAATAATTTATATTTCATGAAAAGATGTTCTGATACTGAATAATATTTACAACCAGGAGGAAAAGGAACATAATTTCATGGAAAATAACGCAAAAGCACCATAAAGTAATAACTGTATGGCGAATAGTACTTAATTTATCCAATAATTCTAAAATTCAAAAAGGTCTAGTTATAAATAACTAAAATAACCATTTTAATAATATAATTAATAAACTCCGTTTGCCTTTTAACCTTTCGATTTTAAAGATTTGCATTTGTGAGTGTATAAAATTCAACTGATATCATAATTAAAAGTGACATATCATTTTTAACGTCGTGTGGTTGCTAATTGGGTGTTGGCAAATACAGAAGTTAATGCTGATTTTCACAAGAAAATAATGTTTAACGAGAAGCCCATTCTGATTTGAATGGATGCGCGAATAGGCCAAATTGTCGTATTTGGGGTGAAGAAAATCCATATACTTTCCATGAAAAAGAAAGACATCTGCAGAGATCCACTGTTTTGTGCGTATTTTGGAGTTGTGGAGTAACTTTTCCGAAAGTGGTAGATTTATCTTTAGTTAACATTCAAGTAATAATTGCGCAGTTTATAGTTATTGCTTAATTAGGCATGACAATCAGAAGTTGAGCGGTGCATGGTGAATTTCCAAAATGTGCAAAATGGAACATCGTGCAGTGATAAAATTCTCTTTTGGGACGGAAAGACACCGTCCGAAATTAAAGAGCGAATGAACATGTTTCATCAAGATAGCACCATCGTATGCCACAATTGGTTAGAATTGTTTTGTTGGGGCAGAGAATCCTTTGAAAATAATCCACATGAGCGAACGCTTGTTACTGCAATGACATTAGAAAACATCAAACTGAGGAGATCGTATTGAGTGGCCGACGGCTGAATGTTGGGCGTGAAATAATGGTTGTATACCACGATCCTTTGTATAAAAGAAAAACGATGGAGTAATATCGGGATAGCGAATCCATCCTTAAGAAGACCAGGGTGAGAAAAAGCACAAAAAGAGTGTTGGCTACATTTTTTTGAAATAGCGAGGGCATCTTGTTTTTGTTACAAAAGAAGAAAAAAATGTGAATAATACTACAATTGTTAACAATAGAATATAACATACACAAAAATAAGATATGTTACTGAAAGTGGGGCCCTCGAAATGAATATTAATTTTATTTAAAGTACTAAAATTTACAACAAAAAGAATTTATATAATTTAGAGCAACAGACTTGAAATAAATGTTAATACAAAAATAAACAAACGAATATAGGTGATTTAGCGTGATGATGGGTGCGGTTCGTTGGCGGTAAACCGACATCGTTTCGATGGCGGGAAATGAAGAGCGTCTTGTCGCTCTCTTGGTGACGAAAAAGGCCCTAGCTCTATTTTGTAACTTTGCACGTTATAACGTAATCACTTATACTCTTCACAGTGGCTCCTCCTGCTACGACAGAATACCAATTATTTATATTATATTTTTCAACCGCCAATACTTGGACGCTAGTCACATGTTTTATCGCTTTAGCAGCTGGGTGAAGAACTTCTTTATTTCATTTATACCGCTCGGGTGGGTGACGTCATCTTATTCCATTCATTTTTCACCAATTACAACGCGCACAGAATATATGGAAAAAAACAATACATTTCTCTAAGTCACGCACTTGACTAATTATTACATATAAGATCTTTAAAAAAATACGCACGCAACATACAAGGGTGAAATAAATAGTAAAACATTAGAATAATACATTTGAGAAATTTAAGTAACTCAAACGAATTCTCTTTAATTAAATTTAAAAATAAATTTATAAATTCATTAAAACAATTTAAAAATAAGCGTCCCGTTACACATTGAAACGTCAGTTAAACGATCTAAAAAATGTATTGAAATAGCAGGAGAGCATATAGACTTTTCTTTAGAGTACGTGGTCGTACCTCGTATATGAAAATTAAAAAAAAAACTAATCAGATTTTAACAAACACATAAATTATTCATGCTACTGTTAACGCTTCTGATGATAAATTTACATGAAATATATTAATTTATATTTAAAAAATGCTTTGATTTGATATTTCCTAATGTAACAAGCGATAGTACAGTCCATGTTCTGTTTTGGAAGCAAATGTCTAGCTTTTATTGGTTATTGTTGATAGATGTTAATTTGTTTTCCACACAGAATTTATTTCGTCAAATTTAATCATAAAATTTGCACTTATGTAAAACGGTCGGTATATAGCAGACGGCCAATAAAGAAGAGGAGGAACTTTCGGCGGTCCTAACCCGTAAAAATAAATACACCTCCGAAGAAGGGGGACACATTTTAATGTGTCTGTCTGCGATCTCCTCTCTCCGACATATATACCTCCGGTATTCGCCTTTCGCTTTGTGTAAGGAGACGATAAACAAATTTTTAGCCAGACATGATCACATTTGAATTGCAATGAGGAATGGATGTTTTACAATAATGTCGCCACATCGGCACCCGCTACTCTGTCGATCTTTCTCCTTCGGATCTTCCGTTTCTTTCGCATCTTCTAATGTTCGCCATCCGAGAATAAAGTACCTGATGTTAATGCTGCGTTCGTCTTTTTTCTAGTGTTTACGAGCGTATCTTTCGTATGCGCTCACTGACTGAGTTAGTGAATAAGAAGGGCAAATATTTCCTTTTGAACAGATGTCATAAATATGTCCTACGGACAGGGTGCATTTTCGGAGATGTACCGTGACGTTTTGGGTTGTATTATGCCTACCAAGTTACTGAAATTCTTCACAGATACGCTTTGGTGGTACATACAAATATTTGTATCTAAATCATACACGGCACGTTATTGTTGCAGAAGGCTTTACTTATCAAAATAGTAGAGTAGTAGGATACCAAAGGAAAAAATCATGTAAATAAAAAGATCTAAATCTACATAAGCAGTAAATTCGTAGAACACGTATGCTAAAATTAAGATTGATAATAACTTACACGAAAAAATTAGGCTTTCTGGTTGTTATAGAATAATACTGGTCAATAGTGAATTTGTTAAACACCCAATTTTTACAGCATTTTAGATGTACTCAGTAGCTCATAAGAAATAAGGAATCGTTGGATAAGTTTCGTTAAAATAAAATAAAAATGCAATTATTAGAAAACTAAACCATAACATTCAACAAATTAATGGACTGCGTTTATTACATCAACTCGAGTTTGGAATTGCCTATGCCACATATAATTGCAAAGAGACAAAGAAATGGTGTTAATCACTTGGCGAAATGTCAAGAGAATAAGAAGGCTGTGGTAATTGTTCTATCAGAATAAGTAGCGCTTTCTTTCGATTGATCAAGGAACGCTGTTTCTGGATGAGTGCTGCTTGCTGAAGCTATTCACAATACAAGCTGGTAGTGATTGTTTGACCCGTTTCCAAAAACACATAATGGACAATTCCGGTTGTTGTCCACCAAACACACAATTAAAACTTTTAGGATGGAAGGAAACCTTGGAAGAGCGTGGTATTAGATCATTTGGTGACAACCAATGATACGAACTCTTAGTGTTTGAATACAATATCCACTTTTCGTCCCAAGTTAACAACCGTCCAAGAAAAGGTTCATTCGTTGCGTAAGACGGCTGAATTTGTTATCACCTGATTCATGCGTGACACATTTGCTTAACTTTCACGTCTTTGCTCACCAGTGAAGGCGTAAATGAATGGTTTCATAGCTCATATTGAATCCTTCTCAAATTTCTAAGCACGTTGTGCTAGAATTTGCCTCTGCTACCGTTCAATATCCTCGTTGTTAATGATATTCGGTCTCCCAGAGGGTACTTCATTGGTTAAGCTGAAATATCATAAAAAAAAACTTTATGAACTACTTCTGTGCTATTCGACCACTTAAATCATTATCTCCGAATGCGGTACATATTTTTCGCGTCGCCGTTGCAGCTTTGGTACCGAATTTGCACTCATACACAACCTCAAATTGAGGTTTTATTCGTTGCCATTTTAAATTATTTTAGAATGTAAGTTAAACAGTCGTCACCAAAAGTGCTTGTATCTAACGAAAGGAGGATTAATATTAAGATGGATGATAGGTAACAATCATGTGCTATCGATCAACAAGTTGAAAAATATTCATGGTTGCACTAACCTATTTGATCACACAAATAATAACTTATTTCTATCTCAGAAAGAAAACGAATCACATGAAATGGAACAAAGGAAAATACAGTCGCAGTTATAAAGTAGCCTAACTAATATCTACTGATAAAATTGTGTAAAGAACTCGCTTAGATATAGAAACATGGCTCCAATAAAAGATATTTATTTCAGTCCATGATTTCCTTGGTTTTTCTGACGTAATTCAATTTTTGATCAATCCGGTAAGGACTCGAACCTGACTCTCGTTTGCTGGGCAGGCTACGCTTCATGGTCTTCGCTAGGACCGAATCACTTTTTAATACCTGAATCTTTTTCTTTCGAATACAACTCTATCTTTATTGATACAAACTATTCTCTGTTGAAAAAATACGGTCTACAATTTTATAAATACATCCGATTGATTATTCCTTTCTGGCGAACCCAAATTTTCTGAAAAGTAGCTGCAGATCGTTTGCAATCGTTTTTCAAAGTACTTGCGGTTACGTACAGTAACGTAGTAGTAATGAGAGCGTGTTTTCTTCTCTTTCCATTTTAAGGTTTCTTGAGGTGTAAAGCCTAAGAATTTAAATGTTGTTCCTTTTATTGTCGTTAATGTATACGCTAACATTGTGCATTGAGATTTTTTTGTGGCATTGAGAAATGGATATACTTAGTCTTATCTTGGTTTATGTAAAGTTTGTTGGAGGTGAACCATAAATGCATATTATGTATTGGTATATTTGTCTCGCTTTCTAGTTCGTCATCTCTTGCTGCAACAAGCGTAACTAATAACAGAGAAACTCTGATGTCCTTGAAAAAAGGGTAGAATGATAGATTTGAGAATCTATGCTTATGTGGTTGAAATATTATAATATTTCGATTTTCTCGAGTTCTGCTGTAAAAGAACTAGTTTTTTAACTATTAAACTAAGGAACTGTTGATAAAAAATATTTCTTGGTAATATCTCTTTCAAATTCTCGCTAGTTTCCATATAAGTATTTGAAGCTGTTGCTATGTTGTGTTAAGTTCTTATAAGGTGTTGCACTTGGGGACAGTGTTGTCTAACACCTCTGCCCATGTCCTTTAGAATCCTTTAGAAACTCATTTCTGCAAGTAATTTCAGCCCAAATGGAATTGCGTGTTATGGTAAGCTTTCAAAAGAATTTCCTTTTCTTTAAATATCATTAAGTCTGTAAGTCTCCACCTTTATACATAGAAAATGACCACCAAACAAACATAGGATCCACTCTGAGTTAAACTACCAACATGATTGGCAATGACATCGTTTACACAGTAGATACAGTGCTTTTTTTGGTTATTACTGTCACTTTACCTTGATGTCTGCGAATCTGTATTATGGTTAGAATAGAACAAGGAGCATGTTGGGCACTGGGGAGGTCTTTTGGGAAATTCATACCTTAGTAACAGTTGTGCTACATTTTAACATTTCTAAATAATTGCTTATATTGGTGGTTCTATTAAATGTTTGGGTGGCTGCTAAGTGTTTTTTTTTGCGTATTTTGTGGTGTATCTTTTATTTCTTCATTTACCTTCCTAATTCGTAGATGGTTTTTGGTAACCGTGTTTTGGGGGAATTGCAATCTTCTAGCTCGATGTTGAAATTGGATTCTGTTGCCTCTGTAGAGTTGTCTACTCTGGTTTCAGAGATATTTTATTCTCCAGTGATAATTGCGCTTTCCTACCAGTCAACAGCAGTTTAGTGAGTTCTATGCCCAATTATTTATTTCCTGACCTTGTAAAATAACGCCAAATCTTGTCGTAGGCTGCTGAACAATATTTTTTCTTTTCGAGGTTCTGCCTTATTCTATTTGATACCCTACGTATTTCTTTGTTCTATCGCTGAATGTTGGATTCTGAAACGGAGTTGATATTTGGGTGTTATTTTTCGTTAGTGGAGTATAGGTTCTAGTTTTTTCGGCAGAAATTCGGATAATTTTGAAATAGTGAAGGTTTTCCAGGTTTTGGTATCACAATGATCTTCGTTGCACTACACTTTAACAAACATTGTTTTCTTTTTGAGTTTAGCCCACATCAAATGGGCGGCAAAAGAATTATTTTAAGGTGACAGGCCGTTAAAACCTTTACGGCGTTCTCGGTACCAGCCGGCGTTGCCCGATTTTACTCTTATGGGCAGCGCGGCTCTGGGGCTAGCACTTGATTTTTTCCAACAATCTTTTCAAACAAATGAAGGAGGAGAAAAGAGTGTCCTGTCTATTCCTCCTATTTTCTTTTATTACACTACTCTCCCCGAATATGGAACCAACGAAGTGCATTTGAAAATTTAAACATTAAGATTTTCCAGTCATAAACTTTATTGTGACAAATTCAGTATTCCGCTTATAACTCTAATGGTAAATTATCGCTTAGTTATATAAAATTTGATGACTAACTTTTGAACTTTACTGTAGAAGAAATTCATTAATATCGTTTAATATTGTTGGCGTATAAACATCGACACATGTACGCCGTAAAAGCAATCACCGGGTGTTAATAGAGACCTGAAACGGCTGTTTTGAGAATTCGAAAACGTCATTGTTTACTTGTAAGTATGAAACCGCCTAAACGCATGTGTGTAGGTATGTATATGCATGTTGGTACCGAATTACGCCGAAAATAAGAAGCGCATGGACATGCATTCGAAATAGACTTAAGCATGGTGTAGAGAATGTGTTTTGTTTGACAAACAGCGAAGACATTAGTTTAATAGGATATATTGTTTAATGTGGTCCTAGTATACCGAGTTTTCAGTTTTAAATGAAACAATGTAACTTATCACATTACATCCTAAACTGGTGTGAAGTGGTTAGCGACATTATGCAAAAAGATACACATATGGTGTGGTTTCATACGAGCAAATAAAACGTAATAAGCTATTATTTATGATTTTGAAGATATTCAACCTAAATAGTTAAAATTTTTTTCAGCAGTATGTATATTTAAATAATTATAAAAGATTACTTGCTTTCTTTGTTTATTACTTAGAATTTCATTTTTAATAAATCAAGCTGATAACAGAAAGTAAGTTCTATTTTAACCCAGTGGAAATGCCGGTAGTTATAGCCTGTGTCACCTCGATATCCAAGTATGTACTGCCATAATAAAATGGTATATATCAGACTGTTTCAGTAGGTAATAAGTGGTTTCTGGTCGCTGCGACCTTCTCAGATTTATTGTGGCTTTGAGTTTTTCACCCGCCCCAACAATCTTATTACTGATCCTCCTGCGAGGGTTTTGCCTTTGGATATTTCGAGCCTATTTCTGGGACTCGTATCGCTGCTAGTTTTATGCAATCGGATGTTCCTCGAGTAGAATTTGGTATGTTACTCATATCCTTTCTAAGCACACAGCGCCTTGTTACCAAGTCTAGTGTTGTTTCAACAGGCTCTCTCTTTTGCCCTGTAGATTAGATAAATTTAGGCAACCAGGCTATTAAAAAAATGGAGGAAAGGTATCAAGGGCGATGGGACGGCGAACTATTGCTGCATATTGATGGCGGATGTTCCTATGGTCGAGTGTAAGAAAAAAGAAAACAACAGACCGAGCTTTTTGGGTAAAAGAGAAAGATTTTCTAAGAAGGGCAAAGAGTAGTCTGTGTTCTTTTTGCTATGTTTTATGTATTCTTTTTTATTATTTATATGCATTATATTATTTATGTAGATTTTCCGTTGATATAAAACCTTACCTGATACAACAAAACTAAATACAGATTTGAAATCAGGGACACCACGTTCAATTAAGAAAAAAAAATTCAAATTCAGTAATATGTAAAAACGGGTTCTGTGTAATTAGCCTCGCTCTTGCTTGTTTATTTCTTCCCAAAATTGCAGTTATTTTTGTCCTGGCGTTTTGAGTTGGACTTAGTGGTTTAGCTATTCTTGACTTAATAGCTTTTATTCCGGCACGGAGTCCAATCTCCTTCTTTTTGCCGTTTGTGTACTAGATAGATTCGGCTTTAAAAATTCTTTTCCATCCACTCTATCTGGTATTAGCGTCTAATAATTTTTTTTATCAAAATTACATTTGGCATTACTGCGTTTGCTTGTAATTAGCCTCGCCTTGAGTTCCTTTAACAGCTTACGGTAATTTATATAGTGCGATCTGATTATGGGAGGTTGACTATTCACTAGCCGTAGGTTACTAGTCTAGCTTCCCTTTGAATCTGGATATGTAGTTCTCCTGGGTCTGTCGGCGTGGTTACTGTGACGTTGAGGACACACAGATATGCTCGTATTCGTATACCATTCCGCCTGTATTTGCAATATCTTTGTCCACCACACCCGAGTCATCACTCGGTGGTCCGATGACATTTATGGTTTAACCGTAGTATCACTCATAAATTGACCTAGCAATGCTATGTTGCCCTGTATGGTAATTACTGTCAGAAATAGATGTTTTGTGTTTGAGGAGCACGTAAAGAATAAACATGTTTTAAGAATTTCTTACCACGAATTTTGACCTTTTGTTTTTTGTCTATGCTATTGTAGAGACGTTACTAGATTTCTAACAAAACGAAACTTAGGATAATATCTCACAAAAATCAAACACATATAAATTAATAGAAACCTGTGGGTGAGATAGGCTATAGTGCTTTTAAAAACAATGGGTTGCTTTTATGGTATACAAAATAAAATTTTTTGTTATATTTCATTTTACTCCTTAACGTACACATTGCCACAAATTATATGCGAGAGCTTTTTAGAAATTAACATTTTTATCCGTTGAATACAAATTATTTTGATAGATTATCTGCGAACATCCATTGAATATTTTAAAATGTGTTTACTAGCAATTTCCTAGTAATACATATTTTTCTTTTCCAGTCCAAAACGTTAACACCGATTTTATGCGTTTTCCGCCCACAAACATTATTTTATCTTCGCTAACATGTCTTTGGATTTGTATGGTTTAGAAGATTTACTAATCTAGTTTTAAAAAATAGTCTAGACAATTAAATCATTTCTTCAGTTCTAATTTCGAAACCTTTTTCTGAAAATGGTTGTGGCGCCAAAATAATGTAGGTGATCGCTGTTATGTCGTAAGTGTGACAAGTCAGAATGCAGTTGTGTTGATATTTAACATGATAAAAGGGCATTTCTCAAGACGACATGAATTAATGAGCCTATCAATGGTAACAACGTCCACGTAGTATAAGGCGTAGGTAAATTCAAAACCTCAATGTGCTAAATGTTGAAATTGAATATATTATGCATATATGTACATACATTACAATGTTGGTGGAGTGTTGTGTGTAACAAGGTGGTTCAAAAGTCAAGATGCAGCGTCCATAAGCAAGGAGATGGGATTCACTATTAAAATACTACAAATAATTTTTACAAGAAAATAATACGTTTTACAAAAACAACGAAAGAAAAAAGAATGGTACAACTGAGTTCCGAAAGCTTTAACGGTTTCTTGAGGTGATAAAAATTATTGTCCACGCATTTTCTGTTTGACATTCAGGAACGAAAAGAAGTGCTGCAGAATCGAAGATCTCCAGTTAAAGGAACTTTTGAGGTAATCCACCAGCGTCTTCGTGAGAGAGGATCTTTTAAACGGAAAACTGTAGATCGTGGAGTGCAAGGAAGTAGCACAATGTCGAAGTTTGAAGTAGATACACTCAATAGAATTGTGGTGGATACTAAAAACAATACGAGGAAATTATCTTTAGTTCTGCATGAACAGCTACTGAAGGTCTTAGTGAAGCTGATTTTTGACCAGAAATGGTATTTGATAATTGGTTTCTACATCCGTGTATCAGCCTCAACTTCCAATATTTGTGCCAGACGAAGGAAACTTAATATACCGACAAACTTTTGGGTGACAACATTTTTGTTGGTATTGCTGATGAGATCAGACAAACTAATGCGCCAAATTACAGGAATTTTTTGGCAAATTATTGGAAACACGCCGTGACTTAGGGGGAGTACTTTCGAATCGTTGGATTGGCAGAAATGGACCAGTTGCGCGGGGACTGAGCTCTCTAAACTGCAATCCGGGGAACATCTAAAAATTCTTATTTACTTAACGCCGATTCTTACATTAGAAGACCACAGAGACCGAATACAACGTCGTTTTTTTTTGGTAGTCCGGAAAAACTCCGATTGAGCGAGTTTGTTTTTTTATTGTTTCAATAAAAATTGTTACTGATTATTTGTAAATTTGAAATTCGGCCTTAACTTTTTGAGGAAGCATTTTTGGAAACAATGGTATTATTCTATACACATGTTGGTAATGTTTGACCAAGTAATTCAGGTACACCATGTATATAGTTCTCTGTTCATGCTTTACTAGCATTCTCTTATTCTTACGAATTCTTAACCGCAGTCGACTGTGATGTAATGTGTTATCTCATAGAAAGTGTGAAAGAAAATTCCAGCTAATATCGAGTGAAAGTTTCTGTTGCCAATCGCATACCTATAAATAAACAATAATAAAAAAATAATATTGCGGTATGTATCTCGCAAGATAATAGATTTATCAATTGCTCGTTACTTTCTCGATTGTTAATTGCTTTTTTTTATTAGCGCAATTGTAAGTTATCTTATATACGCATTAATTTCAATACCAAGAGATTTATTGTACGATCATCGAATATTATTAATTTTATATTCAGAAATTATATTCGAAGGAAATTGATATTTTTACATCGCATTCAATAAATATTTCTGTCATTTGTTTTGCACAATTTTTGTGGTAATTCCTTGCGATAATTTTTAGATAAGTTACAAAAGTATAAAACGCACGTATGAATCTATATACCTTTCTATATTTATCATTCGCAATCTTTAACCACTATTTTGTAATTATAACCAGCGCGAGGTAAATAAATATCAATATTTATATTGATTTGAGGATTGTTCAAAAGAAACACGTTTTAATTGCATAGCCGTGACTCAATCGCCTTGACAACGGAGCTCAGCTGTTTATCTTGATTGTTTAAGTACAATGATCATAAAAAACGTAATAGAGAGGGCCATCTTTTTTTTTTATTATTTTTTTATGTAGATTACAATTACATCTAATAGTTAAATCCAAGATTAAAACTGCGAATTACGTTTGGCATGTATTGCCATTATTACATGTTTGACAATTTAAATTACATCTGATGCCTATTGACGCGCCTTATAAATTTTTAAGCATGTTTACTACAGATTAACAAATCAATATTTATCATTCAAAGTTATTTTTGTAATGAACGAAAGCAATAGAATGGGGAATCATCTTATTCTATGTATGGATGTTGGGGATGTGGGGAGGCGTATAGATCATTTATCTAAAAAGTCAGTTATCACAGCAAACTAATTTGTCATATGGATATCGTTAGAAAATTATGAAAACGTGATTGGTGGACAAATTCTTCTTCTTAGACGAAGCTTGGTTCCACTTTAGTAGTTTTAGTAGCAAATATATGCTTCAGTGAAAGCCCACAAGTGATTTGGATAATACTTTCACGGAGAAAAATTATTGGTCCATTGTCTTTTCATGAAAGAGTAGGCGCAGAAGGATATCGTAATAATTTATTTGAGTATTGATGGTTATTTTTTTTTTTTGGAATACAGACCGTTCGTTGAAGGAGCGAAACGAAGTTCTTTTTTTCTGCGACGTTTCGTTGCACGTATTGCCACCTTTTTCAAGCATAACAGCTCGGCTCCATGGCTCAACTCAAATGCGGGTTTAATTCAGATTTTCGAGAAAATTTTACCCGCGCGACGTATAAAGCTCAGGCTATAATGTTAATGATGTTTTCTTTCTCATTCGTTTAATAAAAATCTTAATTCTATTAGATTGTCCTTGAATATCAGGAGCAAACATCCTTGATAAAATGTAGCGAACAAACAGGTAACAAACTTGCTTATTCAGAAAACGGATCATTGTCTCACCGTATAATAGCTTAATAGATTTAAGCTGATTATCATTTTCTAATACGTATGGTAAAAGAAGAAGGAGGGTTTGGGTTAGGTTCACAGGCAAAGATACCTCACTACTTCCCTGGCCCACTAGTGTCAGTGGCCTCAAAATGTTTCATAATTTTCTATATTAGTGACGTAATTGAATAGTGTTTGCGTCCTCTGCTGGAAAAGCTTAGCACAGGTGGTAAATTCGTATTATACATTTTTTATTTTATTTATTTCGTAAAGGTAAATATGGCCAAATATGGCATATTCCAGAATTTGAGTTATTATGTACAAAGTATGTATAAATTATTAAACAGTAAAGAAATTAGCATTAATACTGGTGGGCAAAATGGAATAACTCGAAAATAATAATTTGGGAACAGCTGCACGAATTAAAATTAAAATGTTAAATTGATAGGCAATGCCACAATCATTGTGGCTTATTATTGCGCTATTGCAGCGAGATTATGTTTTCTGGTTTATGATGGCATTTCATGCATGAATTTACAAAAATGATAAATTATGAAAATTGTATAGATAACTTTCAAATTTCAAGCAAATCATATTTTTCAACAAAAGTATTGTATTAAAAAAAGTGTATAATATACTTTAGTCGACGTGTAAAAAGCTGAATAAATAAAACTTGCCCTTGATCCGAAGGGTTCGAATAGATATTTCCGTTTTTTAAATTAAAATGTCCAGTGGCTGGAAGTAGCATCAATATTCATTTGTGCCTTTTTTCCTATCGTAATTTTGAGTATTTGTCAGAAGCTGTGGAATTTATTTGTCATTGTTAGTGTAGACATGTCAAGAATTTTTACAGAATTGCAAAATGGATGAAATTGTAGAATGTAGCTGGAGAATTTTGTTTTTGAAGATGAGAAAATGAAAGATATGTTACAAGGATTCCTCGTAGGAAAAGGATTCCAAATAATAATGAAGACTTAAATATAATAAATAATACAAATGAAAATCCGTTTGATACTTGCATTAAGACAACAGCAAAATTTAAATTTCTCAGTAGCGTTGGGACTTCTAGACCAGGTCCAAAAGAGAAATTATTTCAGAAATTCTTTTAGAGAATATATTTTCAGAAGAGAAAATAATCCAATCAATGACGGTAAAATAAGAGTAGACTCCACAATTGTACATATGAAGAACGATATGTTCAACCCATAAGACCTAATAAATGACTTTTTCTCAAATAACATTTGAAGTTGGATTGGTATGAACGTGATCTTTGCCACAGGATAGAAGGAAGATTAAACCGTTCCATCTATATAAATATCCCACAAAATGGTATGTTGCGTTCTGTAACTATCAGATATAGAAAAATAATTTTGTATTTCAATAAGGCAACTACAGAATTTACGGTAAGAGAATGGTTTGGTCAATCCAACGGAAAATAATTTTGTAAAACAAATTGGAAGAAGCATTAGATTAAGTAGGGGCGACTGGATAACCCTAACTGTCGTTTTTTTGGAGTATTTTGTTAACTCCTATTAGTATTCGACGCGCTTTATTGAAATGTTAAGTGGACAGCAGGTTCACATCCTGATAAGCGCTCCAGACTAAACAAATGTTTAGAGTCTGGCTAGAGCAATACAAAGAGGCGCAGAGTTTGATTGATAGTGTATTATTTGATAAATCGATCATCATAGCTTTATTCATAGATATCGATATTATCTAATTATCATAAAAACACATCTTTAATCGCGTTAAGTTACATTCCCATTTTGATAATTTACTTGTTTTGAAATTTGGCCGCTAGAATAGTGCTCATTTGCTTCTATAAAAGCACAGACGCTGCTTTCTGTCTCCGATCTTCTCCTGAGAAACAGGATGTTGCTAATTGTTTTCATAACATTTCGAACAGAAACGTCCAACGACTTCTTGCGTACCTCCTTGAGATGAATAATACCATTTAATGATATTTATTTTCTCTTCTTTATTATAGTGGTGCTAACATCAGAATTGAAAAATTAAAAATATTTATAATACAATCCTCTTCTATCAATATGATTTGGCATGGCTGTAACGAGCTGATGTATATTCTAATGTGTTTCTTGGCACTAGAGGGCACTGAGAAATGTCTATCTCGTCGTTTCGAAAAGTTGTGGCAACAGCTATACAATTCGGAGTTAAAATAGTAGGCAGAAACATGTCCATGGGCAGTGTATTTTTTTGTCCTTGCATTGCGCTTGCCGTAAATCATTCCATCAATACCAAGAGGAAGCTATTTTAGCATTATTATTTTTTTGGTTATTGTTCTGCTACAAACAATTTTGTTCCACACAAATCACAAACTAGCCAAAGCCAATCATATACTGTGAAATCGGTTGGAAAAGTCAGAAAACAGTCTCGGATTTTTTTTAGCCAATCGAATCGCGCCTGACTAGTTTGTAATTTCTGTTGGGACAAGCCTGATATGTGCATAACAGTGAGATAAATCACTTAAAAGTATTCATTTTTTCTTAATTATCACGAAAAGAAGAAAAAGTATCTCGCTGTTACCCAGACTCCCCTACAGGCCGCATGGGAAGAAGTAATGATACCCAAATATATCCAAGAGCTCATTTGTATCTCGATGACTCGCAGCAATAATTGCTAATAACAATAAAAGTACGTGCTTGAACAGCCCGATGTACAGTGGCTGGTTTATGTTTTGTTTTCTCCTTGCAACGACTAAATATCGATACTATTTTCCGCGTGGCAAGGCCAAGTACTTAGGCTCAGCAAATAAATGCACAAAACTGCGTTTAAAATGGGAGTAATAAAATCTACCTGCGAATCCTACAATAACCTAAGCGCACGGCTAAAGTATGGATACATCCTACAAAATATAAAAATGTCATTGTACATGCAATAGAATTCTTTTAAATACAGATTTCCAATTTTTTGGCCGTAATTGTACTTTTATAAATATATTTCTTATTCACCCTGTATATATCTCTATTATACGCCGACATTTCGAAAATTAAGAAAAAAAAAAACAGGAGAGAGAGCGGCAAACTTTCTATGTACGTATCTTTTTTATCGTATTATATCAGAGTTGATAACACACCCTAAAAATATTGCGTTAATTATGTTCAAATAAAACTCTTACAATTTAGTTATCCGGTAATCGTTTTCAGATGTTGGAGTTGGATATGAACGAGTTCGATTACGGCTTAGAGGACGAAGGATTTTACGAGCCCAGTATACCCATGAAAGGTGGTACGGGCGTTAAACGCAAGGTCACGTTCGGGAAATTGCTGGTCACTAAGGTAAGAGTTTTGTAGAACGAAGTACATTAGTGAGTAAACATGTGAGTAAAGATGAACAAGTTTAAGCCTTTAAGGTGGAAAATAAATACGGAAATATGTTTTTCGTTTGATTTGATTCCTCGTTAATCAGTGTATATTGACAATGAGTGTAGAAATTACGGAAAGTTATTGGAGAAATTAATTTAAAATAAATCTAATTTTTAAATACAAAAAATAATTACACATCAATTCTTTAAACACCTAGAAGCTCTCTGGTTGGTATCTTACAAGTAGTATTTTCTAAGATGTAATTAGAAACCACGAATGTATAACGTTGCCCAAAGAAACATAAATCGCAAAATTAACGATGTGTTTATTGTTGCTGTTCTCAGCTTATTTAAATTATTTTTACTACTAATGACGTAAAATTCTGGAAACTATTTTTAGACTTAAAAAATTCCACGATACAGAACATAGTGTAGTTAGTGTTGAAAATTACATGTTTTATTGTAACGTTGCCAATTTCCTTATACCGCTACCATATGAAAATTGGCACCTTCAGATATGCCACTCCATCGAAATTGTTTCCATTGGTGTACCTATGCGTTGTATAGAAGGAAGTAGTAACCTGAATATGTTTGAATTATAAAGATAAAGTAATGAAGATACAATAAATAAATCAATAGCCTTGAAAATGTTAAAGTATTTTGAAAGTTAAAAGGCAAATACGAAAAAGAAAATAGCAAAAACGGCAAGTATGAGAGAGTTATGTTCTCTCGTTTATAAATGCTAACTTCATACCTATAAATACAACTAAATATTGAGCTATAACCTTGGGGAAGCCGGTAATCTTTTCAAATCAATTTTTGTATTATTTTGGAGCTACCGTCGTTGGGTTGTTTGAAACTTATGTACAGGTTGGGCAAATTTGAATGCTTTTACATAGTAATTCACTAATTATTAATTATTATTAGATAGAAGTGAGTAGTACATTCCCATGAAACATTCATTGGTGAAGAGATAAATTAGCTAGAAATTTGTTTTGAGTTATAAACAAAAAAACATCGATTTTGTTAGTTTTGATGCAAGTTTTGGGCGGGTCATTTATTTGTGTTACAAGAGAGTAAGTTTGGCATTATTGAGGAATTTTTTTTGGGCAGAATTTTCGAGTTATTAAAATTTAGAATTATGACATAAAGTTATTTTTTTTTTTAAAGTTGGTTTCAATTATATAAATAGACCTGTTTTTCCTTTATTTATTCCTATACTTAAATTTCATTTAATTCATTTCGGTCTCATGCTTTCCCGATTTAAACTAATACGCATGCTCTGTTTGGAACTTGCGTTATATACTAGGGTACTGGGGGCTTTTCGAATTTATAAGTTTGTAATTGCATTGCTTTTAGAAAATTTCCTGCAATTATCTCATTTTTATTATTTGTAAATTTTTGTATTTTAAACTTTATTGTATTTTTGAGTTTTACAAACTTTCTATGTGACCACCAAATTAATTGAAATTCCAGTTTTTTTTTTTGTTAAAAACCTGCAATATTCATTTTTTTTTGTCTATTTGCTGTGAGTGAAATTAACAGTAAGCTCTACACCTCTCTACAAATGATCTCAACAGTCGAACATTATTGCTTTGTTGTTAACATAGAAAAACATTGGTCGATTGTAGTAGATCACATGCAGGTACAATCTAGGACGTTGTAATAGGAACACTAGAAATAATCTTATTATCCTAAGAAATAAGGTACTTAGATTTGTTTTCGTTGTAATGGTTTTTGGTGTTTAAAAAGTTTGGAGTTTTGTAGATCTAAGAATAACGAATAATTTAAGTTTTTTATTAATTTCGAAAAATGTCCAGTTTGCACTGCGCATAGATATTGTGGTGCATCCCCTTTATTAATAATTAACATAGCGCTTCATTATTTTCTCTAAATCAATCTATTCGGGCTTAACTTTTCGTAAACAAAATAATGTTCAGCGTGGTACTGCGTAATAAACAATTCAAAGCAGAAGCTGTTATTTACGGCAGCAATACAGACTTATTATGGCCTCTCATTATTACATATAAGGACATAATAATGCGACTAACATCCAAAGTCATCCGAGCAGCGAAACAAATGAACAACGGCCATCACCCATCAGGGCTGTAGCATGTAATACATACGCAGACACACAGACGCACCATAAAAGCGAACGTAGAACATGAGCGGTACACAATCAGCGTGTGCATCGGTGCGGGTTAATTCTACACCGGAAGATGGGGCTAGTGCTCGTGACGTCACAGGAAGTTCGCTCATTACATCTTCACACGACGAACGGAGGAACGATACCTGTCATTGTCTACGCAGCCTGTTGCCGACGATGACATTCTCGATGGAGACGATACTGTAGAAGGGAGCCTTTAGCCAGCTAAAAAAGCAGCGAGTTACGTCGTACAATAAGGAGACGAGTTGGCAGGAAAGAGGAAAAGAAATGGTACGAGAGGACTTTACGGCTTACACCTTCACAACTGGCGTAATTACTGAAGTTATAACGCCTCATGTATTTCGTTTCAATCGGCACCTTCCCCTTTAATTATTTGGTGCTGCTTCCTATTTCGACGGGCACCCGCTATTTCGGGAATTTCTTTTTTGGATTTCCGAAGCGGAGGTGAAGGAAAGGAAAGGAACGCATGAGGTGACAATAATTACAAAAGTAAAATTAAAGAATGACTAATTGCTGGCGTAAAATCTTACGTAGTATTATATAGTAACTGTTCTAGATGAAAATTCTCAAATCAACCTTTAATTATATCCTCCACTTCTCCCAATCGCCACAATATTTGCCTGATTTTAAGTAATTTAAAATACACAACTGAGAATAATAACAATTTATACCAGATAAAATTATAACATTAATACGTATCAAGTAACGTTTTTTTCGTCTTTACTACCAATTACCATCAACCGAGGGCGTTTTATTGGTGGTAAGATATCCTTATTCTTTGAAGTTTCTTCATCAATAATTTTAATTCTATCCTACTTGTGGAGTTCTTTCTTAAAGTTTATGCATCTCACAATTGCAAGATCTTCATTTAAGAAATGTCCAACTACTCGGCTAAGTGTAGATCTTTTTTACGCCTTATAGAATGTAATGTTTAATTTTTTCGAGATTTTATAACTTTTGTAGATAAAACCAGTGAAGAAGAAACCAGTGAGTTTTAACAATTGTTTTACAAAATACATAGCCAGTGATACCCCGTCTTTATTCATCGTTCCGATCATCGGTATAGCCAAACGATGATGTCAATTAAACAAACAATATTCGTTGTTATAGCCGGACCCGTCTCTATTAACGACATCATCATAACCAAAACCAAACACGTGTCTAATATTTCTGTCACATCCGTCTGGTGCTTATAGGCTGAGTCGTTATAATCTACCTTAGTAACGATAACAGTCCTACATTAACCCTTTATTTAACAATATTATTCTAATTTACTGGGTGGCTCAGTGAGCGTGTGTGTGAGATTTGGACCATTTTTTTTTCTATTTTCCTCATTAATGTAAGATTTTTATGCAAATGAAAAACAGCTCTGTGCCGATATATCAATTATTTTCGCTAATGGTCACTGTTTTCACTCGATTATTATCAAAATCTGTAGGTGCCAAAGTGACTATAATTAAGCACTACTAGAATCAATTCTCCAAGAACATGAGCAAAACAATGAACGAGTTATTGCAATAATGTATTCAAATTCTCAGTTAATATGCCTGGAACGTCTCTCATTGATCCTGTATATTTCACAAGCTCTAGGGGTAAATTACGTTTCATTCCATTGAAAATGCTATAGCATCTATACTGGTGTTGGCCACCATCGGTATTTTTTTGTAGTAGATAGTAATATCAATAGCCCAATTGTAAATGTACAGACTTATACTACTTAAATTTAAAAAAAAAAATTTTTTCTGTTCTACTTCGGTAATACATATTGGGGGTTATGATGTATGCCTCCTGTTAAGTTTAACGTGCCGTAATAGTACATTTTGGCAGTTTTTCCGTGGTAATAAACCAGGAAAACTGCCAAAAAATGCTATTCGTCTGAAGCTATTTCAACAAATCATAATTGTTTAAGGCGCGTTGCTTGTTCATTGAAAAAGAAAAAGCAATTTTTTTTAAATAATAAACCCTACTTTTCCATGTTTTTGTTTAGCTTTTTTTTACAGCACTGCATATCTGTAATCTACCTGTATATTACGTCATGATTTTTGTAAATGTTTAATATCAAATCTTTATTGATAAATACTTTGGTCAGAAATGTTCACTTTATTTTTACATTATCTAATACGGTCCTTAAAACTACATCTTACGAAAAAAGAAAACAAGTAGTGCAAGTTACAAGTTACAAACAAAATCTATATAAATTTAATTTGTGCAAATAATTCTATTTTGCTTAAGGCCAATTTGGTAATCAGTGTATCACTTGATCGTTTTATTACAATTTAACCGAAAAAAAGCTTTTAATAATTCTTATGTTCATATCTTACATGGTCTTATCGCTAACACAGGAAGGAGTGTGAAGTGTATTTCGATTCCTGGTATGGTGCTGATGAATCTCACACTTCTCAACAAATTTATTTTTGTTTAAAAATACATATAGGGCTTTCTTTTCAAGATTAACTATCTATTTGTCCATGTTAATATTCCAATCCCATTGTTGATTAAAATTTTATAGCAAAAGTATGTTTAGCTTTAGATTTCTAATAAAACGTTATTAGGTTGATAATATTTGTTTTTGAACAGAATAGACACTTCGTAATAAAATATTTAAATGTAACATAATGATATGATTTCTTATTAGTAATAACCCATGATAAATGTATGCGGAGGTTTTGAGCTTATTCCGGATAATGTTTTCTTTAGGGTTGAAGTGTTAAAAATCTACGGCCAGACATAGCGGTTAGCGGGGTGACAGTTCTTAAATATTTTTGGCCTTATCAGCCTAAATACAGACACAGAAACAATTTGATCTCCAATATTGTTCCTTCATTCTCCTTCAAGAAACTGATAAGCTTCCAATATTTAGGTATTAATTAGAAAAGTAGACACTACATTAACAATGGGAAAATATAAAATCTTGATCATACCTGGCAAACGCACAATTCCACGCTTCCTAATGTGTACAGGGGGTTGAATAGCGAAGAGGATTTCTTCTATCTTGTACATTGTCATCTGCTATCTTAGCTCTTTGTTAGCCGTTCTGCAGCTAACACCATCTGGTATTGTTTTAGTACCTTGATGAGTTAATATTATATAATGTTGCAGCTAGCAAGTATACTTTGAACCATAGTTACCTGTTTCAATTATCCAACAAATCGAGGGTATAGGCCGAAAAGCCGTTAAGTGCCAAAAAATCAGAAATCTTAGTTTTAACTCTATTGTACATAATTTCTCTCGTTTAATGGTAAACGTGAATAAGTGATTTTTTAACTAAAAATAACTGAAAGAAGCCTGGATTATATTCAGTATCTTCGTACTGCACTTGTTTGTCAAATCTTTAACTGCGTTTATGATATTTTGTCTGACAATATAATTGCTGAATTTTATTGCCGAGAATAGTAAGACTTTCTGATAATCTATTGTAACAGTAAACATAAAAAATGTCATCATTCGCAATTGTTTTGCCTATTATACAATTAATTAGTTGAGCTAATGGGATGTAGTCTTCTTAATCTTCTGCTAAATTGTATTCATTGTTTGGTGCAATAAATCCCGCATGTATGAAGCAACGTGTAATTATTTTGGCGGATACCATTTCCCATGCAGCAGAGATACCGTCCAAGAGGGTAATATCCGAGTTCTATATTTTTAATAGTTTCTGTAATTTGCAATTTGCGGCAATGTGCGTTTAACGAGTTGATTACACCTTGTTCCATTGGTTGTAAGTACAATTTGATGGTAAAAAGCAGATTTCAATAGTTTTTAAAATTATAATTCGTGGGCGAGCGCGTTATCCACAATTAACAAAATTTTCTTGCCAGACTATTTAGGTTTATTGTTGTATTCACGGACAAACTTGGTAAACAGTTCTGAAGTCATCCAAGCCATTTTCTTGTGTTCATAAATAACAAGGACGTAATGTTTTTAAACCATCTTGGTTGCTCGGCTTTCCCTATGATGAGTAGTAAGCGTGAATAAGTGATTTTCGAACTCAAAGTAACTGAAATAAGCCTACATTAAATCCAGTATCTTCGTACTGCACTTATTTGCCAAATCTTTAACCGCTTTTATTTCAAAACTAACTTTTTTTCACTTCTCGAGTCCTCATCCTCTACCTTCGAAATGTGAAACTGTGTACAAATGAAATTTTCGAAAACAATGTGTTTTATCAAGACCGACCTACAAAACTGTGTTTCGCTTAGCAGTGACCGGGGTGCACCATGTATTAGACTAAGAGGTCCTACAAGATTCTGTGGCTTTTGCTCGTGGTATCAGATTCAAAAAAGAAATAAAAATCATGTGACACTCCGCTATAGATGCAAAAGAGACTCCCGCTTGCGGTATCGTATTAGATTTTTTGAGAATTCCCCTATAAGCGCTATTACGTTGACTATGGTGGTCTAGTACCACGAGCCTCTGGCGCTGCAATTTGCGTAACTTCATTCTAAAGGATATTAAGAAAGCACAGTGGTGCACTCCAAAATCACAAAAATCATAATTTTTGATTATCTTCATTTAAGCCAATTTACAAATAATAGTCTAAAAAGAATACGCATTTAAATCAGTGACTCCCTAGAATAGAAGATGTTTCTCTTAAAAATCCATTTTTAAAATCCAAAATTGGGAACACATACTGCTTGAAAAGCTTTAGATGTAAAAGCTTTTTAAGCGGACACAACAATTACAATAATATTACAACGACCACATGGGATAGCAGAACTGTTATGAATAGTCTTATCCAGTGTCAGAGGAATGCTTTGGTAGTAGCATTGTCGTTCTTGGTGGTTATAATGGTTTTGATATGGATTTAATACCTTGTATATATTATATTTCAACTTAATTCGTAACATGTTCTTAAAAATAATTAAATCTATTGCCACTCGGTTAGAAGGAGCACTCAAAAAAACACAATAACAAACTGGAACTCTGCAGAACGAAAATGATCGAGACTAAAAATTACATGAAAAGTTTAAAAATAAAAAGTTGATAAGAATGGAGAAGCGGATCAATGTTCTAGATCTTTTTCACACATTGAAAACCTAGGAACAACAAATACATTTTTCCACTAGTATGTAACTTAGCTTTACATGTATGTATATGGTACTTATTCCAAACTGATCAAGTAGTTATTTTTAGATCCTAATTTAAGAAACGTTGAGATCAGAATAACAACCATTAAAAATAACACCGAAACCTTTTTTTTTTCTTTCATATAAACTACTCATCTCATACCCCTCCTATTTCAAATTTAGACGTCGTATTTCAATTTCTGCACAATGTTAAATATGTGTAACGTTTACATATTTTTTTCTGGTATAAATATTTACAGTAGTGGCTACTTAAGGTTTTCATTGAATACATTCAATTATATCGAACTAAAAATAACATAACTTCCAAGATTAGACGTGTACGTGGTGTATGTGATCAATAATTCGTTTTAGATTATCTTTGCAAGATATTATTTGTTCTTCTCGTGAATGATCGTTCTTTTTCCTCAATTAAGGATGGAATTGCGCGAAATGTAAAACTTGAATGAGTCCAAAAGTTGATTGAATCGTTCGATTTCAAGAATAGATCACTTTCCATTCATGGAATCGAATCTGCCGTATCGCAACTTATCTTGTTTGCTTTGAAGATTGTCGACGACGTTATATGAAAGGATGATGATAATTTATCGGAGATTACGTAAATACAAATTGGAATTAAATCTATATACGTATGCAGCTTTTTGTATCTAGAAGATTACAACGCCGTCAAGGGAATCAAGAAAAAGTATCGTGAATTTTGTCACAAATTCGCAGGTATTTCTAAGAACGCGAGCTTCTTACAGTTAGAGAAACTCAGAGGTAATTTGGACGAAATTGTCAACCTGTTAGTAATTGTTTACATTCTTTAAATGCGCGTTAAATATAGATTGAACGCAGTTACAAAAAAATCTGGTTCATTCAGCACATGTTTTATATATACAGATACATATGGTACGCTACCGTTCATCAGTATTTGCACATGTTCAATTATTGGGAAAATCATTAAAGTCACTAAAGTGAACGGAAACCTTGTTAATAAGAAAACTATACTGAAGTTTTTGTTTCATCTATGCGACTCAACTTTTCCATAAATGCGGCTCACAATTGGAACATTCTTGCAATCAACTTTGATAAAGTTTCCCATGAGATTTGGGTCCAAGCTTCTTGTACCTTTTTCCGCGTATCAACAGCCGATGTTGGTGTTGATGCCTGCGTCTCCCAGTCAACTTTAATGAGATTTAAAATTAAGCTCTGATTCTAAATGGGTTATTTTCTTGCCGAAAAACAATATTACGTTTAAATAATCCATGGGGACTCTGTGTGAGATAATGGTTAAGTTGATGATGTGTTTCTTAGACACGAAACCGGTCGCCTAATGTGGAATAAAAGAATTGTGGCCTTCTCTTCAATTCTTCCAAATGAACAAAACTATGTCCCAAAAGTCATCTTTCTGAAGATGCGGTATTGTTTTCTAAAATGTGTAGATATCGTTCTTCTCTTAACATGCCTTTAATTATTACAACATAACCTATCACGCTGCGCCAAACACTCCTAGATCACATCTGAGCCTCTGCCGTGCTTAACTGAAGGAATAATACACATCTTCTTCTGCACGTTAACACAAAAACACGTCTTTGTGAACCAAAAATCTAAAATTTCGATTCATTGGTGGATAAAGCTTTGCTCTAATCACTCATAGTCCAACGTTTGTGCTCGCGAACCCATTCTAAATGTTTTCTTTTATTCTACGTGCCTAGCAGCGGCTTTTTCAACATGATTCGTCCATCTTCGCCCTTCGTGTTTTGGTTCTGAAACTGCCACTTTCTCGGTATTTTTTCACGTTGTAATCCACTATGGATTCATTGCTTAACAATTTCGCGATTTGCTTTTGCCACCTTGATGATTCGTTGTTATAAAACTTTAAAAGTATTAATAACACGATGTTTTCATAAGAGACATGAATATAATCAAGGGTGCCCAAATCCTCATGAATGGCGGTGTATCTACATATGTGGAGTAGTCGTGGTGCAAGATGGGCATATTTTGTGTCTGCTGTTTATAATTGCTGTCAGGAGATCAAACGGTATTTTTCATTGGTCGGTTTCTTAGTAGTGTATTCGTTAGAGGGGAATTTGAAGGATAATTTTCAAGTTCATCGGCCAAATTTAATGTGTGAGAGTGTGGTTGTGCGTGCGTACAACGAGTACTGCAATGTTATAATTTAGCGTACTACTGTGCAGAAGTTGTTTAGTCTGTTCGTTGTTAGTTTGGTCTTGAAAATTTGTTTTTAAGTAATTCAAAGCTTTCACCTACAAAATATTGAATTTGGATCATTATTAAAGTGGAGTCGTATAAATCTTAGGAAGAGAATATCACGATTGGGAAAATGTTAAATTCGTAAAGTTCTATCTAACATTCAAAAGAACTATTTTTAACCAACAATTACTGGCGTATTATGTTTTTTTCCATTAAAATAATGTCTGTAATGGATCCAAATATTACAGTGTCATAGTATGTGGGGGTTTATATACCCATTGTTCAGTCTAAAGATGTTTTTAGCTCTGCCAAGAGTAAGAAGTGTTTTCACAGCCGATGCTATAGTCATAATTACAGTCCTGGAAAAATTAGAACAATTCCTTAAATTAGAAACCATTAAGAACTAAACACTGCGCCATGTACAAATTTTCTTTTGTCAGAGGCCGACCTTTTAACGGAAATCGTGTAAGTTCAGAGAAGAACATCATTGGTTCCAATGTCAAGAGAAGTTTCTATACGTAAATTTCGCAACTAATATTTAATCTTGGCAGTTTTTCTGTTGGCTTGGGAGAGACCAAGATCTTAGCAGATAGTGCATCATTTGATTCTACGATTGGAGCACTAAGAATTTAAGCAAGCAAAGTCCCATTGCTAGTTAAGCTAGAAGCGAATACACCATTCAATAAAAATGAATCGACGAGGAATGTAACAATCTTTGACCGCTTATATCAATTCTCACAGGATGCAAAAATTTTGCCTTTGATTCTTGTTACGTTCTTTCGGTTTGAAGAATGCCACTGGTCGCCTTCTATTTTAGCATTATTGGGTTTCCTATATTCTGTACGTATTTTAATGTATCGCAAGGTTCATATACATGTGTTTGATTTGCAATCTTTGTATGTGTGTAATGTTAGGGCCAGCACTAAACCCTTCCTGAGTTTGAGCGTCTGGTCGAGCGACAGTAACAAAATAACCAATCATTACCACCTGACTCACGGCTATCCAGACGCCCTCATTATTCCGTGTATTTATTTCATACACTACCTCTAGTATTGCTCCGTGTTACTGTCTCCTATGATGTTAACCAAATATTGTGCGATGGCTAAACGCTGTATTAGGCATAGACGAGGAGCGACGCCCGTGTTCCGCGGAAGTTTCGTGCATTATTACGCAGATAGGAAATCTGCGTAACATATCTTCTTTATCCGCTGTGATCCTTTATTTAACATGCGCCCGTGATGAAATTTCGGATTGCCAACGGTACCTCCATCGTGATTTAATTTGTACGTTGCGGATAAAAATAAAGCAAATTAAATTTGCAAGTAAGACAAGTAAAATCTTGAATTTACAGAATAAAATAAATAAACCGTTTGTTTTTGGTAAGTAATCGAATTTACCATAAACTGCACTCAGAGATAACATGTATCTTCACTTTTGTTGCTTTTGTAAAATTCTATTCTTGTAAATGCTCTCTTTATCTACATTAACTTGGTTGGACCAATTTAGTAAATATAATTAGTTTGAAATTCAAAATTATAAAAGCAAAACAAAAAAAAAACTGGAATAATGTCTACAAGTCAAAGCCATACAGCACATCATCAATTATAAATATCTTGACACGTCTTTATGTGGATTGCCAAATTAATTACGTTAATTACTTAAAGGCAACCAACGGC
Organism: Oryctes borbonicus; assembly: GCA_902654985.2. NCBI lineage: Eukaryota > Metazoa > Arthropoda > Insecta > Coleoptera > Scarabaeidae > Oryctes > Oryctes borbonicus. The sequence goes on along the minus strand of LR736881.1, from coordinate 2,226,489 downwards.
TTACATGTGTAGCGGCTTGTTTTCCTTCTATTTACAATACCGACGATCGGCTTAGCGCAACTGCACGACAATTTTCTTTCCCCTACATATTTATACCGATTCCGAGTGGTTGTCATCAGTTCAGACGGATTACATACATAAACTCTACAAGGAGATACGGTGATGTTGCCAAGATGCACACATGATAAAAGACAGGCTCGCAAATAAATACGTGTGCACCGACATGAACAAACACATGAATATGTAGATGTTCCAGGTAGTCTTGTCTTATTATTGTGTACTTTTTTTTTTCACGAATAGCTTACCAATCGAGAAGAATCGAGAAAGTTTACAAAAGACATACGCGGATTAATACTAAAGCTTTTGCAAATTGGCCTTTACAATTGTACATTGGAGGCAGACTTTCTAATTACTACTATAAGGAAAAATCGGATGATTTCAAAAACGGTATTAAAGTAAATGGTTAGTTTTAGTTGATTTTAGTATAAATACAATAAATAGGATAAGTCGCGAAGAGTTGACCAAACTCCAGAGTGCATTGTACACTGCCGTTCAGAGAAGTTCGGTCGGTTAGTAAAAAACATGAAAAGGTTACAGAAACAAATGAAACTAAAACAAAATGCAATTTTATTGTATGTACAGGTAAAAAAGACAAAAATTAATAAATAAAAAGTTATTCTGGCCTAATATACCAACATACTGAACATTATTTTTTTTTTCATCGAAAAAACCTCCTTTGCTGTTAATCACCGCTCGAACTATTCTAGGCATTCTTTCGATAAGTTTTGTTAAAACGGATTGTGGAATATTAATTCATTCATGTTGCAGAATATTCCGTAAATGTTCTTGTGAAGTTGGGCATATTTTTCGGATCCTCCTGTCCAGTTCATCCCACAACAACTCTGTAGGGTTCAAATCTGGGCTTACTGCCATTACTTTCAGGGTGTACTGTTCTTGCTCCTTTAGATAGTTCTTACACACTAACGCAGTGTGTTTTTGGTCGTTGTCATGCATGAATGTAAAGTTACGGCCTATTATACGCAATCCTGATGGCACTGCATGATTCTGGAGTATTGCAAAATAATTTTCCTTCCTCAGTACACCCTGCATTCTGCATAAATCTTCCGTCCCAGCAAAGGAGAAACATCCCCACACTAACACAGAACTACGCTCTTGGTTCACTGTTGGCACAATGCAGTCCGGGATCACTTTTCGGTTTTAGATCTTCGGACATAAACTCGTCGATTTTGCCCAAAAACCTCAAACTTTGACTGGTCACTCCAAAGCACGTGTTTCCAATCATCTAACGACCAATCTAGATGAGAACGGGCCTACTGTAGCCATTTTGCTCTGTTGCCCCGACGTAATAAGGGGTTTCGAATGGCAATGCGTCCATGAAGGTCCGCTTGTTGAAGTCGACGTTTTACCGTACTCACCGCAACTTGTTCTTCACGGCCGCGATTGACTTCGGCTGCTATTTGTGGCGCTGTTCTATTGCGTTTGCTTAATAATACAATTCTCAAATCTTCAGCTTTTGTTGTTTTCCTAGATGCTCCGGGGCGAACACGATTGATTTTCTATAGTTCCAGTTGTCCGATATCGCTTTACGATGTTATTTACTGTTGAACTTCTCATATTTATTTTTTCAGCAATTTGTCGCCCCGAATATCCTTGTTCAAACAGCGTAATAATGCGTGAACGTTTTTCTACACTGGTAGGCTTGCCACGTGCCATTTTGAAGTGAATTTTCTTAAAACTTTCGCGCAAAAACGACAGATGCACACCAACACACGTTCAACAGTAAAATGAAGCAAATTTATATCTTTACGCCTGTGATAAATAAACAAGAGCGATGCTGCGGTATATTTCCTAAATGTATTGTTCGTTAATAATCCCCAAACGACCCGTTTCAAAAGATCGATACTTCCGAGAAATTCTTGGAATGATAATAAAAGGGACTTTATTGTGGTTGTCGCAATATTTCTACTTTACATAATAATTTATGGCTTTAATCCCTTAGAAAACAGTGTACGCTTAATATTTTTGTAATTTTATGTATTAATAATTGTATACAGTGTGATATAATAGATTTTTATTGTTTGACCGAACACTGAACGGCAGTGTACATCTGAAATTAAAAGAAAAACTCCTATTCTTATCCGATTTTCATTTATTTTAGCTCAATAAAAAAAAAATAACTAGTGTTCTTGAAATTATCCAAATTTTGCTTTGTTTTTGAGTTAATACCCTTAAATAAAATAAAAATATCCTTGCATTGACTACCTATGTCAAACAAAGTGGGGTACATTCTACGTTTTTTTCACTTCTTATCACATATAACGTACCGACTATCTCAATTAATCTTTTCGAGGCTCAAAATCATTTCAATAATTTTATTGTTTTGATATGTGCTGGTGTCAGTGGATTGTGACAGTGATTTAACGTTTATTTTCGAGTTTGTAGATAATTTAGTTAGAAAATGCCGCACACTTATTCCAATTTAAAATATGCAAATATGGTGCATTATTTATGGTTTTCGTAATGGGAATGCTACAGTTGCTGTTGAAAAATATCGTCTTCCACCGGCTTCCACCTCAGAGAAATCCTGGTAAAAACGCGTTTTCAGGAAATTCTGCGAGACCGCAGTGGTTCGCAATGCTACCATAACATCTAGACCAGCTCTTCGAGAAGATTTAGAAAAAGTAAAAAGTATTTTGAAAAAAAAAAGATCCACGCTCAATTGGATATATCACAAAGAAGAGTAATCAACACAGTCCCATGAGTAGGGTTTATATCTATACCATACTCAGCGTTTATAGTACCTACAATGCTAAGCGTATGGAATTTTATCGGCGTATAAATAATAATACCAGTATTGTATCGCGCATAATTTTTGCGGATGGAGCAACATCCCCCCGCGACGGCATTAATATTACTTTCATGTATGGCCAGATGAAAATCTCTACTCATTACTTAAAAGTAATTTTCAGCACGTCTTTGCTAAACGTTTGGCGGATATGGTCCATCCGGAATTGGCCCTTTTATTTTAGAGGATCGCCTCACAGGAAAGCATTACTTAAACTTTTTACTAAATGAATTACAGGGTCTACTAGAGGATGTTCCTCTACCCAGATTGCACATTTTGCCCGTCAGGTCAAATAGCATTTGGACAATAGCTTTCCAGGACTTTCGATTGGTCGCGGTGGTCCTATTAGTTGAGCTCCAAAATCTCCAGACCTCACACCACTATATTATACTATATATTGTTTATGGGGGCGGTTCAAAAATTAAGTTTACAAGGTAAAAGTCGAAAAAAAAAAGATACTTCGGATGTATTAATTTGACGTATTACAAATACTCCAGCCGATATTAAAGAAAGACATGAAGCAATCAGAAGAGCAACGGGCGCTCTTCGCAGACAAAGCCTAAAATGTTTAGAGGTCAATTGCGATATTTGCGAGCCATTATTAAAAGAACCCTAAAAACACATGAAAAATCGAACATTTTAGTTTTTTACATTATTTTCACGTGCAATTTACCGTCCAAGAATGGCATCTTACATTCTGCTGTACACACTTAGCAAGTCTCTTGCCAACGTCACCTATTACTCTTGGTAGCATTTTTGAGGGTATTCATTCTTCCTTCTTCCTGAACGACTTGGGATTTCAGGTACCCTTTGAGAAAAGAATCATATGGCTGATGTTCCCAAACTTAGAGATAGTACGGTTAGGAAACAGATTATTCACAACTGCCATGGAAAAACCTGCAGCGCAACATGTACCCTCATCTTGCTGGAAAGACGTCTCCTCATTGAGTGGAGACGTAGGGAAATTCTTCAACATATGAACGTAACGTGGTGCATTAACAGTGACAGTCCTTTTGTTCTTATCTTCGAAAACATATGGGCCGACAATCATCGATATCACGTTGGTACTGTGCTCTAGTCTTTCATGAATTTCTCTGAAGTTTCTGGAAGATCAGTATCGTAAATTTTGCTTGTTAACAAATTTTGGTAAATGAAAATGAGCCTCAACACTTGTTAACAAGATCTCGCCTTTCATTAATTAGCTGTTGTAAAGTTTGACAGAAATTTATCCTGTTTTTATAGGCTCGTTGCATGAATGATTTGAATTTTGTACCGGTGAAATTTGAGATTATAGTGTAAAATTCGCCGTATGTTGCGATCAGATAGGCCGAGTAACACAGAATGGTGACATGCAGAGCGACGTGGATTTCGTCCAAAAGCCTTTCTCACAGTCGCTATATTTTCGTGTACGTATGTACTACCTTATTTCATCTTTAGCGTAGAACCAGTAGCTTCTAAGTTTCGAACTGGTGGAATAGTACGATTGCGATCAATTGCACAATGTCTTCGAAATTCGTGCCAAGTGTTAACGTAACTGGCACCGCTTTTGTAAAACGCTTCCGTAGCAAAGGCATGCAGTTCACCGCTCCATTGCTCAATTACTTTTATTTCCACTCAACTCTATCCTAAAAACTGTGCAAAATCGCCCGATTCATTGCCGCACCTTATATTAAGTAAAAGAATTCGTCTTATTTATAATTTTTCTTTAAATTGGTTGGCATCGTTTGAAATCTTCTTCCGAGACCCATAGTTTAAACAATATATGAAAAATTCTTGACCTTCAACAGATTAGTCTTTCAAAGTATTCATTAGAGACCTGATTATTTAAGTTAATTTTCTAAGCTGGTGATTTTGGGCAGAAAGCGGTGACAGCAAAAGGAAATATGAATTGGTTGGATTTATGGTTTTATCAAATTCTAAGCTGCGGTTACTGATGCCCAGAGTAACAGATTTTCATTCGTTTTTAAGGACTTAAATGGTTTTGCTGACGATTTCCATAAAGACTGTTTGTTAACTGGCGTTGTGCCAGAAAATATTAACACTAAGCAAAAACACATTTTAGCGCAAAGGATTTCTAACAAAGTAAATAATACAATTCTTTTTTTGTTCATAAAATGATTTCGGGAAATGTTTAACATATTTTAATTGGATCAAAACAACCAAACCGAAGTTGATAGTTTATTCAATAATTATTTTGAACATGTTTAGATGCTCCTTTTGATCTTTACTTTTGGGGACCAAGTGGACGATTTAAAGGATAATTGTAATTGGTGTTAATTAGAGACTGCATAAGTCAATAAAATAGCTTTAAAATGTTGACACAGCTCATTTCAAGTGTTAAAAGTGTCATGAAACTTGGATAAGTAGGGAATTCGACGATAGAAATCAACACCTTTTCTTGCTCTCGTTTTGAGTAAGTGCTGTACGGATAAGTGGGAAGACGAACGTTTGCTTTGTATATTTGCGGCGACGCTGACGTTTGTTTTAACCAAACGACTCAAGATTTAGATACATACATTCCAGCGTTGTGTTGTGCTTTATGCAACTGAGATAAATAATGATTAAATAGTTAAAGATATGCAAACTAAACATATACTACTTCTATGAATCATGTGGGGATACCATTTTGAAATTAGTATACTTAGATAAGTAACATAATTGAAATTTACGCTGAATTCTTTAAAAATGTTTACTCTTCGTTTGATAAAGGAAACCTTGATTTAGAATCAAGACAAAATAATATTTACTATTACGCTTTACCTAACATAGCTTTTATTGGAGCGTTGTTGACAATAGAAAAGATCACTTGCATTCTTATAAAGAATTGAGGAGTCCAATTAGGATTTGGGCCTCAAACGTTCGTTTCTTAGAGAAGGATTATAAAGATTTAAGATTTTTTTTTACAAATGTTAATTCGAACATTACACCTTTAGAAACTAACTTCAAGCAAAGGCTAAAGCTATTTTAAGAGATTTACCGTGGTTTTAAAACAAAGAGAGATCTAACAATTATTTATTTTAATGCTTTTTTTTTTTGATTAGATCCATTGTGTTAACTGAGGCTTCCTTTGTTTTTTCCTCATAACGTCTTTTATGATATTGATCAAAGTTGTCATACCTTTTAAGTTTTTACAAAAACGATGAAAGAAGATGGTACAAATGATTGCAATATTCGCCATTATACATTTTTTTCCACTTTGAAGGTGGTATCTCCAAAACATGGTTTTTAAAGGTCGAAAGCTCTTTTTGTTTGACACTAAACAGAGGTTGTTAAGCGATAAATCAAGTGAATACAGTAAATGAGATGTTAACTCGATGTTTTTCTCTTTCAAATAATCAATTGTTTGAGGTGCTGTTTGATAGATGATGTCATGATGAAGGATGATGCGACGTTGTTGATTGTTGTTCCTGATTTCATCGATGACTTCTGGCAAACAAATTGTTTACCATTCAGTATTAACTGTTTTTCGATCCTTCAAAGCAATGCTTATGACATGTCCACTACGACGAATGGAACAAGCAATTGCTTAGTTTCCGGCTAGTACGAATATAAGTTTCGTCATCTGTTGTGTTGTTGTACAGGGATGTTGCCGTGATGAATTTTTTTGACATTACAATATCTTTGGTCGTGTGAAAACATCAATTCGCTTTCATATTTCCCACAGGTAGAAAAGCTTCGATACTTAATCACTTTGATCGAGAAAGCCCTGTTCTTGGGTGTTCTGTTAATAATGCAAGTTTCCGTAAGACGCAAAATACGATTGAGTTTTTAGAGCAGTAGAACGTCGAGTTATTAGATCATACCATGGACAGTCCTGAGCTAAGTCAGTCAATGTTTTTTTACGTTCTCTAAAATCAAGAATGGGTTTCGTGGTCAACGGTTCCAGTCGCCAGAAGAAGCAGTCAGTTTTTAAAATTGCAATTTCGACTGTTCCAACTGATGGCTTACCAGCTTTAACAGTTGATTTGAAAGAATGGAAGAGTATATCAATCCTTGTGGATAATATTTTAAGGAACAATAGAGCACTCGATCACGTTGATCTACTGTTTGCTGTTGTGGTTATATTCAAATTGGAACGGCAACCTTCGTATAGTTCCCAGTAACCTACTTGGAGTATAGTACTTAATTATTCGAATTAGATATTAAATAATTGAAATAAATAGTGAAATGCTTTAAGTATTAAAAAATATCGCCGTCAAATGACTCCACAAATGAGAAAAGTAAAAAGTTGTAGAGGCATCACACACATAGAATGTATTCTTCGATGAAGAATATCAATATATTCAGCTTCAAATACTGAATCCAAACAGAAGACATAAGTACATTTTATTTAAAATTAGTATATCTTTAAGCGGAATCAATGCTACTCCAATGAAGTATATGATATATATAAATAAGCAAAATTATACCTGTATTTAAAAAAGGTAACCACTCTGACATATCTAACTATAGACCCATAAACATCTTATCAAACTTTGCCAAGGTTCTTGAACATATATTGTTTACTAAAATCTACATTAATGTTCAATCATACATATCTGAACAGCAACACGGATTCGTAGCTGCAAGATCAACCGTCTCAAATTTGACAAATATTACTCAATTCATTTCATCTGCAATTGACCATCGCAAGCAAGTTGGATTTTTCAAGAGCATTTGACTCTATCGACCACAATTTACTTCTTGCGAAACTGGACTATGTTGGTTTCTGCCCTTCACTTCTAAGGTTAATGTCTTCTTACCTCAACAACAGATCTGGTTATGTATTTTATAATGGGTTTTCATCTGAGCACTTTCTTATACCCTCTGGGGTACCGCAGGGATCAAACCTTGGTCCCTTATTATTTAACATTTTTTTGAATGATCTGCTTCTGAAATTAAACTGTGAGTTACTGGCATATGCAGATGATCTAAAAATATACAGTGTAATTAATACAGAAATAGATTGCGTAGAACTGCAGGCCAATCTTTCACTTATTGATGAATGGTGTAAACAGAACAGAATCTCCCTGAATATTGCCAAGTGTTCAGTTGTATCTTACACTAAGATGTATTTCTCCAGTATTTTTTTAACTATTCTCTAAGCACAGAATCTATTATCAGAAAATTTGAAGTTTGGGACTTGGGTGTATTATTTGATTCACAGCTTACTTTTTCTCAACATGTAACAACGCTTTGCTTGTCAGCGTCCAGATCTATAGGTTTTCTTATACGATCATGTAAGTCTTTCCATAATATATCTGCAATTAAAACTGTTTATTATGCTACTGTACGTAGTAAACTCGATTATGCATCCCTGGTATGGTTCCCTACTGCATTAATCAACAACTTTCTGTTGAAAGAATACAGAGAAAATTTCTCAAATATTTGTCTTTCAAGATCACCGGTGTGTACCCTGAAAGAAACGTAGATTACATTAGTTTGTTAAATCATCATAATGTTGAAAGTTTATCTCACCGCCGTGAGCGATGTAGTGTCACATTCATGCTTAAATTGCTACAAAACAAAATCGATTCTCCATCCTTGCTTGCTGCGGTTAATTTTAATGTCCCAACGCATAGTACTAGGTATGGTGCTATAATTAATACACCAAGGGCTAGGACGAACATTATGATGAAGACTCCAATTTACGTTATGTCAAAGAACTTTAATGTCTTCTATTCCAATTACTTGGAACTGTAAGTTATTTATGTTTGTTAGTACTAAGGTTTTTGTATTCTTGTATTGCTATTTTGCTCGTTTGTTTATTCTTTGCAGCAATTAAGATACTGCACATGTATTTTTTCTTTTTTATTAAGTTGTCCTGTAATTGGCTTTCGCTGTTGGACGAATAAACTTTTTATTATTATGAAATATTTATGTGAAGTAATCTTATATCGTTACCATATATTAAATTCAAAGTTATGATAGTTCTATTACAACGATATATATCCTTAAAACAAGTAAGACGAATATATGAATACTATTTACTTATTTGGAGTGTATATTCCAAAGCTACAATCTAATTCAAGGTATAGGATTGTAAAACCACCATCACGAACGAATTTGGTTGAGAGATTATTAGAATTTTGATATGCTTACCTTAAATACAAAAGACGGTTAAAATAAATCTTGTATATATTTGATTTGAAGAGAATAACTTCTGTTTAAGGTTATACTTTTACTTGATCCAAGAATACCGTAAGCTTGATTCAAAACTTATGTACTAAGAATACGTTATACTTCTGTTAACATTGTTTAGTACTTCAATTGCAAGAATAGCGTATTTTTGGGATCTTATGATATGATGAATGATTGTGTGTGTGTGATTGAGAGTGTAAAGGTACTTGGTTTGAACACTGACAATAAGTTAACGTAGTATTCGCAAGTTCAGTAATCATGTAGTAAAGCGAGCTCAGTAGTGTGTATGTTCAGAGGAGTCCGAGTGATAATGTCAAAACCGATTCTCATTCGTATCTTATGATGAATTTGGTAATATGGGGGAATAGACCTCACACAAGTGACCTTTTTAAAATAAAAAAAATTATCCGTATAATTGAACTAGTAATTGATATTAAAAAGAGTAAACCAGTAAACCAGTACTGATGCTGATTTGAGAAATAGACATCAACTACGTGCTGATTTTCAGAGACTGGCAATTTAGTAAATAATATTATTCTGCTAACGGGTACTTGTAATCATTTTGTCTATCTAATGTATGGTTTTCTTCTTTTCACAGTGTGTATTTTCTTTAGTAGAAACACCAACATTTGTAAATTGGTCATCAGGATGATACTATCAAAAAACGATTACAGTCAAGATATGAATTCAAAAATTAACTTACGTATATGAAAATTCTTAAATATGAATGAATTTGACCAATCGTACATGTGTAACAACAGAAAATATAAATATTAAGAGTATATTTTAAAATATTATCTAAAAAGGAAAAATCACCTTATCAAAAATTAAAAGAAAATTGGATGAAGTTCTAGAATATTACAGCTACGATATGCCTGATATATAGGGTTTTTTCAAAGAAAAATAGAATACAAACTACTGAAATAAATCTGCATATGATGTCCTTCCTATAATTGATGGAATCAGGACACTTATTAATATGACATACTTCTAAAAGACAACGCTTAACATAGTTTTGGTCAATGCCAAGAACTTTAACTTTATCAAAATCAAAGAAGTGACCATATTGCAAGGATTAAGTGCTTAATGCGGTACAATGTAAGCTGTTACGGACATCGCTTTTGTGTCCCGAAATGCGATTTTTTAATTTTCGGAACGTTTGACCAATGTACCAACACGGACAATCTTTATAAATAATTTGGTAAATTACGACTAGACTCTTCCAAATGAATCAGGCTGTCAGAAGTTTAGATGAAAATATGTCGATTTTTTTTTAGAGGATAAGTTGCAATTTTTAAATTGTTGTATTCCATGAACAAGTTCTGCCACTAAGATTAGGTGTATATTAAAATTTTCGAAAATCGGTTGAATTGTGATAATCTCAAGGCTAATATTTAGAGGGGTAGTTTTAGAATCAGGATCGCCCAAGACGTCTGGGAAAGCAATGTAGTAACTTACTAATAAGCGAAGTTAGATAATTGCTTTTTTTTTCCTCAAAATTTCGTGAAGTAGCTTAAAACTCTTATCATGGTAACTAGGGTTTGAAATATTTAAAATGGGGTGTTTTAATCTATGGATTAGGGTTAAGGTGATAACAAGATATAAAATTAAGATGGCGACTCAAGCTGCAATGCCAGTCTAGTTTGATGCAGCTGTTCACATGTCTAATAACTTTAGTGTCTAGAAGAGGAACGCTTTGTTCAGTTTCTGTTTCTATGGTAAAATTTAGCGTGTTGTTAAAGCTATTAAATACATCCAAAATAATTTGGATTTTATCATGTGGGTAAAGCAGCCAAAAGGGTCATCCACATATTGAAATATAAAAGGAAAATTAAAATTAACCGAAGCCTTAATGTGGTGTAATAAAGTATTCATCACGATTTCATCAATAGAAGATAAGAAGAAGGAAATAACATTTAGGCCTTTACAACTTTTTGCCTTTCTAATTTGTGGGCTCAGTTGATGGCGGTACTTTTTAATAGTTACGTAGTAAACCGTTACTTCTACCATTAGACGTTGAACGTTCCGATATATTTAAATGCGTAAGCAGAGAAGGAACCGAACTATGCAAACTATTTATGTATTTGAATGTTTATGTATGAGAAAGAGTACGTATTTATTTTATCCTATTAAGAGAACTGTTTATTTAATAAATATATTTTGTATACATAAGAATTACATATATCCAAAGATAAGCAATTGAGCCTTCCGCCTCACCAGGAAGATACACCGAAGTACACGACGAGCGGCATTGTTCTTCAACCTAGGATAACGTAACAATTAGCATGTACATACCTACTTCGTTTTATACATACCAGCCATTGTTTGCGAGCATCAGCATCTTGGCAAAAATTCCAGCGCTGATTATCAAATTAAAGCATCATAATTAGTATTTTATTGCGGCGTCAACGTACTTCGCGCTCCGTACACCGTAACCGGTCGACGCCTACGCAATTCTAATCGATTATTAATCACCGTATAGGTATAATGCGTGCGTATGCCATTACCTATTCATACATATAAATAGACTAATCGGAACCGTGTTTGATTTTTTTAATCGATGGATCGTTGTACCGCTTTTTTATCATTTAGAATTCCGGTCGTATAGTCCCGTAGTTAGGTATCACGTGTAAAACTACTTCCTGAAACGGACGGTTCAATAGTACCATCATAATCTTTGATGTCTGGCTAAGAGAAGGCGTGGAAAAAGAACGACGACTTCATTTACATGCATAGAAACATACAATAACGTATGTATAGATGAATGAATGTGTGTACAAGGTATTAGCCGAAAAAGAAATATTCAATGGTATTTATTCATTATAAATTCTGTCCCTAAAAGAAAGCCTAGGGGAACTGCCCTCTACGTTGAAAGGATTCATTGCGGCGAAGTTGAAGATTAGAGTTTATAATGGTATAAAGAAAATTATCTCTTAACACGAAGTAGAATGGTTTTTGAAGAATATTTGGTCTTATTTTGCAGACGATTGCCTTTGACGAAGATTTTATTTTTACTGAAGTAAAGTATGGAAAAGCTTCTTTTTTTTTAATTTTTGTGCAACATACCATGATTTGCGGAAGCATTGTTGCGAAAGGGAAGCAAAAACTTTTCTCCTATTACCCTTTTATTCCTGCATCCCGAGTCATCGACCTATATTGTATCTATAGAGTTGTCTTCAGAATAGTGACAAAAAATATTTAAATTGTGTGTAAGTCATCGTAACACTATTGTATCATTAAATATTTTCTTGTATCAAGTTGACCATTTTAATTCCAAATACGTCTTTTTAATTAGAGCAGTCTGTAATACAAGGAAGAGTTTTGGCAATTTTTTTTTTTGCAAAATTTGGAATTATGGATAATTTTCATTTAAAAACTTGCATAATTTGCAATTTTTAACACACTTCTGAAGAAAGTGAAACCCAATATGTGATTTACTTTCTTCTTTCCATCCATGTTTATAGGATGATAGTAGCTATTGGGTTGAGGGTAAAAGACAAAAGCAATTATCACACAACCATCTAGCAAGATTAAATTCTTCAAGTGTTCAAAATAAAAAATAAGGTTATTTTAAAACTATTCGAAAAAACGTCGCATGAAAGGGAACAAATCGAAATTTTGATGATGATTGGATTCGGTGACAGGAGAAAATCCCACGAAAAAGTCCCCACTCAAATCGTGAACCTATTACGTAGTCGAATGTTACCTTCGTGACATTCGACTACGTATTTAAAATTCAAAAGCTATGGTCATATTAAAGATTTAGATTAAAGTGGCAGCTCAAAGTTAGCAAATGATGATAAAGTATTGGATGATGTTCTATCAGCTACCGAAAAACTTCACGAGTCAACTCGATAGCTAATTTCGGATAGTAATGTTAGTCAGAGGACCGCAGTAAAAATGTTACATAAGCGAAAGTTTCACCTTTATAAGATAATATTAATGCAGGAATTATCAGAGGATGATTTTAACAGACGCATTCACTTTTATGGCCTTATTTAAAGAACCCAGTTTTTGCGAACAATATTTGTTTTTCCGATAAAGCAATCCTTTCCATACATCGTGGTGTAAGTAGACATAGCTCTCGTTATTGGGCCAAGCAGAATCCCTATCGGATGGAAGAAAAAACATGATGATGAATGAAAATAGGTGGATTGGCAGAAGAGGTATTATCGAAGGGGCAACCCGATCTCTTGGTTTGAATTCACTTGATTTTTTCGTGAAAATTTGGAAGAACTAGAGGATCACACAAGGGAACAAAAACATGGAATAGCAGCTGCAATGGTTCAATGGGAATGCAGTGCTAGGTTTGTATGACCGCAATTAATGGGGTACAGTTTTAACATTTATTATACTTGTAATCACTTGATTTCGGGTATTTTTTCTCTGATTTTTTCTTATTCAACCTCAAGTCAGTCACAAAAAGAAATAAGAACACTATTTAACTTTCGATCAAAACAATTTCTCGTAAAACTAATAATAGAGACTTCAGCATCGCCATTTCATACTTTGTCTTAGTCAGTCAACTACAACACAATAGGTTAAGTATTTAACCAAACGGAAAGATAAGAATTATTACTCCAGAAATATCAAGAGCGTTCGCTTGGGTTTGGCACGCTATTTCCGCATTTCCATATTGCTCATGACTACGCCCAATACGAACGATACTCTAGATGCGTCCGAATATCAGGAATTCCTTACAAGCGATGCTGGAAGAATTGGATGGAATTATACCACCACAACCGACTACCTCTACAATTAACGCAAACTCTGTATTTTCTGGAACCGCTCAGGCAGTTATTGTAATTTACAATCGCCAATCCAGTGAAATTACGAGTAGATCTTTACAATTCTAGGAAATTATGTCAAATCCTTAAGAATTTATGGTGGAAGGAAGCAACTTCTTAAGTTTTGAAATAACGCTGTTTATGCCAGCATTTGCCACAGTGAAATTTTGGGCAGCTAAATTTGAAGGTTGTCGTACCAGTTTGGTTGATGATGGACGTTCGAGATGGCTAAAAATCAACTGCTACCGATAATATCGGAAAAATTTATCAAACGGTGTTAGACGACCGCCTAATGGAGGGTAGAGAGAGAGCAGCAACAGAAGGCGCGAGCATTTCCAAAGATGAAGATTTGGGCAGCCTGGCTAACCGCGCCTTCCAGAGCCGCGCTGATGCAACTTAAAATAAATCGGACGTTTAGCATTGATTAATAACTGCAGACGAAATTTGGATACACTCGTGAAGTCAAAGTACAGCCGAAACAATGTACTGCGAAGAGTGGATCGACTCCGGAAAAGATAAAGACTATACCATTGACTGGGAAAGTGATGGCGACCGTTTTGTTGGGATAGTCATGGAGTTGTGTTAATCGATTATATTGAAAAAGGAAAAGCAATAACGGGGGGTTATCACTTGATAAGCCGTAAGCAGAAATTGCGGAGAAGCGGTCCCATTTGAAGAAAAAGAAAGCACCGTCTCACACGTCAATGTTCGCTATGGTAAAAATTCACAAATTGGGGTTCTACATAGTTGGTAAGACCATTGATTCTATTCGTCAGATCTAGTTCCCAGCAATTTGTTTGTTTCCTAGGCTTAAAATTTCGCCTGGAAAATAGGGATTTTCATCGAATGAGGAAGCCATCACATTCGTAAACGCCTATTTTGCAGAGATGCCAATTATTATTTGGATGGATTAAAGAGATGGAAATATCACTGGAACTTACGTGATGGAAGTTTGAAATTTGATTCTATGAATTCAAAAAAGATCATCGTTAGATCTCGATCGTATTGAATACACCTCCGTTCGGAAAGTTTTAAAACTCGTATACATACGTAATACACATACATATGCAGATAAGAGCAGCGTGTGCATTATGTACATATTTCTTCCATTGAGTAGGCTTTGACAATCGCGGGCGTACTCGATGGTCTATCGTATGGTGGGCAGCGCACACACGGCATGTTATTTACGTTTTTCAACTACGCTACCTACGAATATTAAACTCTATACCTTCAGTACTTTTTCCATTTTTCGACGTTATGGTCAAAAGCCTATTCGTTTAGCGGATCCGAGAATATCTCACAAGAATAATTCACGCTACCAAAAATTTAAATTTGAATGCCATTGGCAAATTTACAATTTTTGTAGTTACATTGGCTAGCAACGCGGTTTTAAGACGTCTGACATCACAGGACATAATTTAGCAGGTTTTCCCAACTATTTGATCTGGTTGAAAGACTAACTTCTGTCGTTTAAAAATTTATAAGGGGAGAAATATTTTAAGACCTGACTGTATACCGTAATGTATTGAAATTTTTCTCTCGAATTATCGCTATTATTATTATGGTTATTTGGCCGCTATTACGATTATTACGGATCGTATTACGCGCGTGTTGTAGGATCTATTGCAATTTCCCGCTCGCGCGATCAACGTCGTTCAATGCTATTATGTCGTTGAGAAGATATTGTTTCTACTTACAGGTTCAGCGTAAGTGAATCGTTTGTCAAGGTTGATGGAGGTTATTAAGTTTATTGTACGGCGTTTAGTTATAAATAATAATAATGACGATAATACGACGAATAGGATGAATTGGACGCTTTAAATTAAACGGTTTGAATTCAAAAAGCTATTTGAGTAATAGGGTGGTAATGATTGTATACCCACATTTTTTGTAAGCTTAATAAAAGCCAGAGCAATTCTTACGTGCTTATACAGGATGTCTTTAAAAGTTTAGTCTAGGGATACTTATTGTAACGATATTTCAAGGACTGCATTGGGAACCTCTAGAGTTGTGGACAGCCTTGAATTGCCAGAAATATACAATTCGAGAAGGAAAGTGCTAACTATATTATAGGAAACACCCAAAGACCTGAAGCAAACTTATAATTTCTAAACAAAAATGTGGACTGCCTCGCGACGGCTTTTACCTCGGGCGAGCCAACTCGATTTTTCGCCGCGCATCAAAGGTGCCTCGGGGTGTTTGCTTACCTGGCTTAGATAAGCTGGCTCACCCTGGCTCGTTATTCATTTAAGAAAGGCCGAGGAGGCCGTTTCGCGAAGCGTGACGTCAGTTAAATATGATATTCTCTGAACCTTTTAGTTGACGCATAAGGGCAAATAAACTTAAGTCATTTTGTTTTAAAGGTATCTCGTCATTTCCATCACTATCCTGATCAACGCACATCTTCATTTTCTAAAAGGGAATTCTAAAAGGCCTTCGGGGAGCAAAGTACATTATCGTACTTTATATATTCTTTTTTGAACTAAAGATTTCTTCTTTAATTTTTATTTTATTCAATGTTGGGATTCGAGGTCTTAGGAAGAAAATTTCTTTTTTGTTCTTCGGCAAGTGACAAACACTTTTCACATACAAGACATAGTTGTCTTGCCCGCCGACAAAACTTAGTAAAGTAAACGAAGAGCAAGAAACAGGAATTGTGTTCTTTCCTAAAACTTCGAATCCCAATTCTAAATTAAAAGAAAAACTCCTTGGTCCATAGGCCTTAATACTCTAGTTACATTTGTTGGCAAAAACATCACAAGACTGCCACGTTTTAACAAATGTTCTCCTGAGTGTGATGGAGCATTGTCTACCAACAAAATTGCCTTAATAGGATGACCATTTTATTGGCGGAACAAATTCTTTATAAAACCAGGTTGTGAATTTCCATCCATCCAAACGTTCTTTTGATTTTTGTAGTAAACAAGTGGAGCTTGAGATAAACTGTCTTTCAGAGTTCTTGGTCGGACCGACTTTGAGATATAAATAAGGGAATCCTGGAATAATCCGGTATTAAAAATAAACGATGTTGCCATGGTTAATACATAATAATAAAGTTAAGCTACATTTTGTAATTTTCCGAAGAGGATGCTAAATTTGGTGGTTAAAATTGGTCGTTATTTCATTTTTTTTTAACCGAAAATCAATGGTAGAAAGAAGTTACGTAAACTGATTTATAAGGATGTTTCTTTGCATTAGAAGGGGTTTCAACGGTTCCATGTTGGGACTAAAGAGCTTTGACAGTAGATCCAGCTTGAGTAAGTGAAATTATGGCATTCCCAGAAACCAGTTTACGTTTGTCATTTGAGGAACCCAGGGTTTATTTATCTCACCCGTACACCCCTTATTCGTTAAAGGTCGAATGTAGGTAGGTAGCGAATAATATAAGCCCAATTGTTAAAACCTCATCCTTAAATGAAAAATTAACTCTCGTACCCGTGTATGTATGTACCTTTATGGATAAATATGTTAAAGATCAATGTATATCTCGGAAATTTCTGTTAGCACACAATATTTGCTGTTATTACTTTGTTTATTTATTACATTTCTCATATTTCTAATATTTGTACCTCTCTTTTTATTTTCTGATTTTCCCTAATATTTTTGGCAGAGAGTCTACAAACAATGCGCCGCTAAAATTAAATTTCACATGAGTCAACTAATTTGAAAACGGTCGTGTTTTGTGTGCGCCCGATTATCTCTTGTTTGCGCTTGCATTGCTTGCCAACCAACGTTTACAGAGATGTTTACTCATTATTCAAGCGTATGCATGTATTTTTAACACGGAATCTGTTCCATTCATTGAATGCGTATGGACAAGTAAATAAATTTAATGAGATGATTATAATTAGAGTAAGTAATCATGTGTTTTGTTGATAGTGGGTGGAGTACTGTTGCCAAATCGGGTATGACATAATTATGCGTTATGTATGAAGGTTGATCCAGTTTCGTCTTCTTGGAAAAATTCCTTTGATGTTGTTGATTTGGTTTGCATTAAGATTAATGTACAGCTGCGATGTTGTATGTTAACAATATGTTAATATGTTTAAATGTGCGATAACTACGTAGGATAACTAAAATAAAGGTAAGGCGTAAAGCCTCTCAAAACTTATAGTTTTTATATGTGATACCCAATAATCCAATTTGTGGGGGGAAAAAAATATTGTTTTGCTAAATATTAAATCATTCAATCTGATGTCCCAAAGTTTTGGAATTGAAAAATTGCCCCTGTTGTGTAAATGGTGGGAAGCTAAGATTTTCTGATAACATAAGCACCATAGAGTATCACTCAAAAATATTTCTACGTAGGAATTTTGAATTTGGTGTTTAATACCGAACACTCTTATGTATTTCGAAGGCGTTTTAATGCCACATCTAGATACAGCCAAATACGTAATTTTATCTCGTAAAAATTTACCCAAAAATGTATTTGCATTCCGGATTTTTTTAAGGAAGTAGATACGTCTACATTTATGTGATTGAAAACAACATCATAATATCTCGAAATCTGTTAGAAATCGTCATATTTATATCTGTTCTTTCTTTACACTTATTTCTATTTTATTTTTCTTAATAATCTATAGCTGGACTTAAGGACAAATGCGCTATTATCGGATACATCGACCTGCAAATCTTTGCCGCGTGACCCTACAAAAAACACATAATTTACTGATTAAGGACGTAACATTTACCGGTGAAGTCTCTGAAGATGACTCGAAATTTTTAACAATTTACAGCTCCTCGTTTAAATATTATTGCTTTCCAAAGTGTTCACAAGCCGGACTTATTTTTTCGCCTCGTTGTTAACTCAATTAATTCACTAGCTTATAAACCGCGGCGTTAAAAGGAAATCATTGCAAACGGTAGCAGTTGCTAAACATGACTATATGTTGCGACGGTTATGCAAAATGCAAGTAGTGAATCTAAAGAAGTATGAATAACAAGGAATTCAATCAACTACAACATGTTTTAACCTCTGATGTTCTCAACAAATGTTTTTGCGAGGAGATCCCGAGAGATAGGCTTAACACCTATCGACTTTTCTGTTTAAAAAAAATGAAGGGAAAGAACTCAAGGGTTGTGTTTAATATTTCTGTTTCGCTACTGAAAGAGCTACGCGAGGAGATGTGCGTACCTTTAGCGACCAGTATCGATTGATGCATAGAACAAAGGCGTTTCTAAAGTTGCTTAAAGTAGGCATTTTGAGTATGGTTGAACGCGTTCATAGCACGTTTAATGCGGGTAAAAATGCTGAACTTACATGTTCGACCTAAAGTCCTTTGACTCGGTGAATAACGATATTCTAATACATAAGTTGGAATATCAAGGAATAAGAGGCGTACCTCTTGATTTATTGAGATCTGATAGGTAGGTTGCAATTAACGGAATGGAACAACTTTCAATTCCATTCCATAAGCAGAAGGGGTGGTGTTCCTCGACGTTTCATTCTTGGTCTTCTGCTCTTCGTCATTTATATCAATGATTTTCCAGTTATTATTGTTATTGCAGTTGAGCGTCAGATGGCATAGATGCCATTAGTAACTGCGACCTAAATAGATCTCCTGTTAAAGCATGCCCTAATGTGTGCTAGAATAAGTAGAAGCTTTTAATAAACCTTAATGCTACTCTAGGATCTTCATCCTTCAGTTTAGTAGCTGCAAGAGATGGCCTACTGAAATATTGGTATCGTGGGCAACTGATAACAACACATTTGCATAGAATGTGTTTTGCTGTCTAAAGATTTTCTTGGCATGAACGACAGATTTGAACTTCAGCTTTTCTTAGTTTGAATAAGTGATATTTTAGGGCTGCATGATCTGCTAGTAATCTCAGGCCCCCTTTGCTGAAGGATGTCGCTATTTTTGCTGTCTTTGAGGAACCATATTTGTTGCTTCTTTGGCCAGACTATTTGCTTCGATTCGTTGGTGGCTTGGGACCTATCGCAAAGTAACGTGGTTTTTGCGTCCCAATTGCTTAAAGTTATTTACACATTTGTGTAGTAGACCAGTATCGTATGTTTAGGTCTTAATAGCCCTGATGCACAAGTTCAGAGCAGATCTCTTGCTTGAAATATGTTGGTGTCGATTCTGCAAAGAGTGGGGGTACTCGATATAGCCTGCTTCTAAATGTGGTGGTTAATTCCAGCAGAACTTCCAGCGTTGCTGTGGAACACACCCATAATGTTGAGTCATGCAAATTTGTTGAAGTTGCTGTTGCTGTCTTTTGACTTGTCTTTTGGCCACCAAACGTAGGTGATCATGGGTCTGATTGTTGCTGTAATCTTAAAGACTGATACAATGCATTAGCAGATAATTTTTATCGGATGTTTTCTAATCCGTACATCAGATGAGGCTAATTAAAAGTTAATGATTGTTTTTGATCCTTATTCTTTCTTTTTAGGAAAAAGGAGGGTTTCTGTTCTTTCTAAACTAAATCTATAATAATTAATGGGTTTTAATATTTTTGACGCTTGTGGGAACAAGTGCCTTCGAAAACGGTTCATTTAAGAATATAACTTGAGCAATACTTGCACAAAATATTATCTAGTGCTTTTTTTTATTCTAAATGTAAAATACACACAAGTTAATTTATGCAACAATAACGAAGCTATTTCTCGGAAAATAGAACTCAACAAACAATTATTGTAGAATTCTCTTCGAAGTAGTCATTCCTATTGTATTCTTGGTATTTCGGATCATAAACGGCTAAACAAATATATCTATTTGTGTATATGTTCATGTGCATGTACTTATAGACAAGATGAACGAGACAGCAATGACCTAAATAATCCGTCACACATCTGTAATTGCAGATGAACGAACGGAACGATCCGAACAGATAGGAAGAGAGAATCCGAGAAAGCTGGTAAACGCGATAACAAAACACAAAACGCATATCAGAGCCTTCTTATATCTTTATTAGCGACAGTGGTACTTCATAAATCATGCGTGAGTAACTTATGCACAACTACAGGCTCACGAAACGACTGGAAGCAACTGCACTCGCATTAGACAATGAAAGTCGTAAGCTGTAAACCGAAAGAAGAAGGAAAGATGCAGGTTTAGAGAGAGACGGATAAAAGACAGATGCGTTTTCTTCGTGTAAGACAACTTAAGTCATCGCCCTTTATTATGCTAGCTGACTGGCGAGAGATAGGTTATAGAAGAGGCAAAACATTCGAGAGATCTAAAGCGACTTAAACGGGATAGGATAAAAGTTAGAAATACTGATCATCCCAAATTAATTTTCGTGATGCGGTAATGCGCCTAACAGCAGCCACAGCAACGTTTTTCGGTCCTCCCGGGATTAACGAAACGACAATTCATCGTTTTGTATTGTTGACGTTTTATGGTGGAATATATCATACGTGCGGCTGACGTTTTTCTCGACGAGTAGGCCTACCTCTTAGACTATTCTCGGTTAAAACCAGTAGCAAAGATACGTGTGTATATATGGGGACCGGCTTTTGTCAAGTCGCGGCGAACTGAACATTTAATTTGTCTTTTAAAGCGCCCTCCGCGAACGCGATAAATATCGTATGCCTCAACCTTCTGTTTGCGTATAGATTGACAAATTTCTTCGATGTTATGAAAAATATCCGGACTACCGTTGTTCTTGATTTTCTTCTTCTCGATTTCAGTTTGTGTAATTACCTCAAAAATTATAAGAATTTTTAGCATATCCACGCGAGCGGAAGATAATTTCTCTGTGCAGAAAAGTTTTTTTAAGCATAGAGTGCTGCGACGAAATGCTTTACGTATCACTTAATTTATACAAATCACTTTACATTTTTGATTTTGTTTGAACATTAGCAATGTGCGCTTTACATTAGTGCTTCTCAAGCTAAATATTGTGGCGGACCGGTATTATCTTCACTATGGTGTAATGGATCGCTGCAATATTATCACAGATTTTTTGTAACAAATGCAACAATAACGACACATAAGTATTTTATTCGTCAAATTATAAAAATGCTACATATAAACTTAGTGCGACAAATGAGCTTCGTTATTTTTGGTTAGTTTTTCTAACCGTGACTGAATTGATGACGCCATGTGAAGTGCAGGATGAAGATTTATAGTATTCCTGTATTTCCTTTTCATTACATCCATTGCAGTAAAACCAATTTCACAGGGGACGTAGTAACAAAAGGAAGAAGTATTGGGAAGATGAGAATATTCTAGTTTCGATTTTATAAGTAATGGCATGAGCGACATACTTTCGAAACTGCTCTTCAGTTCTTGATTAACCGTTGTCTTCAACAACTTATTTTTCATAATGACGGGCAAGTTACCTTTAAGTGAAATGAACGGATTGCGAGCCTATCCAAGGCTATAAAACACATCGTAACAATTCCTCGATATTTCATTTTTCCAATCTTTTAGTTTTTGTTTCTGTCCATCAACCTGCTCTGCAATAGTGAAACAGGAAATAATTCTTCCTTGCTTCGAGGCATTGAACTCATTAAAGCTGGAAAAAATGTCATTACAATTTACATCCAGGCAAAGTCGCGCTCAATTTGGTTTTTTGCTTCAAAGAATTACCACCAGTTCGTTCCGAAGCTCCATTACCCTTGACAAGACGTTTCCCCACTTATACAAAATTTTCCAATCCGCATTTATTAACCAGCTAGTCCCTCAAAGCTTTGAATATTTCAGAACCAGTAGTATTTGTTGCCAGGGAAGCCGAAAATAGGATCTCTCCCTTTAAGTAGTTTCCCTGTTGACATCTCACAAACACCAAAATGATTGCTTCATTGGCGACGCCTGTAGATTCGTCAAGTTGCAATGAAAAATATTTTGCTTGTTTTATTTGGTCTATTAGCTGATCTTCCATATCGTCAGCAAGATCATGAATTCGGTGTGGTATGGTGTTGTTTGTGAGGGGCACATTTTGCGGCTGTTCGCCTAGCATTTTCTAACAAACATCTTGAATACTGGTCGACACTAGCGTCTCACCGCTTTCCAGCCTTGGCAATTCGAAGAGCTACTTTGTAAGAAGCTCGCAGAACAACAACGTTTGTATGTGATAACTGGAAGATCTGTTATGGTTTCAGAGAGCTTTCATCATTTAAAACTATGGAACCAAATTGAATATAAGAAGCGTTATAGCGGTGCTTAAAAGTCGAACGAAAAAGTTTTGATGTCGGGAGTACTTGGGTTAAACTCAAATCGCCGAATCAAGTGCATTTTTGTGTTCAGCGCCAAATACTTTTATCCTCTTCAGAAATTATTCAAGCAGATCTCTTTTCGCCATCTACTTAAACAATTGGCAAAAGCAGTAGATAGAATTTACTTTCTAGTAAACAAATCCGCGACAATAGATCATAAGCAATGCAGTATTACATTTCAATAATGGTAATAAAATCACGCTTTTATCTTACATGTTATAAATACTTAAATTAAAATTAGATGATCTCACATTATAGTAATATATTTGTTTATTTACAATTGCGATTACAACTCTTATCAGAAATGCACCATATAAACGGTAATTTTTCGCATTAGATTTAATTAATATCAAAATTATCAACTATCAACGCCTTTCAGATTTTTTATTTAACAATTAAATAGACAGTTTCGAAACACATCTGACTTCTTCCCTCCATTTATAGTTTGCGTTTGTTCATGCAGTAAAAGTAAAAAATTTTCTATATAATCTGTTAGAAAAATAATTGCTCCGCACGAAGTGAATGATAATATTCACTAGGCGCAGAAATTACCGATATCAAGAATACTTAATCTTTAAATTCATTTGAGAACCTAAAAAATCGCATTTTAAACATCACCCGCGCTCGATTATCATCGTGGGTATTCAAGACGCGAGTATAGTGAAGTATGTTCACGGATCAGCAACATTCTGCTCACGGACTTGATACCAATCCGCGGACCAGCACTTTGAGAAGTACTGCTTTACATCTTACAACATTCAGCAAGTGATTTTGTTGTATTTTATTGTCTTCATACATTTCGTTTGCTTTTCATTTTCTATAGACTAATTCATTCTTCTTCAATATTTTTTATTTTTCTAGACAGTTACCATCTTTGCTTCAATATCACTGAGTTTCTGTTTTATATATGATGACAAGCAGAATGTATACTCATTCGAGCAGCTGATAACAGTCTACCCCTCGGTGCCAACATATACACTACCGTTCATATATTTGGGGACGACTAAGAAAAACTCCGAAAAATAAGAAAAATTGAAATATTGACAATTGATAGTGTTTTATATGAAAGAGTATACATTTCTATATGCATGAACATAATTTACAACAGTATTCTCTTCTATCCCATCAAATTTATAACGCATTTATATTCTACCGCAGCCTCAGGCAAAATTCCTTGTAATCCCTTTTATGGGGTTATAAACGTAAACTTGAAAATATTGTCGAATATTTCCACAAAGGAATAATGCGAGATTCATAGAACACTTAGTACAACAAACAAATCAGATATCGTCTTGTATTTAAAATAAAATCGATCTTGATAGTAGTTTAGTTTAAATTTAACTATCGTAATAAACGGGGGGTGCTGAAATGGCAAAACGAAAAGAAATTTCCATCGAAATGAGTTCTGCTATTATTACTTTACGTAATGAAGGATACTCAATGGCAGTTATTGCGAAAAAATTAAAACATCGAAAAATGGTGTATTTACAACATTGAAACGGGTGGCGGAAACGGGTTCTTTGGTTGATAAGAAACGTTCTGGACGCAAAAAGAAGACAGCAGCTGCTGAGGATCAGTTCATGGTTCTTGTTTCAAAAAGAAACAGATTCCTAACGGCTCCGGAAATAACGCAGCAAGCCAATGTTTCACGAAGAAATCCTATTTCGCATTCGACCGTGAAACGAAGATTAATTGCGGCAGGCTTAAAGGGACAATTAGCTGCCAGAAAACCGCTTTTGAAAGTTCAAAATAAAAGAAAAAGATTGCAGTGGGCACAAGAACACAGACACTGGAAATTGGAACAGTGGTGCAACGTGCTGTGGACAGATGAGTCCAAATTTGAAACATTTGGCTCCAAACGGAGGACGTTTGTTAGGCGACAGGTTGGTGAAAGCGTTAGTGAACAGCTTATTTCACGTACAGTGAAGCACGGTGGAGGTAACGTAATGGTTTGGGGCTGTTTTGCGGGAACAGCTGTAGGTGATTTAGTAAGAATACAGGGAATACTTCGTAAAGAGGGCTATCTCAAAATATTACAAGAGAATGCTGTACTAAGTGGGAAACGATTACGAGGTCGAAACTTTGCGTTTCAAGAGGATACCGACCCTAAGCATTCTTCTCGTATATGCAGAAACTATCTAGCATCTCTGGAAGAAGAAAATCGTTTAAAAAGAATGATTTGGCCACCTCAGTCTCCTGACCTGTCGCCTATCGAATTAATATGGGATGAACTGGACAGAAGGATTCGCCAAAAAGGAGTGACTAGTTCACAAGATTTATGGAGAAAGCTCCAGCAAGCATGGACCGAGATCCCAGCAACAAATCTTTAATTCTAAGAATGCCATGAATATGTACCGCAGTAATTAAGTCAAATGGTGGACATATAGACGAAAAATCCGTATAGGCCTAATTATAATTAGTACATTTCTTTTTGGAATATTTTTAGTTTTGTATAGTATACTCAATGTACAGAAAGTAAATGAAATTACAAATAACTTTTTGTTTTTATTCGAATTGAAAAAAAAGTGTTTTTTTTTGATCGTCCCCAAATATATGAACGGTAACGTACTTATCTACGCGGTAGACTTTGACAAAGCGCTCGGATGAACGGCCATTTTGCTTGCCGACAAGTGTACATCTTTGCAATTTAAATTTTTGCGTATAACTTCCTTGAAATCGCTGCTGTCTCAAGCGATGGGTTTACGCAAACCTTTAACACTCTTGGCTATGATGCTTACAATTGCAGTCAACAGATTAGATAAGTCCAATTGATTTCTTATGTTCAAAGCAAAATGCATAGAACATTTTGAAATCATGTTTAAGTGATTCTTCTTGCACGTTGAAATTCTTTTCTAATCCTGCTCTTAATTCGGATTATCCAAATTTTGAAGTCTAACATCTCGTGTTTAGCAGTCAGAGAACTGCTCGATGGATGGTTTGGGGAACAGTACCCGGTTTATGTCGCTGTTTCCTGAACGGCAGGCATGCGTTTCTTTGGCACTAGAGGGCTCCAAGAAATGTCGACTTTGTCGTTTTGAAAGTTGTGGTGTTAACTGTGAGGCAACAGCGATAGAAGGTAGAGATATCAAAATTACTGTCGAAACCACGCTGATGACGCCGGGTAGGCAGAAACATGTCCGTGTGTTAGTGTATTTTTCTCTCTCTTCTTTTATTGCGTTTGCCGTGAATTATTCCATGAATACCATGAGGAAGCTAAGCTATCTTAGCATTATATTTTTTGGTTATTGTTTCTAGGCATTATCTGATGTATTTTGAAGTCTATTTAACATGCAATTTCATCAGTACACTTGGCTCCTATTTCTACACCGTACTTTCTAAATTGCCGTTTGAGAAACAATCACCTTTCATTGCTATTTTTATCTTTAAAATGGAAATTTACATTGCCTTTCACCCACTCTTAGTGGCAATCATAATCTTCGACTTCCCATCTAGTTGTTTTACAGTTTTGTTTATATTCTCCGCTAAGTATTTTCGCATGTTAAACTTTGTATAACCCTAATTATTCGGCAGTTATTACTACAGCTGCAACGTATCTGTCTCGAAATTTTACGTGTCTTGCGTCCCGTCCCTATTTTCGTTTTGCTGAGTTTGGTACCTACACTTTCACATTATTGCGAATAGCCCACGCTATGCCATATATCATTGAACGCACACGCTTTGAACGCGAGTATAATATATTCGCGTTCGCGCCACTCACATGAACAGCTCCGTTTTTTACATACACATGCGTATACAGGATGTTCCAAATTAACAGACCACTCCACTCCGCTATAATTGGTCTTACGAAATCGGTTAAGTTGCGGTTAATATGTTTTTAAAGAGAGCAATCTATAAATTATTGTTCCAAAATGAATGACAAAAATATTACAGTCTCTTTTAGTTTCTAAGCAAGATATAGCTGCAATGGCAGATTGCATCTACTTCTGTCTTTTTGTTTTGTTGCGATAGGTCAGCTCCACATGTAACTATGATAGTGTCGCAGAGAAAAGTGCTTAGCATATTGCCTGTTAGTTCTTTCGGAATTGTCATTATATGCAATCATACCTTTCCAAGCTGGGTAGTTAAAGAAGAACATGTAAAAAACCTTAGAAACACGGCTTGGTGGTCCAGTCGTAAGGGGCGCTGCGCTTGACTGGGGAGAGTTAATTAATATATAGCGTTCCATTAAAAAAATAATAAAGGTTAATTTTCTACAAAAAATCCGGTTTTCTACTAATTGCCTGATAACTGTAGTACCAACAATAACGGAGACAAAAATAGTGGCGCTTTAATTTGAATCATCCAGAATAAAACATATTTTTTAATTATTTCAATATGTAGAAGTGCGACACAAACGCACATACCTTACGTATACAAAGAGTGTGCGTTTACAGCACGCATCATGCACATACACGCGGTCATGAAATGCCTGGTGCAACACCTGAACCTTTCACGGCGTCCCCGAGTCTTTATAACGGTCTCACGAAATACAAAAATAGCCACTAACTCGTTTGAAGTCGAGCCAGAGAGCCTAGCGATCGTTCGAAATATAACGTATGTATAGGTGCACGTCAGCGTCTATAGGTAGGAAATATTGTTGGTTGCGCGGATATTACTTCGTTCACAACCGGTATACGTCCGACAATCCATCTTTGGCAATCTGATCGTCGTACTGGTCAGCCGGCTGCAACCTAGATGACTTTGTATACGTGTATCTTTGCTTTAGTTTCGTTTCTATTGGGCTCCTTGTTCTATGTTATGAAAAGTTGTATATATTTGTCCTTTTGATGAAACTTTCAAATTGATCAGTAAAAAAAAAAAAAAACAAATAATCGTCTTCAGCAGGCACTGTTTTGGAATCAAGAATATTATCATTTAACTTCTTACATTTTTAGGTGTAAAATTCTTATGAAAACAATTTAGAAGCTTCGTCCCTTGCCGTCAATTTTTTCATAAATGCTAAAACCCGGTTCTACCTGATGCACCCTGCTAGTCATAAATTTGGAATAACTCCTAATTTAATGAAAATATTGCAGTAGTTTTTATAAATATTCAAAACAAAGAAATACCTTGCACCGTAGGTAAATGTACAATTTATCTTAGCTTAGTGAACTGATGAATTCTTGTTCCTTTCTAAATTGTCTTTTCGTCGGAATATGTTCCTTTGACTTTAATCTCGGCTTCACGCAATCAGAGCAGACAATATACTAATTCTCAAAAAATTCAGTATCTTTTTCATCCAAGAATACCGCAGAAATTTTCACACATGTGGATAGAGTTAAATGGAGACTATGTTGAAAAATAAATAAAAATCTACAGAAAATACTTTGTTTTAAGGACTTATTGCATGACCGTCGTACTTGGTTCTAATTCTTAGTCTTGACATATATAGTTACTTTCAACAACATTTTTTGAGTTTGAACTTGCGACTGATAAGCCACCAATCTTCCTTAAACATTTTTAAATCGAAATGTCTTTATTGCCCAGATACCCCGAAGATTATGTTTTTTAACATTTATTGTGTTACTGGTAGTTGTATGTTCATCCTCATTCGCACCAGATTTTACTTTAAAATTAATTATTCGTTAAGTAGAGTGTAGGCTTTCACGACCGTAATCTATAGTAGAAATGTCTTTCGGGTGATGTCGCGTAGTTAATATTTTACTTGATGTTTCGATAGAAATAATGAAGAACACCAACAATTTAATTGCTTTATAATTGCAATTATGCTCTACAAATAATTTCACAGGAAAAAGTATCATACCTTATACTGCTTCTCTGTTTTGTTAAATAAATTTCTATAATTAATTGTATTTTTTTTTACAATTAGATTTTATATTTGCCATGTTATTAAGTAGTTATTAATACAAAAAAAGACGGTAACAGTCCTACAGTAATATTTTATTTAATAATCTTATTTTAATTCTAATTTATTTTTTGATGGGTTTCAGCGGGCGTGAGAATGAGCGGTGTATAGCTCGAAACCGGTAGCTATCCGTTCACCTCATTTGTGTTTTTAATTGGAACATTCTCTATATTACGATTTTGGTTACCGCATTTTTATTCATGTCAACATTCTTCAATATTTCCTATACTTTTGCGAAATGCCGGTGTTTCTTCTACGCTCGATATCTGAAACGCTTTAAACGTTAGAAATGTTATTTCTTCGAGCATTTTTTGGAGATTATGGCAATACATCGATTATATATATTTTTTTAATCAATCAGCGTGTACAGTACAGACGTTTAAACCGCCGCAATGCTTGATGCATACCATTTTATTATTATTTTTTTTTTAATGGAATGCTCTGTAGATTATTTCAGAATAAATTCAAATATTTATAATTTCCATCAGCATGAATGCGTCTGCTTTTAGTAGATTGTTGCTGATCCCTACAATAAATCCCTTTACCTACATTTCCCGTATACATTTATTTTTTGCCACTTTTTTTTACTAAACAACAAAAATCGAGGTACAATTATCTTTTAAAACCAGAAGCCGTCATTCGATTGGATGTAAATCAGATAAAGATAAATATCTTGACGTCATGATGTATATCATATCCATATGTTTAGCATATCCGAATGTTACATATGTATATTGTTTTATTCGTCGTACGGAAGTTGTGTAACTCTTCTTAGAAACGGACAGTAACAAGGTATTCGGATTTATCTAGTTTATCTCTAATTTTCTACATATGTATATTACTAACATGATCGAATTCGTCCGCAACAATGCGTACTTAACCATTTGTTATCAATCTAGCGCAAATCCGCTTAATGCCTTTCTTGGGATAAGCAAATCTTTTACCTTGAAACGGAATAAATCCGAGCCAGCTAGCAGGTGATCACGTTTCGCGAATACGCATATTTCGAAGACGCAAAAGACAGAATACATTAGCTAAGCAATTTTGCTTGCGATCCACTTACGCAACACAAAATTTAGGGCAGACCTTCGAACTACGTTCTCTCCTCGTTTGGACGAAATGAATAGAAATCGAGCGGCGGCATCTATGTTTTGGTCTCGGCCTCGGTCGCCGTCTCCAACGTTTTTCTGCGCCAGTTCCGAAGGTCACGAATCCGCGGTTCATTCATTCATTCGTCCCGCGCGGTCACAATTCATTCATTTAGCGTGCGACTGGGATCCCTAGCAATGTTTATATCGGAATGAGGATAATGTATAGCTCTGTACAAATAGAGAAATGAATTAGATAAATCGTATATTTACAAATTGAGATGCATACTTTTATGTAGTTTAGAGAAGTGCCATTTTGATAACTGTTTGTTTATTGTCATTAAAGTTTGATTGAAATTAGAACATTTGTAACTATTTTAAAAATGACATTCTGTACAAACGAGATGTTGCTTTTTTAATTTAAGTTTCTAAGCACATATTTATAAAATCACGTTGCTATGACAATGGCAAGTGATGATGTTGATCTTGATTGACAGATACTACACAACGATTCTATGAATTGGTACTCCCAAATCCATTTCATAAAAATGTCAATGATTTAATATCCTTTTCCTACTGTGATTAAGCATCTTATAAGCATATCTTACCTTTTATATGATTGTAATCCACATCCCCTAAACACTAACACTCCAATTGGAGTGTTTTTAGAAATCTCTGAGGACTTGTGTTTCTATAATTATAATATCTCTTTCTTCCAAGTGGAGGTTTCAGGTTTTGTTTTTTTTTTCATCTAAGTATTTAATATAATTTTTGGTACGTTACATTCAGGGAAGAATGTAATGGTGCCGTATGCCGATGAAAAAATGCAACTGAAACATTTCTCCCAGCATTACAACGATCCCTAGCAAGTTTCCAAGTTTGTTAAAGTTCCTTACATAAAACATACAAATATTACCACGGCGGTCTTAGTCATCTGATATAAATCCTATAGAGAACCTGTGGGAGATTGTAAAGCAAAAGTGTAGACAGAAAACTTAAAGAATTAGGAGGAATTGTTTCAGGGACTATGCAAAGCTTGGGAATCAATAATTTAATTGTTTCCTTGCTTTCTTATCGATTGATAGATCCTGAATTTTGTTGGCGGTGTTTCTCCTTTTGCCTTCGTTCATATCGTAGGGATGATAGTAGAGAACCATGTGTGGCATACGTCTACAGGGTTTTCTCCACACAGCTTCAAAAAGCATTTCAAATGACGCTAGCGCTGAACTGCTGAGATATGTTTAGACACCCACCTTGCACTAATTTTATTCCATATTTTCTGCTGAGTTGATGGCAATTTTTATTTTCCTTGACACTATTTATTAAAGACAGAAATATTTTTAAATCACTGTTTTTCTTTCTTGAAGGTTGCTTTTTCTATATTAAATGATGATCAATTTAAACAAATGGTCCACTTATGTTGGATCCATGGATATTCTTTGGTAATAAGAAAGATGGCGAGAGCTGGTTCATATTTAACCCCCTGAGACGAAGAGATTTATTATATGATTTCAAAGGAAAACATAGAAATGAGTTGCAGGAGGACAGTAGCTGTTAAAGAAAGCATTTTTGAGAAGTACAAGATCAAGTTAAATTCCAACATTCCCTCAACTTCAAGCAAATTATCCATTAGCAGAATTAGAACCGGACGTTATTTAAACGAAGCTCATTTATTCAAAATTTCAATTTTAGACTCTCCTTTATGTGACGAAGGATGTTCTTCAACTGTTCCAGATTTAAAGAAGAAACAGAAAACTTGATTCAAACACTTATTAATTAAAAAATTATCCACCATTCAATATTTTGCCCTTTTTGTCATTAAATCAATTCAATCTTTGTGCTCTTTTCCTCTATCTCTCGTATTGGAATCTCCTTTTGATCTCGAACCACAAGTTTCTGTAGCTGATGGGATGAGAGGCCTCTTCATCCAGAGACACAGAATACCAAAAATCCTAGATGAAGATGAAGAAGAAGAGAAGTATTTTCTGATTTATTGTCATTTATTCTAAGAAGATAAGTCCTATACTTTTATCCAAGACTATAAGACAAATTATGACGAATTCACAGCGGATAGACAAATAATAAAGTAGCGGTGTTGCAATACTTTCGAATAGTAAAAGTTTTCATTCTTAAAGGCTATGATTCAGTACAAAACCGTCGTTGTCAGTCCATTGACTGGCGATATACAAGAGCAACTTTCCGTGTAGTTGCTTTACCCACGACATGAATCTAGCCGGTTAGCCTGGTATAGCAACAGAGCGCGGTAGCTGCCAGCGTTTAAAGTAGGCGTTACGCAACCGTGACAGTTTTTTTTTGCATGGCGCGGATCATTTTTATTAATGAATATTGAACGTTGCGTTAGTGTGTAATTTTTTCACTCTCCTTAATTGTTATGAATGGGCACTTTCAGAGTTGCGCAAGCACCGTTTTTGTGGAAATGTTTTATTAAAGCGTTAAAAATATTTAGTTTTTTTTTTGATTTCGCGTAATATGAAGCGGAAGTTATGAAACAGTACCGATTTACTTTAAGCGTTAAAAGATTTGAGTGAATATTCACTCTTTAAATCCTTAATTTAGATACTTAATTTTGGTTACAGTGGATGCTAAAAAAAAGGAACGTCCGTTAATGAAGTAAGCTTATTGTTTATGATATGTTTTCATAATTTTAAATTAGATTTTCTTTCAGAATTTATTTAAATACTAGGATAGTGAAGAATTTCCAGCCTAACACAACAAATATTTTTTTGTCAAATTCTTTTTTTTATTTCTGAACGTTGTCTCCTTGTAAGTTCATACGCCTGTCCCGGTGATGCTCTCATCTCTAGTTGGCATTTTGTACTGGCATATTCTGCAAAATAACCCAGAAAACAGAGAACAGTCGTTGATGGCCAGACTTGGGGAATATGGCAGGTGGTTTATCATTTCAAAGATTCGTCAATTTTTGTCATGGCGACTACTCAAGTGTGAGGCGTTGTTTTGGTAGAACAAAACTTTCTTTTTTTCGAATGCGGCAATTTTTTCGCAATTTCTGCCTTCAGCTTGTAAAGTCGTAAATAGTTGATTAACACAACTCTATGACTATCCCAAAAAAAACGGCCACCATCACTGTATTGGCCGATGGAACAGTTTTCGCCTTTTTCGTAATCGATTCACCCTTCGCAGTCGACTGTTTGCGCCGGGTCTTGGCGCGATTTATTTTGCTTAAATTGCTTCAACAGGGCTTTGGAAATGTTCGTTCGAATACGGTTTTGGTCCTGAGCGAGCAGCACCCAACGCGGGATTAGTTTTTTCCTGTCCAAATTTTCAGTCAACATATGACAAACACATGCCTACAGCATCTGCTACTTCTCTAATTTTAATTCGACTGTCGTCTAACAACTTTTCCGATGTTATCGGTTAGTGGTCGTTTTCGTAGTTGGTCTATCGTTGCCCAAGCTGGTACGACCACGTTTAAACGATTTGTGTAATGTCTTCATTGTAGACTTTTTCCTTTAGTTTGAGACCTTGTGAAAAAAACAGTTTCAGCGAACTGTAAAGTAAGTAAAACAAAATTTGAAAGACATTTCCTCATTGGATAATGATCATGAAAGTTTGCAGTTACGAAAAGCTTCTGTTGTGTTTTTCATGAAGTATTAAAAACCTTATTAAGTTAAAAGCTCAAAATCAGTTAGAATCGAAACAGCAATAAGTTTTAATTTTAGTTTTCACATTTCTAGTGCACTTTATTTTATAGTAGAATGTATGTATGAGGAAGGTAAAGAAAGTAAAAATGTGGAGAATGATAAAAAAAGCAAAACATGAATAAATTGGAGGTGTAGGTCTGCTGTAAAAACTTAACACTTTGGATTGCTTTTACACAATTTCTTTTAATGTGGTCGAATATTGTTCAATAGTCATGCATATAGAATTATCTTTCAAATACAGACTGGTGCAAACGCCCTTACTTATCTATTTAAAACATCTTGGCAATTATAAGTACATTCCGCGGAGTGACGAGCTTTTTAATTTGAGAACCATGCCCTATTGGAGCAACGCCAACCTTCTTATTACCAAACCATGTCCACAGTATCGATGTATAGTATGAAAATTTTTGGCACATTTACTGTAAATAGTCTTTTTGATTTGCTTTTGTTACGACTTTATTAATAATACATTTAATAAACGCAAATTTCATCGTTTCTTCCTATCGAGTAATCGAAAAATGTCAATTAAAAACAATTTAAATTGCTTTTTCTCAATGCCATTGTGATTAGTGAAAAATTCATTACACCTTCGGAAAATAACACTAAAGCATCGACACACTCCGTACCACACACGTTTAATTGATTACTCCGGTGCAGTTGTTCCGGAGTTGTGTGGATTTCCATTATCAATTGTGTGATTGAATGATATGAGAATTCATGCCAAGTGAAGTCTTCTGTATTCAGCAAATGTTGGCATCATCAACTTTATTATTCCACGGTTTCTGGAATCGGTACGTTGGGGAAGAGTGAACAATTAATTAAACTGTGTGTTGCGGAGTGTGCCGATACTTTAGTATTGTTTGCCATACTACATCACTCCTTGCTATCGTTATTTAAATGTTTAGTAATTTAACCGACATCGTAGTTACAATAATAACAAAGTTAGAAATAGTGGCCCCGCTACTTTGAACAACCTGTATGCTAATACGCAACCAATAGAATCAGCTTTGTTTTTTGAGTTACCTGCATAGCAGCTGCAGCAGTTTTTCAATTGCAGCGCTATTTTAATTGAATAGTTTGTTTTCCGTTTGCCAATTTGTTGGCAGTGATCGATAGGTTCTTTTTAGACCTCGCCTACGCAATTACTAGAATAATTACCGGATGCTATCGAAAACTGGTTCAACGTACTCAATGTGCAGATTATATGACAAAACAAGGGCAAACGGGGAAGTCTAGGTAGGACACAGAAACTAGCAAATTTCATTCTGTATCTAATTAACATCTCTACATCGGAATATATGCATCCTGTTCCAGTGAAGGTTTTTTTTCTGACATTCCACATTAAAAATTACGACCTTAAGAGGTTTTAAATTTGATTGGATTACATAATACGAAACTCCTATAACCATTTGATCCATCCGAAAAGTCTATAATTATAAGTCGGTTACTTTAAAAGCGGCCAAGGCGCCAAACGCTAACGAAAGTCCAGTAATTCAATTAAGAAAATTAACATATTGAAAGTTCATACGTAATTGCTTTGATGCACTGCGTGTAATAGGTATTATACATTAAGAGAAACATTAACATCCATCCAGCAGGACAAATTTGAAATTATGAAATTTCCGCCTTATCAACTGAGACAGCAACCATTAGGCTTAAAAATAAGAATTCCGTCGATAATTCATGTGGTAAATGGTAAAAGAGAAATCACCGTTCGTTGCAGCGTTACGAACTCGTACAAAAACAATAATTAAGAGTGCGAATGAAAAGAAATAGAGGCATTAGTACAAGTGTATAAGCACGGTGGTAATAGAGCATAGAGTAATTATTTTTGCAGTGCGGATGAAAGAAAAAGTTTGCTATTAAGTATTCGAGCAATGACCTTTTTTCTTCTCTTCTTTTATAAAAGGCTGTTACGTCAAATCTCGTAATATCCTTGTATGGTCGGTAGCAGTTGTAGGTTGGTAGGCATGAATGAAATACGAGTCCATTCATTTATTTCTTTTTTGTACTACTTATACCTATCCGTATATACGATATAACGGTTTGTTTGTTAAGAATGTGCATGGAAATAAAATGCTAGAATTCGTTGAAGAAACTTCATAAAGTAACAGTAAATTGGGCATGTTTGCAACAGTGTATGAAATCTATTTAACTGTCTAACTGTATTTAACGACATTTATATTTAGTCATTTGATATACTTTTTGTAATAATAATTGCGGCATGAACAGTATGTTTACCTATTGCCTAGGCGAGAGACAATTCTCTTCACGAGTAACTCACAATTAGAGAAAAAGTTTGCAAATATTCGGAACCGATACATTGGAACTGATTTTCATTGCATTGTTTTTGTAGTGAATTAAGTATCTCCGAAATATGGGTTTGGAAAGCATAAACCCCCTCGGCCGGCGTCGAAAATCTTTGTCCGCGCAGTTTGTTTGTAACGTGTGGGAACAATACCTCTGACTGATGAATTCATCAGTCAGGGCTCCCAACATGTACATCATTGACTCTTTATGTTCACTATCCTGGTTATCTACTTTTACTGATTTATGACTCTGATGAAGCTTTAAAAATGAAAGCGAAATATTGACGAAATTTAAAATAGTTACATTTTTATTAAAAACTTTGGTTTTAATCACGTGTTAGTTCGTAGCGACAGCCATATTCTTTGGCGTTTTAAGAATGTCATTTAGAAAGGTTTTTCATAAACCTCGGAACATTTTTTAAACATCTTTCGGGATGTTCTTATTATTACATTTGCTGTTGATTTTTTTTTTATTTTTTTAAATTTAAAACCTCAAAACCGAAAAAAGTAAATCTTTCGTAAAATCAAAGATAAACAACAACAGTTTTTTGAAAAAGGAATATTTTTCGAAACGTAGTAATTTATTAAAAAAGGAAGAAAAAAAAAATAAATCGGAAATTTCAAAGAAAATTAAATTAAATTGAATTTAATTGATTAAAAAAGAAGCAAAAGTTTTTACATTTTCAAAATTATGAATATCTTTAGTGAAACAAAAATATTTCGCCGCAGTGATCATATATTTAAACGAAAAACTTATTTGCATAGCTTCATTTTTAATTTACTAAAGACGTGAGAAGGTATGAATCAAACATGACGACGATTTCGATGGGCTCTTGTAGACGCTAATTGATCGATATATTGCCGGAACTCCAAGAAATGCTCAATTGAATAAACATGAATCACTGCCTTACCGTGTGAGGAGTTCACACTTCGCGAGGCAGCCTCGCAATTGCTTCTGCCTCGGGCGAATTAACGCATTAAAGGTACTTCAGGGTATTTGCCTTGCGTAGTTTGGATCAGGCGATAAATTGGCTTAGCCACCCTCTGACTCAACCGGCTCACCTTGTCTCGTACACACGTCCTTATTCATTTGACAAAGGCCTTACCTTAAGATATTGGCCGTTAAATAAATAGTGAAATTTCGCAGTGAAGAAAAGCATACAAAAAAAATTAACATCCGGTATACTTGGACATTATTGCAATTGAATAAGTTTTGGAATGGTTTTATAATCCAAAATTGCACATGACCTAAAACCAGCCTTTTATTAGTCGATATTTATTGATCGTACAATAAAATACATTAAATTTTCTTCTGTTTTAGAACGATGAACCTGTTATTAGCAACGTTCCTCTCTTCAAACAAGAGATTCTGGATGACAATGAAGATGACTCAGCGCCATCTTCAAGATCTCTGGGATCTGTGCAAAAGGTGCCGTCTATCAGCGACCTTTCCGATCCTGAAGCTTCTTTGGGTAAGTGTATTTTTCTTCTCAATACGACATTAAATTACTAGATTATGACATGGATTTGCGTCAAGAACACTTGAAAAATATTTTGTCTTATTGCTTTTTCACTTGCTAAAAATCATGAATAAGCACTGTCCCAAAAGAAAAATTGGCTACTAAGAAAATTTTCAAAAACAATCAAAAAAACCCAGAATTTTCTACAAAATTGTTTATTTAACAAAAGAACGCAGATTTTTATGTGAACTAATTTATAAAATATTTTCCATAAACTTTTACTACCTTTTAATATTAATGCTATTACTGTTCTTTCATTCGTACTATTTTGTTTTTTTTTTTTAATCTTCTACATTGATTATTGAGGATTGTTTTTTCGTTTTCTTATTTGCTGTTTTGCTGTTCGTGGTACCATAGTGATGTCGTTTTGTTGGAAGAATTATAATGGCGGTAGGTATTTTCTTGAACACTCCTCAATAGAAATGTTTATGCTTCCAGAAGACACGAAAATTACACATTTTGGTCATGGCGAGCCCAAACGTTTTTGCCGCCATAGGCAAACTCAAAAAGTACCGGGCCCCAAGTTTTCAGACTTTTCAGAAAAAAACAAAATTATCGGAGGAATATACATGTCTTTCAGTTTGTAATCATCAAATAACAAATTCAAGAATCGTTTTAACTATTCAGTAGGTGTAATTTCTGCTCCAATTAATGATAGCCTTCTGATTCAAGTGATTTTGCCGCTCCTAAATTTTGGCGGCTAAAGCCGGCCCTGACTTTAGTCCACGTATACTTACTCTGACATACTAAATACTTGATTGCTTATACAGCTGGTTTTAAATTGTGTTGAAACCTCTTCGACTTTTAGCGACGTAATATTCTTGACGAAATACCTGTTTGAAATCACCGTTTCAGTATGTTTCGTCATCCATGACAATGAAATCAAATTTTGGTAAACACTACCCGTAAAGTTTTCGATCCCGTATATTTCAGACTATTGGCTATTTAAATTTAACATTTTTTTTACCTCTTGTACCGTAGATTTATATTATCAGCCACATATCTCATCTTTTTCTCGATTCTTTTATCGAAGGATCCTTTCCGATCCAAGTTTTCCCTGAATAGTGCCTTAAATTCAATAATAACATGTTCAACCGCGCTTCTTGGTATTCTGAGATGTCTTGCGACATACTTGCATTTTCAGAGTTTTGAAACGATCGATTTGCGTTTTTCTCTTTAATTAGTTTGAAATTACTTTGCACAATAAACAAAAACTAACATTGATGTTTGATATTTGTGTTCTATTTTACAGCTAGCTATTGGTGGCCAATTCTTCTATGGGACAGACCTTATATTACTTTATATTATTATTTACAAATTATGCGTTCTTATTACATTGTTGTTATTATTATATGTACTTAGGGCAGTTGTATGCCCAATCTTGGTTATAAATACATTCTCCATTCCGAAAAATTCAAGAGTTTACAAAATAGTATTGTTTTTATGTTTTAAATTTGATTTGATAAGTACGTGATGATATTTGTGAATGAAAGCCTGGCTTAGTTTTAGAAAAGGAATTGAAACACTTAAAACGACAAACAAATCTCGTAACATTAATATTAATCTATTTACAATTACTAATAAGCAGTCTAAAACACGAACTATCAACATTCACTACGGGTGAAATAAAAGAGAAGAGATTAAACTATTTTTAGTTTTATTAATAATAACAGTGAAGTGCTACATTCATATACGTACAGCATGTGATGCAATGTTATGCGTATACTATTTCCATCGTTTTATGTCCCGTATATGCATATAATTCCGCACTTTTTGTTTAATATAGCCAAATATTAACTCCAGATCACTCTATAAGAGTAATTTTTTTATAACGAGCGTAAAAAATTAGGCAATGAAATAAACTGTAATATCCTCATTAATTTTGAATGGCAAACGTATTCATCTAATTCCCTTTAGTTTAAGTGGCTTCGTATCTGCACGCATATCAATAGATGGCATAATTTTTTTAATGTGCGTGTCATGTTGGTGCATACAAGGTTCACTTGGAAAGTAGCACCTTGTTGCTAAAGGAATTAAATTTATGTTTAACAAAAGGCGCGTATTCATACATACGTATATTAAATTAAATTGAATTGAAAAGATAAATAAATAAATAAATAAAAAATAACTAAATTGAATGACTTAAAGAAAGCCACATTCAATGAATATTTGAGGATGAACGTGTACAATGTAAAGTATTAAAACGTTAATTATGTAAAGGCTGCCACACTAAATTCTTATAACAAATAATTGACAGGTAATTTTAGAACATGTTTGGGTATTATAAAGATTTCTGCGTCTTTTTCGAGACTCTACTTTTGCCTATATTTGTTTGTTTTCATCCGTATTGCATCGCTCTCGCTCCCGTTCACAACCACCTTTTTAACCGAGGGAATTGCGCGTCCATTAATTTTTTTATAATTTTCCACAGAAAATTGTTGTGTTGTCGTTCTATTTTCAGCTCTTCTTTTCGTTATTACACGTTTATTACACAGTTGGTTTATTTCATTCCAACCTATTGTACGTTGTACTAAAGTACATAATTAATTTCGCATAATATTGATGTAATTCCGCAAAAGCTTCAACTTTGAAAACCTTTCCTCACAGGAAGTCCGTTTTCGCAATAAACCTTTTTAGTGTAAACCACCTTTTAGCTGCTTCCGGCTTTTGAATTTTTGCTGCTTAAAGATGATGCCTCAACCGCTTAATTTCTAAGGTATCATTTTCTTCTATCCCATCAACAGTTTCCGTGAAGCATGAAATCTACTTCCGGAAGTTCAAGGTGTTCAGTTGTCGCACTTGTTTATATATTTTTTTTGCGCCGATTCTGTCTTAGTTGAAAACTTTTGATAGAAGACATTGATGAACTGAAGCATGGATCTTTGTAATTCTTCTTCAATATTTACTGCCTCTTCAGCTGGCGTCATATGGACGCATTTCCAGTTCGCCTCGGCTGTCTTCCAAAACAATTTTAAATCAACTAATTTTTGTACAGTTATATCCACAGTAATTCCTTCCATTTGCAAGTACTTTCGGGTATTGTTCACCTCCTCAAGAATGTAGGCGAATGAGGGTAACCGATAAAGTTGAAATCATAAATGTCTTATTTGAGCCGAACCTCCCGTGTCTACATTTTCTGTTGGATCATATAATTTTTCCCCAGCTTGCAGCAATTTGTAAAAAACATACTTAAAATTTTTGAATATTTATGGAAACTTCTTTTTTTTCAGGTACACACTTTATTTAATTATCTATCTTGACAGCTTGTTTTATCAAATTAATTCTCCGCGTTTCCTCTAATAGATCTGTCTCTGTTCTAATAGATTTGTGAACGGGTTCAACCGTTGGGGTTTTAATAACCCCAGAGAAGGGTGAATAAATTACACGGGCGTGGCATCTCGTTTGCTCCTCCGAGCTCCCTCGTAAAACACAATTGAACGTTTTGCTCCGTACCACCGTATAATTGGCGTGATAAGAGAGCGTGATGATCGGTTAGATTTGTTACTTGTTTTTTACGACGTAATTATAGGGGCTGCGCCGATCAACAAGTGTAAATATTTTGATCGTTTGTCCTGATTGCACACTCTAGATAATAAATAACAACACCTAACGAACGCTTTATTGAGATCATACGAGCGATTAGAAAAAATGTCGATTATCTCGTGTCGTTATATAAATAAGATGTACGAAATTTTACAAATACTCATTTTTAATTAGCAGTTTGATACATTGCAATATCTGGAACATCGCAAGGGTTCAACCCAGGTCCGTTGTTCCTTTTATTTATCAATGTTCTGTAAGAGAGTGTTTTTCGGACAATCTATTCGGACTATCTATCGGAATTCAGGGAAATTAGTAGAGTATAAACGATTGTTGCTACTTACAAAATCAGATAAATAAAATTTTCGGCGGTGCATTAATAAAAAATTTCAAATGAATGCATACTCTAGATAATAAATAAAAACACATAACGAACGTCTTATTGAGATAATACGAGCGATTTAATTAAAAATAGATCGATTACCTGCTATCGTTAAATAATTCAGTGGGTAAGACCTATAAAGTTTTACAAATAGGTAATTTTAATTTGCAAAATTTAGAATTGAACATCTATATTTATGAAATTTTAGCGCCAGCGAAAAAAGTATGCGATGTTCCATTAAGCAGGTCTGCAAGATAGGTTGCCTACCTACTAATTTGTTAGCGGTTCTTGGGTGAATCGTTACCTTTATATGTGTATACGTTGCATAATTTCTTTTTAACTGAATATAATTGTGTTTAATGATTTCTGTCGAATATATTATTGCGAAGCATAATTGGGGCTGATTTAAATTATGATGAAGCAGCTTGAATTTTCATCTTTATTCATTTTTATATGGATATATTAGTTTTCAAGGGTCTTTACTTAGGATGGAGTTTATCATCTGTCCTTCTTAACTTTCAATGATAATTTTTTTTCGTCGATAGCTTAGATTAGTTATCTGAAATTCGCAAATTGGTTGTTTCGAAATAATGTAGAAGTATGTTGGAAAGCGTTTGTTTAAATATATCTTGATGTAATGTTCAAGTAGTTTGTGAATCATGGCATGTCAAGTTTTTTAATGGAAAGATAAGAGATTCAATCATATTTTGCGATAAAGGATTCTTATTTAGCAATGTAAATGCATAATGGAATTTGCGATAAATATATACAACGTTTCCATCAAATACGTAGGTGGAAACTCCTTTTCTGAATAATTTGGGGGAAACTTTAAAGAAAAATTATTTTCAGATAAACTCTTTACAACACAAAATTATATTCAAGTATATAATCCCCGAAACAATTCATATTAACTTTTTTCTAGTTCAGTTTTTGACATAACTTGAGATTTGTGCGCCGGTCTTTCTATTTTGTTTGTTCGTTTTGGCGTCGCTTCTTAGATTTTCCTTACTTATGATTTTTCCTCCATTCTTACTAGATGTCTAAACTATCCTAATTTCCTCTCTTGGTTTTGTTCCCAGTTTCTTCACTTCACTTGTTAAATTTGCACACAAAACTGGAACTGTCAGCCAAATCAGGTGTTTAATGGTTTCTCCAATTTAACGAAATTATAGGAACTTATTGCACTTATTTATTTAATTATTTTTCTGCCTTGTATCTATTGTAATATAGTCGAAGGTTTTTTTCCATTTTTATTCTACAGGGTGAGTCGGGAAGAACAGTCCAATCTTCAGGAATGCATCGTACACGTGAAAATAATGCAAAAAAAAAACTTATGCGATTACCGTAAATTGAAATTTGTAACTAGAGTTTTTATAAGTGGTCCAAATTTTCGCTTGTTTTCGAGTTAATACGTCTTAAATAAAATAAAAATATTTTTTCATTAACTACCCGTGTAAAACAAAAATTCAGGTACCTTCTGCGTTAAAAATGTGTTTCGCTTCTTATCATACATGACGTGCTGGCTACCCGAAAATTATTTCAATAATTTTGAGCACCCTCGGAGCTTTCAATAAACTGTGCGAGACCGGAATGCTTCCCATTGCAACAACCTACGAAAAAAAGTGTTAATGTATGGAATTGTATTTATTTGTAATTACGCTATATATAATCTAATATATAAGAAAATCGAATAAGAACATAGGATTTTTTTTGTGTATTTTAATGTGTAGAATACGCCCCTGGAGTTTGATCTGTATCTCCTGACTCACCCTGTATATTTCTTTTATTAGTTTTCTCTCCTGAGACTATTCTATTTATGTCTTCTTAAGCCTGTCTTGTATGTCTTTAGTTGAGGTTTGGCGTCTTCACGAAGCTTAAAATTATTCGTAGAGGACTGTAATTTATTAATGTTATTTAGATGGAGTGAACTTTTATCACGGTGATGAAGTAAGTTTAACCTTGATAATTCCACAAGAAGTCTTAATATAAGCGGGTATTGATTTTTCGGCATTCGAATAATGTTTTGCGCCAGAACTTGTAAGAAGACCCAAATAACTATGTGTTGTGGTTGACATCAACTGTCGCCTAACATTACAACTTGTGTTCTTTGTATTGCCAAAATTCAATTCAAATTCAGGATTAAATCTGGTTTTCAGGATTTTTTTCAGGAAATCTTAACATTGCAGAAGTGGAACCACTCGTCCTCTATTT
This sequence comes from Oryctes borbonicus, assembly GCA_902654985.2. Classification (NCBI taxonomy): domain Eukaryota; kingdom Metazoa; phylum Arthropoda; class Insecta; order Coleoptera; family Scarabaeidae; genus Oryctes; species Oryctes borbonicus. Next base: position 2,182,948 of record LR736881.1, on the reverse strand, counting down.
TTTTCTTGTGATTAGGGCTGTAGTATTTCATCATTTATTCTTATAATTATCCAAATTATTATTATTCAACCTTGGGGTAACTATCGGAAGTGTCATCTTTGGATATCGTTGGATAAGGACTGAAAATACCTAAGCGAACTCGTTATTCTAGCGCCTTCTGTGAGCAACTTTTAACGGGTTTACTGCATATTACGTGCAATTAGCGTTAAGTTAATACTGGCAACATTTCTCTTAGCTTGAATGAAAAAAGAATATACCGAAAACAAAAAAAAATCAAGTGCTACATCTACAACTAACTACCTCCAGTTATCTGTAAAAAAAATAACGACATGTGGGAAACTCGCAGTTTACTTATAAAACCAGATTTATAGGCGAAAAAATTAGCGAAATGCTCTACATACTACTGCTTCCATCTCGCTTCGTTGTAACGCCAGTAGTCGAGATGCAAAGACTTCTTTTGCGCTAAGCACTACTCAGCTCAGCGGCGATGGAAAGGAAAGTGAATAAAACGACCATCACGAACGAGGAGATGTAGTAGTAGAGGAAGAAGGCGCAGAAGAAGAAGAAGATTATAAAATCATCAGTCAATTGGTGCTCGCACACCTGCCTCAATATTAAGGTTAGCGTACATAAAACAAGTTTATAATTTCGCTCGTTCGGTTAGGTACGCATCGAGTTGGCCGGTTTTCTGTGCGCCGACGTCGTGGCGAGTGTAAAATAAACATTAAAAGGCGAAAAAGAAAAATTGTTATGAACGAGAAAGAGGTATAAGCAATAAGGAGAGAAATTTCAATGCAGATCTGAGGTTTTAATGAGGAGGAATTTTAATAGATTTTCTATGGATATGTTGCGCGAAATGCGGATAATAGACGATATAAGAGCAATTTCGATTTGCGGATTTCTAACGTTAACAAATTAGAACTATTAAATTTTTACGACTTTGTGTATATTTATGATGATTTTTCTGATAGTTCATACATACCAATTGCGTTAAAAAAGTGTACGCAAATACGTACGCATGTGCAGTACATATGTGGCAACAGCGCGCTGATGCTGCTTGGCCGCTCGATCACAGTATATCTCATTGGTTTGATATATTCTGAGACATAATCGATGAAGTGAAGATGTGAAATTCTTGTTTTGATAAATGATTCTTCTTAAAATTCCCCTACTTTGTGCCATATGCCCTCAGCAGGGAACAATGTAATTTACAATTTATTATTAAAACATTTGCTTATAATGTTTCAAAGTGTTCTCGTCTATTTCCTCTAATTTTCTCCCGTTGGGTTATTTATTCCATTTTGAAATGCGCCAAGTGCTTCTTCGACCGATATAAAACGTAAAACTCGTAATATATTTTTTATACTCGAAAATAAAAAGAAATCATTAGGTGCTAGCTCTGGATTGTGCAGCGAATGACCAATTATTTTAATGCTTTGGTAGATAATCCTTTCTTTTGAACGCTTTTCGCGAACATTTTGGAGAAATTGAGGTACGTTTCAGCACTAACTGTACGAATATTCTCTGATGCTACAGTACAGATGTGTCCTGGAATTTCGAAAGAAAGTGGCGACCATCTTTTTTTGCAGCTTTTGTTGGAGTCGATACGCTCTCAAATACCCAAACTGCCCATTGTTGCTTTTTGTCGAGATCATAGCGGTATACTCTCGATTTATCGCCTGTAATGATGTACACCAAATGAGACGAGCTATTGTAGGGCAATGTAGATCTACACCATGCCACGCGATTTTCCTTTTGAATTGGAATTATCTTGTGGGGAATCATTTTCTTGAAGGTGCTTCATGAATAACTCTTTGGATTTGGTTCATCTGGGAATACCCCACAACAGTTGATTGAATTCGTCGGGAGCAGGTCTTTTTCACACCTAAATGTTCATGCAAAATCGAATGTACTGCAATCTTCGATATGCCTAAAGATACCTGTATGTAACGATAACATTCCAACTACTGCGCGCAGTACAATAACTGATTTTGGTCGACCTTCACGAAATTCATAACTGATGGAAGCACGACCAGAACGAAATTCCGCAAACCAGTTGTTAACAGTCTTTCCTGATGGTGCTTCATTAGCAAAAGTTGAACGAAGCGATTCTAGGCATTGTTGTTATGTTCAGCCTTTACTAGAATTGTAAAAAAATATCACAAAATTTTCACAAAATTGCTTTTTTTTAAACGCTCACTGTAAACAGTCGGCCGATGTTTGTGCAGTCACTGCTCCAACAATAACAAATTACAAATTTTGGGAGAACAGTGATGTTAGATCTCAATAGCGCCATTTAGTGGTCGTTTATAATAACTTAAGGCGCTACCCTCCGATTTTTTTCTTCTAGATAAATGTTTCTTTGCATCAAACATGTCAATATATGAAATGTGAAAAGATACAAGAACATTATTCTTTCTGTGGAAGGATGCATGCATGTCATCATTTATGTTGACGAATGGACAAAGACTTTTGTATATCAGGAGGCATATTATAAAACAATTTTTCGTATTTCAGTTAACAGTCAACTATAGGAATTATAGAAAATCCTCAGCAAAATGACTCTAAATTCTCTTGTAAGAACTAAATATTTGCTAATATATAGCTTGTTTGATTTAAAAGAACATAACTTTGGTATGTAACTTTTTTTGGTTTATCCTGTATATGACAAAATAAGTTCGGGCAATGGTGCGAGTTTCACAGAACGTCCCTTTGTTCTCATGTTTAACGTGTAATTATGATAATGGTTTTACATTTTATGGAAAAATAGATTTTGAGTACAATCATCCCTTCTTCCGATCCTTCCTTAGTACTTACTTCTGCTTTTTGAAAAATTTCGTACTCCTACTAATAATGGTTAAAGCCTATCTTCTTCTAAATTGGGTTACTACAAATTCTCAAATTTTAACAAAGCTGCATAATTAAGCTAACTACAAAAGACACTCATAGATATCAACTATGTTAACGTATGTGAATTCTTAGGATACTTTACATGAGTTGACAGTATTTACCGGTGGAGTAAGAAAATTTCTGGAAAGAATACTAAGATAAGACCTTCACTTTGCAATTCTTTGATATCTCGAAAATAAAATAAAAGCATTTCTTGCAACGTTACACGATATACAATCTTGTACTAAGTAATGAATGTGCTATGCAATTTACGCTACTCGCTTTTCGTTATTACAGTTAACTAGGGTTTCGTTCATAAATAAAACTTATTCATCCAATAATTACCTTTAGGTTGACAGAACCATCCAGCTTCATTAATCTCGTCATTATTATTACGTCCGTAGTTACTCTATCCGCACCAGTTAACAAGTTGCAAACTTGGCAAACAATATTTGCTTATACTTTTATATGCGCGCAATATGTACGCAGTTGCCCTTTGGAAATTATAAGAAAAAAGGCAAGGTATCAAAGCGACAATGCGCGATCTAAATATAGGAATAGCTTTGGAAATAATTGCCAGCGACCTTGGAAGGAACAGGTGTTCGGCGAAGTCGAGGTATGCGTTTTAATATACCTACAACGAACGGCCAAGACTATCGACTTTTATTTGCGCGTAACCGTTGACAGAGTTCGAAACGCAAAAATCCATTTCTGACAGGTAAAATGGATACGTACTTTCCAAAGCAAATATTACCGGCCATTAATTGTCCACGGGAATTAACGATCCTGTTGATTTTTAAATTTGCACCGCGCGATTCTAATAATGGCGCTACTTTAATTTATTCTCTTGAGTGTATGGTGTTTTTCCTTTTTTGCATTTGGGATTGGTATATAATGTCTTGTAGAAGTGTAGCATCAATATTATCCGACAGATAAGCTAACAGTAAGGATTCTTAGCGCCAAGAAAATGCCTTGCAATTAGTTACAGCTATTTTGCGGTCTAAATTATAAAGTAAAGTACTCGAATAGACAATACACGCAAAAACTCGTTGTCTCTAGCATAATCTACTAGCTCGCAATGTGTTTCAGAAGCTTTTGATAGATGGGAACATACTGATGTAACCTACACCGATTTCAAAATAGCTTCTGACAAAATAGATCATTGTTCAAATAGGGCACTTGACATGTGACGTTAGCGAACGAGAAGAAAAAGTTAAGTACATAACAAAGCGATACTACTGTGTCGTTAAGATAAATAAAACAAATAAAATTGTAATTTCGTGTAGTTTTAATTATCATCAACCATCACGTTTTAATGAAAAAACTATTTAAAGTTTTTCGGCTCACCTTCGCGGATTGATCTTTGTCTCTTGAATTGCCGCTAGTATGAAAATGAAATGATAAATACATGTTTTAAAGAAGATAAGAGAATTTGCATTTATTATTTTTCAAAATAACGTTCTTGTAGCTCTATACGCTAACAATTAGTTCTGCGATGTTCGGACTTTTTAAAGTCATCCAAACAATAGGATTTGTCCTCTCTGCAAAATAAGTCTCTATTTCGCCAATGTCCTCTTCATTTGACGTGAAGCCCTTTCCCTCAAACGTTTTTTTTTCACCGCTAGGTAGCCCTTTTTCTCTTTAATCCAGCGTCGATTCGGTCTAATAAATCAGGACAGTACTGTCCCGTGATTGTCATTCCTCTTGTCAAAAAATTAATTAAGATTATGCCGTGCGAATCTCAAAAATAATTGTCGCCATCATTTTTCCAACAGATTTCCAACAGACGGAATTGTCTTCGCCTTCTGGAGCACGTTTGTTCGGGGAAAACCCATTTTACAGACTGATCTTGGGTTTCTGGTGTGTAGTGATGTATACAATCACAAAACGCCGCTGAAACTTATTTGAATTACCTTTAAACATGCCTAAACATTACTTTGAAGTTACCACGTTCCTCATACTTACTGCTTACTATGCTAGCAATATCTAATTATCTCTAATCTTCACTCGGCTAACACGGTATCGTGACTTTTATTGTTCATAGCGTCTGTAATCACCTCAATGCTACGATCTGGCTGCTCTTCATCAGGTCTTAAGAACTGATCGAACTTCTTCTTTGATTTCTGCATATGATTTCCGATTCAAAAAAAGAAATCGAATTCCTGACCGGTATTGTTCTTTTTTCTTGATTCTACAAATATACAACAGCCCTCATGTTGCATGTTGTAATTTTATATCAAAGGCGTCAAATTTTTATTAATGATATCGTCTATGCGTTACCGAGTGAAAGCCTTTTTTCGCGGATGATTTGAAGATTTTTCACAAAATCACTTCTTCGGTGCTTCATTCCAATTTAAGTTTAGATATTTCCAAATGTTACATTATGGTTTTAACAGCGGAAATTAATACTGCAAACTTGCTTGAACAAAAGGGATCTTCGAGTAATATTTGATGCCCAATTAGCATTTTTTGAGTCCATAAATTAGCATAAGTAGAAATAATCTGTTGTTTAATTTATAGAAATTGAAAGGATTTTGAAAATTTGAACTATCTGGGAGGTACAAAATTGCCACTATGTTGGCTTCACTGTGGCATGTAGCGATTACTGTGAAATACTGTTTGCTTTGTTTACTGTTGCTTTGGTGTAGAATCTTTAAGATCAAAGCAAAGGAAACGAAATTATATAGAATAATATCAGCTCCAGAACAATAGAACAATGTAGAAACGTCCTTAAGGTGCCTCTAAAACAACTATTTACAACTCCTAGCAAAGAGAGTGGAATAATTCGAAATATAACTAGAAGAGCTCTTCGGGCTCCCACCATCATTTCCTATCCTTGTTTACTGCAGATTTTAATTCTACGGGAAAAACGTACGCCAAACATTTTGTAACAAATATATTAATTGCGTAAGTTATAAGCAGTTTAGCGTATATGAGTTCGTACTGACAGTACTTATTTCCGGGTTTGTTGGCAGTGGTATAGAGTTGGTGTCTGTCGATGTTTTGTTAAACACTGCGGTTGGCATCTTCAGGACGGTTCGTTGGTCGTCTGACTAATGGTCTAGTCAGCACCAACCGCAGTGTTTGGCGAAACGTTGACAGAAACCAAGTTTAGACCACGGCCAACAAGCCCGGAAATAAGTACTGTCAGTACGAACTCAGACTCCGGCCGTAAAAGCCTACTGTTATTTATAGTTTAGGGTATCATTCATCTATTCGAGGTCGAGATTAGTATCATTGGATAGAGACGAACAAATTGCATTTACAGCATTGTTTAACCCGATGCGTGGTTTTCCAGATATTACGACTGCGTCAAGAAATAAATTTATTAATCTAAATTGTTTGCTGTTTGGCTTACATCCTTTTTAGTAAGTTGAAAGTTATTATTTATTTCTATTAAAACATTTGTAAAAAAGAAGTATTCTATGTCTTTGACTAATGATTTTAAATAAAAAAGCTCCTAATCCAAGAGGAGGCCTATTGAAATCCTAAGTATGTGTTACTTTAATAAAGTAAGCCATATCCGACATCTAGTGGCATAATCGACAACTAATAAGTTACATTGTATACCATCGTCACCTAGCGGTAATGGCAGCAACTAATTCGAATCCATTCCATTCCATTCAACGAGCGAATTTAAATTGTTAATCTACGCATTATTTTCAATTGCTGATATCCAATTACCTGAGGTACACCATTTTTTCGCTGCTAATCCTAAGTTATGTGCAAAAACAAGTTGTTTTGATTTTAGTATATTCTTAGGGATCGCCTTAATAATAGCTTTCCTGTTCTATGCGGTGTCAGGCTAAATTTATAAAGGACATAGTTGGAATTATAAATTAAACATACTATAAACATAAGACTTTACCACCTGCACATGTCACCGTTTTCGATTTTCTTCACATCCGCAGTTGCCGTCTTCGTTTGATGCCCTACGGAGTGGTATCGCTGAAGAAGAAGCGAACCGTAGAGGCGCATGTGAACTGGTAATTTCCCGGATTAAAACCTGTATTTGAAGATAGTAGTAATGTAGTAGATGAGTTTGTGCCTCCGGCTAGAGTTTTTATCGTTGGTCAACGGCCTTTCGCTAATGCCCCACGGTTATTATGCTAATTTTATCTGGTCATAATTTTAACTTCCGATATTTTATTGTTCGAAAAACCGTTTCGCTAATTCATAGAAGTCTTTGTATGTACGTATTGGGTTTATTGAAAGTAAACTAAGTACGTGTTGGAATATTCGGAATTACCTTTTATTGCAATTTTATTGGATGGTAATTCTTTTAGTTCACGTGGAGATAACTCGTATACTACATCCATAACCATTAGCTACTTGCTGTTTTTGCTTTTACTTAAGTTGGTATCGGTAAAATCTGCTTTATAGTTGAAAGGTGTAGACAGTAAAAATAAGGTGTTCATTTGATATTTTTTTCACTTAATTAGTTATTTTGTTTTGGTATTTGTATTTATGCTGGATTTATTTAATCTTCAAATAGTGGGAAAACTATTTTTATGGTTTTGCCGTAACGACGCGATTGACTATTTTACATATACTGCGGACTAAAAGTTTGGAATGACTGTCAAGTTCAGTGGTTTCTTGGATTCGATATCGCAGTAATAATCAGGTGCCATGAATATTAAACAGCGGTCAGAAAGAGCACTTGAATATCTGTCTTTTTCGATATGCATATATGTATACTGTAATGCACAAAAAATACTTGTCTGTATACAAGCTTCTTCCTTCTTCCTTTTTGACACTCACCATTAGGGATCTCCTTTATTGGTGAAGGTAGAGTATTGGTTTAAATTTGGCAAAGTTGCTAAATTTTGTGTTTGTTATGAACCCTAAGAGGAAACGGATCTCTGACGTATAACGTTCGAAATTTAAAAAAGAAAACGAAAAAAAGTTTATCTTCGTTTTTTACTTCTAGTATCATTATTTAGCTTTGCAGAGAAAACCTAAAACATATTCTCGAGACCACTTTCGATCTTCTATCTAACGCCCCCTGTATAACATGTTAATAGAAACTTTCACAAATGTGCACGCTTTCCGGCATTTTGAACTGCCGGAACTCAATTTTATAATTATTATTTTTAACAGCTCCTCATAAAACAACAACTCCATTATTTCCAATTCCATTCAATGTTTCTTCATAAATAACTGGTTCTATGAGATGATTTTGCGAAACGCTCATTCAAACGTTGATGTTGTGGTTTCTTTGCCCTTTTTTGTCATGGATTCTGTACTGTCTAATAATTCCCTAGAATTGGAAAATTTGACCAGATGATTTTGTTTAAAAAATATTTACCGTTTTCTAATCTTCCCACGAACCAGTTGCGGCACTGCAGACATCTTATCATTAGGCTGTCGGTAACATGAATGGTTGTTTAGTTTAAACTTACTTCGATGTAAAGTTCTCCATATTCGAGTTTGGGGCAAATTCAATTTTGACGTCATTTCGCGTGACGGAAAAAATAAATACGTGTTTTTGGAAAGTTTATTCATTTGTAAAATATCCCGTTGATTTTCATTGAAATTCTTGTTAACATAAACATTACGCGGCTCGGTAAACCATTCATTCTCGACCAAGCTTCTGTCAGGATCTAGAAACAATACAACGTGATTGTTGTCGTTCTGCAACACGTTTTATTGTCCGCAAGCGAAAACAAACGCTTTTGCAATATCTCCAATCCATCGAATATGTACCGCGCTTAGCACTATTCTTCACCGACACGAACTTAGACATCAATTTTAGTTCGGTTCCTAGCTTATTGCACAGAATTTAGTTACTAACTTATATCTAGAATTAAGTATTATGTATATCCTTGCTTTTTTTTTGTTATTTTTTCTTGAGCAAGTATCTCAACATGTTTGTTTCCCCCTTTTTGTCTGGTAATTGGATATATATATTATCTGTTGGGCAAATAAATATTACATTATTATTTATTTTTGCATAGGTTTAGTTTGTCCTGGGCTTGTAGTATTTTCTCATCGGTACATTGCACAAGATGGTAAATTTCAAGATGTTTTTCCAAACACTTACACTAACACTAACACTTCGTATTATAGCATAGGTATCCAGCATGGTCGACGTCTGTAGGTGTAAATAGAGTTTCTCTTCCAAGCCTAAGATTTTTAGACTGTCCTTTAGGTTTTTAGGTGTTTTTCCAGTTGCTCCAGTGACGATGGGAACTACAACAATTCTGTCCATTCTCCACATAGCGCGCAGTTCGTCAGCCAATTTTTGATATTTTTCAGACCATGTTTTCTGTATGTTGCTGGATAGAGGAACTGCTATATCTATGATGTGCGTGGTTTTTTGTTGTTTTAGTGTGATTTTCCTGTTCCAGTGCAACTTGACGTTTCCTTCGCCTACAACAGGCGGTTGACTATATTTGTAGTACGGGGTGGCATCTTCGAGTAATGTGTATTTTTCCCGTAGCCTTTTGTGAATTATATTTGTGTCTATCCATATAGGATTGGGGCGCCATTACCGAGCATGTGGTCCACTGTTTCTTCTTTCTCTCCGCCTTATATTCGGCAGAGTTTTCTTGACGATACTTCTTTTGTATTCTCTCACAGGTATTACCTGGTCCTGTATTGCCGCCAGGAATCCCTCCGTCTTCACAAACAGATTTCCAATCTACAGCCACGATTGTGAGTCCTTTGCGCTAATATCTTCACATTTTATTCTTGTAATATACTTCCTATGCAGCGGCTTGCTTCTCCACTTGCTTTTCAGGTCTTCCATGTTATTTATTGGACCATAAATAGCGTCCAACAACTTTAGTGGAGTAAGATGTTTATCTGGCGATGCAATTGCTCGGTGTAGTTTATTAGTTCTCGCATCTCTAGGAAATATTCCCTTAAGTTACGCACTTGGTGATATTGTACCGCAGGGGCGCTAATAATATTTCTACCTTTCTGTTTACGGGTAGTTGATATCTCTCAACGGAGCTGTGGGGATGGTGCGACATTGGTTTTAATGTCGAGATTTGCAAGTTCAGTGTCGGCCCACGCAATAACTCCAAAGCTGTATGAAAGGACGGAGGTGGCATATGTATTTATCACTTTTGTTATGCCGATAGTCTCGTTTTTAGGATGCTCTTGGTTCTCTGGAGATAGTGACAATTTATACCTTTATGAACTTATGCTCTATAACCTTAGCTTGCTTATATCCAAGATATGTCCACCTCCATACCGGCCACATCTCCCTAGTTTGCTTACATAGTACCCGAGTTACTCAACCCTCCGTGCAATTCATCCTGCATTTGTCTAAACCAAACTTCAAGCTACTACTTCGGTACTAACTTGCTCTAGGCATCCTAGTAGGCCCTGCAGGTGATTCCGATTACTTGCATACAGCTTCAAGTCACCCATCAAGGTCAAATAAAGGTGTTTTTTTTTCTTCGGGTTCATAAAAAACACAAAATCTAGTAACTCTGCCAAATTTAAGCCGACCCAGCCTATATAATGCATTATTCCTTGGGTCTTCAATTGTGGGAAAATTTGAAGCACCTCTACGGGAAGTATCTTATATATCCATGCTTTTTCTTGGCTTTTCCTTGTAAATTGTAGTTGTTGCAAAACTATAGCAATTTAACCTCTTGACAAAATTAACACTCAGCTGATATAAAGTTCTGAGACTTACATTGTAAATTGAAAACGTTGTAATCTCTGATCAGCATTTTTATAGCCTTAACTCTACTTCTATTCTGCTTACATAGAGACCAATTAATACCTTTTAGAAAGATATGGATTTCAAATTTTTCGAGATAAATCAAATCGGAGATTTCTTTACAAAGTCTTTTTAATTTTTTTATGTAAATGTTTTTGCTAAGTAATGTGATTTTCTTCACAATTATACGTATATTTTGGTATAGTAAATTATGTTACATGCACGCATTATAATTTTCTTTTTTTAAGACCATATGCACGTGTACAACAATGAAATTTATAATAAATTTTTACCAGATGTCAGTAGCGTATTTCTCTTCGGTTAGATTAGCATCCTATCGTTACCCACATCTCGATTGCCCGTAATTACATAATGACCGATATTATTGAGAGACGGGCCTGTATTTCTCCGGACTGGATATAAATTATAAGTATCGTATCTATACGTAATATCTTTCAAAAAGTACTGTTAGAGCTGCTGTGTTATGGTATTGGCACTTCGCAGCTCCAAAACGTACAAAAACAATCATCGGTTGCTTTTAGGTATAGAGACAAAGAACTAAAACGCTACTGTCGACGTGATTTTCTATTAAAATTAACACTTTCTATTCACCTTCGGGTGATGTATGTACGTGCCAAGATAATTATGATAAATATTAATTGTATTGTTGAAACCGCGTGAACACGTGGATAGTTTTATTTAAAAGTGTATCTAAAACGTAGATAATACACGTTTCACTTTGCATATTTTATTTGTCTGTTGTTACGTTTTTTAATTATTAGTTGGATTGTGAAGTGTTGACCAGTGTATACGTATAACGTACGTATCATGTAATTAATAAAAATATTCTGGTGTAGCTCGATGGAGGAAAGATTAACTGAAAAGAGATTTCTAATTTTGCAATTATTGTTTATTGTTGTTTGTTGCAGTCGATTGAAATTGGCGAATGTCAACATTTTATTCACATTCAGTGACGATAGTTGGGTAAGAACTAAACTAATTTTACATACCCAAAAATTGTGTACCTCTCTAATTTGTAGTAATTTGATTCTATACAACCATCTGGAAATTTCGAAATGTTAATAGTTATTATTTCGCCTACTCTTATAGAAGGTCTTAAGGAAGAAATCAGGGAAACTACGGAAAGCCTCTCTGTGAGAGTTGTGAGCCCAGGGTTCGAACATGGTACCCCGAAATTGCTAGCGTAATGCGCTATGCAGTGTGCCACCAGTCTTGTAAATAGTGCGATCCATTCTAGGTTTCCCCTATTTTCTTAGCGATCTTATTTTGTTTGGCTCCAGTGATAAAGCCCAAGAGTTGGATGCAATTCATTAAGGAAAGGCCTCGTTAAAATTTCGAGAACATAAAGATATCCAGGATTCTATAGTAGATCTAGACAGCGGACAGAACTGCAAGACAATGATTTAGGAGATGACGAAAAAATGCATTACAACAACTTATAAAAAATTATCCTAATTATTTAGACAATATTTCAATACACACATGTTCATATTTTACAGTTACCTTTATTGGATGAAGATAAATCAACAAAAACGTATATGATTATAAAGCTTTAAGTCTTAGATTGATAATTGACAATTTCCACCTCTATTCACATTGCCACTATTTGGTGGCATACCGGATTTACCCTGAATCTACCTAATTTTTGGAATAAATAAATTTACACAGAATTTTATTTACCGGGTGTATTGCCATCACTGTTGACTCAAACACCCGCATCTGGTAGTATTCACGGTCGCTGCGTGGGTGAGGAATTCAACCACGAGCACACTATGATAGCCCTAAAAGCTCGGACTTCGCGCCAAAGGATTTTCACCTCTTTAGATCGTTGAAGAAGCATTTAGAAGGCCGACATTTCAGAACCTATGCCCTTCAACAAGCCATCATCATGTAGTTTCACGATTTTGGCGCTGATTTCTTCTGTGCCGGCTTCGATTCGTTAGTGCACTGATGGAGCAAATGCTTCAACAACCAATGTGACTATGTAAAGAAATAATATGTACCAGTGGCATATCTCCCTGGTTTCGTGAATAAAGATTTTCTCTCAGAAGCTCTTGTTGCCTCACATTTTAAAACACTCTCCCACACTATTAAATACTAGATAAATAAAGATTGAATCAATTTTGCTAGTTGTCGCTGTTCACTAAGCCAAGTTAGGCAAGTTATCCAAATTGTCTTTTTTAGTTTAGCTAAGTTATTTCAGTTGATTAAGTAAGTTGCGCTATTTAATTTGCTAAAGTTCTTCGAAATGTAGGTAAAAAGAACGACATATTAACCTAACATGAAGATTTTATTAATTAATAATGTGCCAATTGTTAAATGAATTTGAAGCTTGTTATGATGATGAGCAGAAACAACAGAAACAATTATCTTTATCAATTCGCGCGATGAAAGCTTTTGGTACAAATATTAATGTCATGCAAGAAAATATTAATTAACAAATAAAAACAGATGTATTCCTCACTTTTTTGGGCAACACTGTATAAATTACAGTATTTACAGTTACCCATAAGAAATTAATTGATTAATGAAACCATTTATATCCTCCCGCATACACATGAAATGATTATTAATCATGCGCTTAATTTACTTAGACAGAAAAATCTCTTCCTTTTCTGCGTTCTCAACTTCTCGTTCCCCCTCCTGCGTGGTGTAGTATGTCAAAGCATCATCAGGTAAGCCATTCATCACCGGCTTTTTTAATAACGCAACCGTATATACAAGAAGAAGAAGGACTCCAATTCAATGACAATGATTCTTCGGCACACCGAGCGCCGGAAGTAGACTATAAAGTTTAAATTGAGGGGAAGGCGGGAGAGTAGAGGCTACGGCGCGGGATTGAAGGGGGGACACGGGTGACAGGGACGCACATACACGTATTTCTATATATATCTATACGTACGCATAAGCTTCTTATGTATGCGTGTAAAAGCTGGAAAGTGCGGCGTGACGTCACATCCGGCCAAGATACTAACAGAAGGTTGTGTTATTTCATTAAGAAAACCGCTCAGAGGGATCTTGAGGCGTGTTACGTATATATACGGGAGCGTAATGATATGCATACATGCTGCGAAGTGTTAGAATTAGACAAGTCGTAATAATGTTAATTATGAGCAGTAGCTTATTGCCAATCAAAAAAGTTGCCTATTTACATCCATTCTCATTCGATACAAACTTGAATTTTTTTCTCAGTTCTTATCTTTTGTTGTCAGGTTCTTATAAACACATTTAGCAATCAAATGCAAAGTTGAAAATACATACCAACCATTCAAAAACGTATGCACGATTGCCAACTGACACATTTGTTAAATTGGACGCTGTCTATTATAGGTTTTATTTTTAATTTGATAGTGGTTTCCTAGCCTTCAAAATTACATAACGGTACTTCTTTAAATAACCTATTATTATGACCTAACAACTTTTTCTCTGTAATTCTTCCTTTAGTCTATGATATAATATTAATTAAAGGCATGTGTATTTTAGTCAGCACTTAACGAAAGGTAATAATATGCACTGTTAGAATCCAACATTTTATTCTTTTGATTGTCTGAAATTGATGAAAATGTATTCTGGCACTACCGGGACACAACATGTTACAATTGTTTAAAAATAAAAGTATAAAGTAAAGTAAACAATTAAAAAAGTAAAAAAATAAAAGTATAAAAAATAAAGTATAGCCTAATACTGACAATGAGTAGCATTTAGAATGTTGTCATAACGTGTTAAATTATAGTTTTATGTGAATGTTGGATATCACCGATATTGCTTTTTCTATTTTGTTGCAATCCGTGGGGTGTTATAGCTTATATTGGTTTAGATTTACAAAGCAATAAAAAAAACCTTTCGTCGTACTGTCTTTGTCGACATTTTCAAGCACTGCCGGTCTTGTCTTGCTATCATAATGTATTTATTCATAATTTTCATTTTCCTTCTTTTCCCTTCCTTCATTTTCCTCTTGAAATGCTGTGATTATTGTTTTTCTTTTTTTTCTTTGAGATTGATCCTAAAACGTAGACATACTTTCAGCTTCGGTATTTAGTAGCAAGTAGCTTTGAGAAAAATTTAGATACACGGTCAAAATTGCCACCCATCACACTTTCTTTGATTTGACATTGCATTGATTCCAAATTTCAAAATAACAAACCTATTAGCGTTGAAGGTACCCTATTCTGCATTTTGCCGTCATCTGTGAAAACGATAAGCTTTCCAAATTTTGTCGGATATAACAAATATATTGTATACAGTAGTGTTCATTTATAACGAACCCAGTTAAAATGAACCAATTTGAATGGTAGATATGGATTTAAGTTTCAGAAGAGATCAATCCTTTGGACGAGTCCGGCTCTAACAGTTGACTGCTCTCGGCTATAACGAACTTCTAAACGTAATAAATTGCGGTGATAAGGACCAAATATCTGTAATAACGTTCTTTCGACGTATTCAAGATGTGTTGTAGATACGCACAAAGCAAGTACAAAATTCCATGGTTTATGTTGGCCCACTTAGGTGAACGAAATCCGTATTATGATATATCACAACATTTTCAGAATTTTTTTTCTTGGTCTCTTGAAGTTCGTTAATATCACTTTTTAAATACCTCATTAGTTGTTTCTAGAATTACGGTTGGTAGACAATGTACGCAACCCCAACATAGTCGTAGATAGGGAGGGGCGCTAGTTTTTTATGTCACTGTACATTGCCGTTCAGAGAAGTTCGGTCGGTTGCTAAAAAACATGAAAAGGTTACAGAAACAAACGAAACTAAAAACAAAATGCAATTTCATTGTATGTACAGGTAAAAAAGACACAAATAAATAAATAAAAAGTTATTCTGGCGTAATATAACATACTGAACATTATATTTTTTTTTCATCGAAAAAACCTTCTTTGCTGTTAATCACCGCTCGAACTATTCTAGGCATTCTTTCGATAAGTTCTATTAAAATGGATTGTGGAATATTAATCCATTCATGTTGCAGAATATTCCGTAAATGTTCTTGTGAAGTTGGGCATATTTTTCGGATCCTCCTGTCCAGTTCATCCCACAACTCTATCGGGTTCAAATCCGGGCTTTGTGGGGGCCATGTCATTACTTTCAGGGTGTGCTGTTCTTCTTGCTCCTTTAGATAGTTCTTACACACTAACGCAGTGTGTTTTGGCTCGTTGTCATGCATGAATGTAAAGTTACGGCCTATTATACGCAATCCTGATGGCACTGCATGATTCTGGAGTATTGCAAAATAATTTTCTTTCCTCATTACACCCTGAACTCTGCATAAATCTCCCGCCCCAGCAAAGGAGAAACATCCCCATACTAACACAGAACTATCCCTTGCTTCACTGTAGGCACAATGCAGTTCGGGATCACTTTTCGGTTTTAGATCTTCGGACATAAATTCGTCGATTTTGCCCAAAAACCTCAAACTTTGACTCGTCACTCCAAAGCACGTGTTTCCAATCATCTAACGACCAATCTAGATGAGAACGGGCCTACTGTAGCCGTTTTGCTCTGTTGCCCCGACGTAATAAGGGTACATGAAGGTCCGCTTATTGAAGTCGACGTTTTACCGTACTCGCCGAAACTTGTTCTTCGCGGCCGCGATTGACTTGGGCTGCTATTTGTGGCGCTGTTAATTTTCTATTGCGTTTGCTTAATAATACAATTCTCAAATCTTCAGCTTCTGTTGTTTTCCTAGATGCTCCAGGACGAACACGATTTTCTATAGTTCCAGTTGTCCGATATCGCTTTATGATGTCATTTACTGTTGAACTTCTCATATTTATTTTTTCAGCAATTTGTCGCCCCTAATATCCTTCTTCAAACGGCGTAATAATGCGTGAAAGTTTTTCTACACTGGTAGGCTTGCCACGTGCCATTTTGAAGTAAATTTTCTTAAAACTTTCGCGCAAAAACGACAGATGCACACCAACACACATTTAACGATAATAAAAGAGACTTTATTGTGGTTGTCGCAATATTTCTACTTTACATAATAATGTATGGCTTTAATCCCTTAGAAAAGAGTGTATGCTTAATATTTTTCTAATTTTATGTGTACAGTGTGATATAATAGATTTTTATTGTATGACCGAACTTCACTGAATGGCAGTGTACATATTACTGTATTTGGTCAGTCTTTAAGACTAGGGCGATAATATTACTGTTGTTACTTATTGCTATTTATTACCTAAGTATTACCTTGACCGGTTCATTAATTGATCTAAGCGAGCTTGAGATTTCTAAGATCCTCTTGATTATATACCTATTACATTGCGGCTAATAGTTACCGTTTTGTCTTTTATAGATTTTTTTGTTAGCCTCTCTATGTGGTTTTACGATTTAAATGTTTTGACAATGAGTTATTTGCTAATTAACGATTTTAAATTGCAATTTTTTTTGTCGCGATTGTTATTGGCAAACTTGGCGTTCTCGATTATGTAAATGGTAAATGTTAGAGTGACTTCTAAAGTCCTGTTATGGCGATCGAGAGGAAATGCATAAAAAATGAATGAACTTTTTCGCAGTTATGTAACATGTTGCAATAGAGGTTGTAACAGGTTGGTACATAATGAATTAGAAGCTGTTTAGTCATCAATGTGCCAATGGTTTCTTGAATAGACCGGTTTTATGCGGAGTCTATTAATCTTTTACGTTTTAAGAGACGGCGGTATATCCTACGTAACATAAAATGGGCTCACTTCAATTATTTTGAAAAAAATTAAAATTTATTGTAAATTATGAATTTTAATATTGCGCCATGCAATTTATCGGTAGGTATTAACCTTTTTTTCGCCTTCAAGGAGCGTACATATTCATACTTATGTACATATATATTCTTAACGACCGGAAAATCAATTAAACAAAACGACAACGCCACACCGCCCACAAGAAAATTAACCGACATTATGTGGAGAAGAAAGACTGGGACGTGGAAATCGCGCCTAGTCCAATATCCGCGGGAAGTTGGTTTTTATGTGCGGTGCCTCACTTACCACTCTTAAGCTGTCAATTTACATAACAACCTGATCATCGCGTAACATTGTAAGGCGTATGGTGTACTCCGTTGGTGGCTACCTGGTCCTTGCTTGTCGATGATATAAAGCAGAACGCTACTTACCATCATCGAACATGTACGGCTGCACATAGCGACACGTACCATCGTGGAAATTACGATGTTAACAACCAAATGTGTTATGTTTCAAGAAAATAATGATTCTATTTTGTTTAAAAACGAACGACGCTTTTTTTTGTGCCGTGAATGTTTATATATTGCGTTACGCTTGTTTTATTAACATTTTTAAAATAATAATGTAAAGAAACATAGGTTTATTAGAAAATAAAAGAACGAAATAACTAAATGAAGAAAAATGTCAATGTCTTATTTGAAATTATAATTTTATTTCTGAACTATCGAGACGTCGAAATCAATTGTTTTACTGTGATTTGTTAAGCAAAGTTTAATAAAAGATACGCCCATTACTCTCAAAATGTTTACATCTTCGAAACTAACATTATTGGCTAAGAAAAAAAGGAATCAAGGGAAGATTCGTATTCCAATGTTTCCAACATCAACAATATACAACCACTGAGTAAAAATAATGGAAACTTTAGAAGTTGTTGTAATGTTTCCTGCATTTTCTCTAGGCCCGTTTCGTTTATTATGTTTTCCCTTATCTACCTATGGCGGAGTTAAGTGCGATGTGTTACGCCAGGGTCAAGTGAGTGTGGTACAATCCCAAGTCACTAGACGCGTGTTAGGAAATAATTAGTTCTTCACCTTTTAAGGCGAGAGGATGATAGTAACAAAGCCATAGAATACTTCACACGCCAATTTACAGACCAAAGGCTGCTTTGCAAACACATTGTACTTGGTGATATTAAGCAGATTCTTTTTATTTGCTTGATTATTCACTTACTTACGTTTACTTCCTCCACATCTACACATTTATGGTAAAATGACGACATTTAGTGTATTAGGTAATTTTTGCTAACTATATCATGTTCCAAGAAAAATCTTAAATCAACACTAAATTAGGTAAACTTTTTCTTTTCATAATATGTTCCCAAACATGAAGTGATATTAAGTTATTTTTAACTCTGGTTTGATCACAAAACTTTCTGCATATAGTGGTAAAATATATACTTCAAAATACTTCTCATTATGTCATGTCTTGGTTCTGAACATCGAATTTTTGCAATCCCTTTCTACACAAAGCATTCTCGTTCGCTTGCAACGCTTTTTTTAAATAAGAACGTATCTTGTTCTTTTGGCACCCTCCCTTAAAACTGGACAAGCTATTTAAAAAGCGTAAAACAGTATTTTAATAGTCACAAAGAAACATTTCGTACTTTGAACACGTACCTCTCTTTACTAGCGATGGGTTGCTACGAATCAACCTGCTATTTTGTAACTGCTAATTAGCGTTAACAGCTAATCAATATCAATAGAAACTGCTGCCTTTTTGGTTATTTTTTAATGTACCCATGAATGAAAATGTTTTTGGATAAAGCTCTATTTTCTACAAATATTCTCAATTTCATGGCATTCTAAACAGAACCAGGTGGAACACCCAGTATGTCTCTAGTTTGGAAGTTATTTAAAGTAATCAAGAAATCTGTGGGTTTAACTGAAGGCAACTGATTGAGAGTCATGTGGAAAATTCCTGCACTTCCTCAAATTTCAGTTTTATAGTATAAAAAATAAAGTATAAATCTCCAACTTATCTACTGTGCACTCTTATAAGTTTGCTTTTCTTGAGATTTATTGCCTTGATGCTGTTTCTGCGAATTATTTTGCTGCTTCTAACAGTTATTTTCTTTTACTTGCTATCAATGCCACGTTTTTTAACTTTTTTTAACTTTTAGGCATTATATTCCCTTCTCTGTTAATTATATCTGATGATTCTTTCTAGTACCACATTAAACAGTAACGTTGCGTGCCACTCTGTCTTAATCCTGTTCCGATTTTGAAATTTTCTGATATTTCTTCGTTCACTCTTGCATTATTGTTTGCTTTCTTTATGGTCAAAATCGATAATAATAATCTTCATTCAATTTTAGTTTTACACTTTACTGTAGAAAGGTAATAAAGTATAAAATCGATATTGATTTTAAACAAACACACTGCTTTGCTTTGAAAGTTATGATAAGCTTATATACTCCGTTGGACCCTCAACAGAAGAGATCAAAAGACTCGGAAAAGTCTTAAGACAAGTAATTTAAAGTTTTAAAAAGAGTGTGCTATTGGTTAAAATATAAGTAATCCAACGGTACCATATGCCGCAAAAGCAGATTACGAAAACCTTTATTGTTGTATATCGTCATATTTCTAAAATTAGTGTATAACATATGTTATATTGCCGGATTCTTCTATTTAAAATCAGAAAGTTGAAGTCGCTTCCGGTGATACCGGAAATACAAACGAATTGCTGATAACGGTTAAAAGTTAGCTCACAAAAAAACAAATCCATCTATTTTTTAGTTAAAACGTTAGTAAGACCTCACAGATACGATTTGTCCCAAGGAAAATATTAAATGCAACAGATAACGTGAAGTTATGAAGTGTAAAGGCTCATTTTAATTAAATTAAAAACACATTGAAAATAAAATAATCTGAAGAAGGAGTCAGATAAGAAAAGACAAATACATAAATAATCTAGAATTTATAAAAAAGCATAACGAGAACATCATTTTTGAATAGTGATGTCCTGACACATCTCGATTACCTTCCCAGAAACATACAAATATATATACTTGTGGTGATACTGGAATGCAATTGAATTGTCGGCAACGCCGAAAGTTAGCTCACAAAAGACGGAAATCCACCTATTTTTCCTCGAAAATTTGTAATTCCAAGTGAACCTGGCGTGTACTATAAAATGTATTCTAGCAACTCGTTCACATTGCATCGTCCATGATGATACTTATTATATTACTTTCAGAATGCACGTAATACGGTAAAGGAAATCTACCTCTTCTTTCTCTTTTTTGCTCCTTTTCTCCGATCCGACTTGTCTAAATAAATTATGATTACCCGTTTCCCATTTGGTAGTCGCCTTTAATAATAATAAATTATCGAAGATGTGGTTGATGCACTTAACATTTACTTTACTGCGTTGGCTGCGCGATGCCTAATAATAAGATATAGCCGTAATGTTAAGCCGATTAGATGAGGTTGTTGCGTAACCTCCACAGAATTATCTGCAAAATGTTAAAAGGTGTTGGAAAAATCTGTAAGGTATTTGCGTGAAATCGTGAATCATGGAGATATGCGAGGTTACGTAAGTTATAATTGACGGGTCTTTACCTATGGATATCTTAAAATAAGCTTGCGTTTCTGCGCCATTTCCTGTAATTGGTTGTCATTTATTAATTGCGATAATTATACCGATTCCACAACTTTTTGCATTGAATTCCTTTGACCATTTGCAACAATAGTTCGACTCATTGTCAGGACCGAGTGTACCGTGTAGCAATATTTTTTTTTTGTATTCGAGAAAATAAAAGACAAGTACATAAAATTATTGTTTTTTTTTGAGGACGAGTGGGCAAAGTATACACGTGGCGCCTTAAAAAATGATCAGCCAAATTTGATTTACTAATTTTGGTTAGATAATATTTCAAGCTAAAATATTCAAAATTCCTTAATTACTTCGTGCAGTTACTCTATAATTTCACTATCTTGCGCTTTTACGCGTATTGTATTATATTTCAGTCTATATCTTATTTCAATATAGAGAGGATAACAACTTTAAATTGTTTGGCGTCTCTGTAAATGGAATTGAAAAAGTCCAGCAAGTTCCTGAGGTACAAAGGGTGATTACGATACTTTGCGATTGTTGAACTCGTACTTATAGATGTGGTAGCCGAGCTTTTTTTTTGTAGACTCACTCAACACCATCAGATCATAACTTAAATTTTTACAAATGCTATCAGTAATCAGAGTTGAGGTACTTCCAGTAAAAATGTACTTCAAGTAAAGTATTCAGTAAGGAAAAAGGCTGGGATTTCGGGCCATACACTAAGTTACTCTGCGTAACCAAGTCAAACTCATGGTATGATGCAACAAATATTATTGCGCAAAGAAAAATTACATGAACTTTGTTATAAACTGTTAATTCCGACATTTACACAGCGTGATATTTTATTTTTTTTAGGAATATGGTATCTGTTACAGTAGAAACTCTTGATTTTCTTCTCCAAGGGGAGCAGAACGCTTAGTACCTTCTGCCTAGCAGCATCTTATTGTATACAAAATTAGACAAAACTGAACTCAATTTAGTAGTCAAACAAGTGACTAAATCACTGCAGTACAGATTAGATTCTTTAGGAAATTATTTCAAGTTCTTATTTACACGTCAACCAATAACGGCAGTAATAGTTGCACCATTTCAAAATTTACTGGCTTACAAGACCATCAAATTTTGCTTACTATGAAAGATATTCAATCTTGGATATTGGAGACAGCTGTTGAGCTAGAACAAATAAGTTAACCTGGAGATGAAAATCCAAAACAAGATCAATTTTTTGATTTAAAAAAAGAACCTCATCAATGGCATCAATGTCTTCAAAGGAAAACCATTATGAATTCGAAATAATAAAGCATCTAAATAAAAAAAAAATGTAATTCGTGTTCATACATATTTAGAATGTTGGCTTAATCCAAGAGAGTTTATTTATTCCACACAAGACATTTTTTCTCTTATAAATCTACTATATCCAACTGAGTAGGATATTATCTGAAAACACCTGATGCTTTAAATAAAATGTATGGTTTGCTTAATTAAAGCCACTAATTTAATTTGGGTTTAGATAAGATTTTCAGGTAATAAAATATAGATTGTTTGGCATTAAGGATGTGTATGTATAAAAATATATTTTCAGTTACCTGAGAATATAAATTACAGTTGAAATGTTCTCATTTTTCTTTAACGAAGCGGAGTTATTTACTGGCGTTCCTTCTATTATTAATAAGTCTTCAGAAGGATCGTTATTGATCCACTAAGACAGATTATATGATTTGAATGATTACCGGTCACCTACGTTCGCCACGAGAATGTTGTTTACACCCTATAAACTATTCCATCAAATGTCTCCTTTTCGCAAATGGTTTTATATTGGTTTCTTCTGTTCATTCTATTTCTACCAAATGTAAAACTATCACAAAGAGAAGAACATAATTAATTATTCTTACATAATCAGTAACATTACTCTTGATCATATAAAAGATCTAGGTACACATCGACTATGTGACTGGCAGAGCTTTTAAACTTTGCAGATTCATTAAATGACTCGGATAAGATTGAGAAGGTGCAGTGAAAATTTGCTAATTTTATTTTATTTAAATTTAACATTGATGAAAACCTATACTTTTGTCCCGAACGACTATCGACGTTGAATTTATACTACGTGTATGTTTCTCCTTTGACCACTGTGGGGATTTTCCTGTTCTTTATTATAGCTAAACGAAAACTTGACGTTTCACCCACTATCATATGGGGCGTTTTCAGGAGAGGGAAAGGTCGTAGGCAACAGTTAGCAGGGAACTGGAAGCAGTTGATCACGGTAACTCAGCATATGACCATGCCAGAGGCGACTGCTGATTTTCTGGCGTGGTTTACATGTTGAGTTGCCGTGCTAACTGTAGCCTACCATCTCTCCTTCTCCTGAAGGAGTCCTATATGATTGTGCGAGAAACGTCGAGTTTTCGTTTAACCATGACACGGTCCAAGCCTGTTTAGTTTTAACGTATTCATTCTAAGTAGTTAAAATACTTCAAGTATTTATGGGAATAATTACTTTGTGGTGGGTACTTGGATTTTTGATTTCAAGTAAAGTACTTATTAGCTCCAGTACTTTTTAAAAGTATTTTATTACTTTGAACAAAAATAATTTTTAGAACACTGTTTTCTGGAGCTACGTTTTCGTAGTACTTACTACAGCTCTGCTAGTAATAAATATTTATCTGTCTAATTTCAAAATCCTGCCTTCATCTTTCTAAGCATTCCGTTAATATATGCGTGTACGCGTGCTTACTTTAGGTATTCGAAAACGAAGAAATCGAGAGGCAGATAATTAGCGTTAGGATACAGTTTACAACATGCGAGCTAGCGAAATGATATATCGACCGACATTAACGCGAAATTGAAGAAAGGAATTTATTGGCGCACTATCGCGCGTATCGCCTCTTTTAACGCGTTTGCTTGCCGCTTCCGATGGCCGCTTTCGGTGCCCGTGAGGCAATCATAGCGGCGGCACCGCGCAGCGACAAAAATACGGCATTCGAATGATCCGCGACCATTAAGCTTTACGATTAGTGTTATTGCGCGGTGGTTTCTGTTCCTGATAATATTAAAAGGGGAATTATACACAAAATAAGTGCGCTTCTTCAAACAAACGCGCGTCGGGACAGCGCGACCGAGATTTACGAGTGCCAATTTGCCGGCGCAAGATCGAGCGTTACAAAGCGATCTCCTGGATGAGAGTCTCTGTTAATACGACTAGATGCAGGACCGTCTTGGTAATAAATGCGGGAAATGCTTTAGAAAGATGTAGTAAGAGCCTCTCCACACGGATGGATATGTGCATACGTACTTGAATTAATGTGCATTCAACATGTCAAATTATTATTGCTTGTATAGTAAAACATTTTCATATTTACAATATTAAAAAAAAATTCTGAATATAATAACTAATTTATGGCCCGGCGGTCCAGCGGTAAACTGACTGGGCTGAAATAGGTGCTGTGCGTCCGAGTCCCACTAAGGTGGGTTCGCCACAATCCTGTGTTACCATTTCCATGTTGGAAAAAAAAATTCATTGACTGTCCTTTACTCTTTAAGGCGAGGGGGTGAGAGTAATAAAGTCATGGCAAACACTTTACACACAAAAAGCTCCTGAAGTTGTGACTAGCTTTAAGCTTACACGTATACCCCGTTGGCTCTCCGCACGCTAAGAAAAAAAGCTGTATAATGCACGAAACAAAATAAGCTTCTAGACTATAAAAATTGTAGGTATTGAAGGGAAATTTTTTTGCGTATCAAGCGAGTCTTTACGTTTAACATTTAACATAGTAAGATTCCAGCTTAGATTTTAAGCCGATAGGTGGTAGACACCCAAACATTTTGTAAATACACGTAGAGTACATTTCGTCAGGGAAGAGTATATTACGTAATTGAGGTGAATTAAATTAATGCTAAAACGCCGGACAGATTGCCTCGGTGTCGGTGACGGTAGCGGTCCGGCGTTTTACATTGTCCTAGACAACGAATACAATTGCAATGCTGTTGAAGCAACATGCCGTCTATGATGTTAGCATCTATATTGCTTAGCTACCGAAACTCAGAAACCCCAATTTGTTCGCGGCGTACTTTTTTTCTAATTTTTTTCTCAAATTCATTAATTTTGCCTTTTCAATACTTAAAGGTAGTTTGTTGTTGGTAGGTCCTTTTAACAGAGTCTGAAGTACGATGTTTTGTCTGTCTTGCCATCCACCGTTTGAGCCAAATCCGTTACCGTCAAGCCGCCTTTACATATTCGAAAGGAAATAATCGCCGAGGGTTATATCTGGCGAATATGATGCGTGCGAAGCAATTCGTATCGTTATTCATGGAATTTTGCCATGGCGACGACAGAAGTATGTACCCGTGCATTGTTTTGACGAAACAGAATGGCGGTTGGCCACAAAAAGCCTACCATTTGGACCGTTCTTTGGTCTCCGGTGTGCTGTTGTGAATCTGAATTTCGTCAAGTGTTATGAATCGACGCCAAAAATCATTTGGATTGTACTTCAACATCGTCAAACATTCCATTGAAGTTAACACAGATGCGTGTTTATGCTCAGTTGTGTGTAGTTGTGGAAGCCATCTTGTCGAAAGCTTCTTTACATTCAAATTGGTTGTTAAAATGTAATTTGAGATGTCCACAGCCTCACCAACCTCACGTACTTTCAATCTCCGATGATCCATTACCACATCGTGAATTTTTTTAAACATTCCTGATGTGGTGGCCTCATGTGGAGAACTGACCTAGACGTTCTTCATCAAAAATGCTAGTACGGCCGCGTTTAAATTCAGCTATCAGCAATATTTAGTCTAATATGTGGTTGATTACGAAGGTGCGGAGTCTCCATAGACTTCACCGAGTTCCACTGTTTTCTCTCATCATTCTGCTTTGTGTTAGATTTTTTCCATTGTTCGTTACAATCAAAATCGAAAAATTGAGTAATTGTGGTAAACATATGACCACAACAAAGTAGACCATAATATAAATAAAATTAAAAAGAATGTTCATATCGATATGCAAAACAAACAATACGAAACAATCGTTTGGTTCACCAGATTCTTTAAAATTTTTGGTTTATTGGTGAAACATTGCAGACAATTTATATGGAAGAAGTACATAAAACATGCTACTTAAAGAAATTAGGGTCACCATCGACATTGTTGTGAATGTTGATGATTTTGTACTTAAATTTTTTGCATAATAAATATTCAATGCAAGTCATGATATAGGTTAAGGGCGAAAGGCGATGTAGTAATGTTAGATAACAAATTTAAGCAATCATTGCCTGCCCAATTTGAATTTTATTAGCTTCTGAGGCGTTCTACCAAATAGCCACTTTTGCAACATTTTACTGCATAAGAAGTAATTTAGCCGTGTATTAATTTTCGAGAGAATTAATGAAGTGACTATTATTTGCATGAAAACAAATCTATGACTTATTTTTTACAGTAAATAAGTATTAATATTGAATATAAAACAAATACTTCTCAAAATTCCTAATAGTGCGCCCCTGGACGTGCAGTAAACCTTTTCGTTTGAACGGTTTGCCGCACTTTATATAAACTCATTTGTATTTCAAACACAAGCGCTGAAATTGAACTCTTAATATAAACTGAATAACTGGTACTTCTTCTCTATTCTTCTTGATTTACGGTTGAAATAAGTGGCCAATATTAAGACTAAACAGCTGTTAGTTCCCTTTTGATTCCTTCTGTAGTTTTCAACATAACTCACAAAATATGGTAGTCGTCTTGCCGATTGATTTATCAGCAGAGCATCTCTGCATGGTCGTATTTGGCTTTGAAGTTTCTATTTCCAGTCAACAAGGAATTTCTTTAGTTCGAAGAAAGATTTGTTTTCTATTAGTAGGTTCTGTATTTTGAGTAAAAAAAACATGTAATTTGTTGGTTGCTTGAATACAAATTTGAATAAGTTAAATTCTTTAGCTCTATAATTAAAAGATCCCGAGGCTTAAGTAGGTTATAAAAATCCAATTATTCGACAATATTAAGAAAACAACACGTCTTTAACGATAATAAAAAAGATCTACCGTGTAAAGTAGGCAAAGAGTTTATTGAGTGTTTTTACGTTGCGCAAGACCAATATAACTGAAAGTCAAAAAGGAGAAGACGGGAAAAAAACTAAATTAAAACCGGCGCTCTTCTAAAAAGGTAATTAAAGGCCGAACAATTATTAGTAGTTAGGTTAAGAAAAAAAAAGGGAACAGCAGAACTTAGGCTACAAGAAACAAGTGACTAGCAAGTTATCAAACGATGGCGATCGCTTGGACAAATGAATGAATAATTTAATAAGAAATCACCGGTCGGCGAAGGAAAAAAACAGTTCCATTCACAAGAAAACTTGTTCTTGTTCGTTGATTGAAGTCAAGAACGACGGAGAGAAGGAGATAAAAATATGAAAGAGGTGAATTGCGTAACCTTGCCTTTGTATCCATATGCTGCATGTTGTCTTGTAATGTTTATATGAACATTTAAAATTATAAATAACATGTATAACAAAAGGCTTTGGAAAAAAGATTGTGCTTCGGCTTATAATGAGTTTCTTGAACCTTCTTCTTATTTATTTATTATTGTTATGATAATTAAAATAGTTCCTGCTTGAACACTATTCAGGACCCTCAGCATGGGGATCTTAAAAAAAGATCTAATATATGATTGTTTCCATTCGATATTTCACTCACTTTGGTTTTCTGATTGTGAGGTTGTAATCTTCTACGATTAAGACAAAATCATTAGGTGAACTGTTGTAATTATTTAGTGGATATTTTAAGTTAGCAACTGCAGCGTAAGGCGATACATAAACATATTTAGACGTTTAAACACCGCAGTATAGGCTGCATACTGAAGAATTAGAAAATTTTCAAAAATTGATAAATTAAAAATAAGGATGAGCACAAAATAAAATTATACGATAAAGATCAAGCTCAAAGTGGGTATAAAACCTTAGGCTGTTTAAATTGAAAGAAAAGTGAAAATGTGGGGGCGGCTTAAAGTTCAAGCTCAATTATCTTGAGAATGGAATGAACACTAAATATTCGTTTTAACTGCATAAATGAACGCATAGCAAAGATAAGACGGGAGTACCTTCAAAAAAAAAGAGAGCAAGATAATACCATCAGGTTTCTTTGTCTTACTTCCGGTTATGCCAAATTGGAATTCAAAAGTGAATCAAATTAATTACTCAGAAGTAGGTGAGTTTCGATAAATAAGGTTAGTTGTTTAAATTTCTATATTTCATTCAAAGATTCATTTATCAATCAAATAAAAATCTAGATTGCCGAAGGAGTGTTTTAGAGAAACTCCCCTCATCCAAGCACACAATATATTATGATGTCTGCATTTAAAGAAATACTAACTCCAAGAAGAACCAGCTTCACAGCTGAAAACTGAATAGTCGCTTTTAGTAAAGGTTAATTCAACACTTTTTTTCATAAATTAACAATGTTAACGTTATTTTACGTAGTAGATAACTAGACTTTTATTTAATGTTTTTGACAAAGAATATTTCCTAGCCAGATACATATTTCAAATCTTTTTGCCGCTAAAGAGTAAAAGAGAAAAAGGTAATGCAAAATAAGGAAAAACAAATAAACCTAAATCCTTTAGATTTTTACTATTTGACCCAAACATATTCTGATAATTGATAATCGTTGCGAACCGGTTCATGAACAAACACAGAGACAATTCTCTTATTCGTTCAATTTCGTCTTTATGTGTGTGTCCACGGAATGACTCCACGGATTCTTGACTTTCGTAAGTTGTTTGCTTAATACTAGATATCACATTGCAGAAAATCGTAGTTTACCACCTAATTTTGCTTGCAGTCCCCAGATCGCAGTATTTTATGGCTAATTTTTGCTGTGAAATCGTATTGCCATTTCCCCTATCTCGTTTTCGCATGATTCATAAGGTATAAAAACCAACAAAAACGCAGGTTATCTATTAATAATGTAAATTATAGGCGTAAATAAATGTAAGTAATAAATACAATTCAATATCAACGTAGCGCAGCAAGTGGTTGCCAGTGCAACCAACACAATTTAAAATTTGCTGTTGATATTTCTATGTATGTAATCTTGCGTACATAGATACTTTCATCGCCTTGTATTATTTGTTCTTAAAGTTCTGTCAATGACTTGCACCTCTCCTTAAAAAAAATCTGTGTGCCTGTATCAACGCGAATAGTTGATTAAAAAATGCACAAGTACAGCTGATAATACATTATTACATTATATACACAATTTATCGATACATATTTTTTGTAAAAAAAAAGATTTTCTGAGATTAAAACAATTAATATAAGAAATTTATTTGCTTAGCGCAATGTTGTTTCAATTTCTTCATTAAAATATTACACCTATTATATAAGAAAATACGGTTACGGCAATAATGAATAGATTAAATGTATTTCTTATCCTACGTTCATAAGCTAGAGAAACTTCAAAGATTTTAATATTTTATCAAACACAAATCCCGATACATCAGCAAGGTGCATCGACTACATTGTCCCTTTGACCTTGAATCTGCTACCAGCGTACGTTATTTATCATACGTACGCACGCATCTACTTTATTCTCTTCTCGAACTAACCCGGAAACGAGAGACCTGATCGAGAGCTTAAAATAAAACGCGTTAATCTCGCCGATACCGGCGCACTCCTCGTTCTTGTCATGTTCTATCGGTCGACGTTTCGCCTGCACGCCGTTTCAACCTCGCGTATCCTTACACCGCCGCGACCGAGGAGAGAATCGAGAGAACGCCGCGGGCATCTCGTCGAAGCCGTGAAAGACCAGAAGGAGGGAAAGAGACGGATAAAGCGTGTAAGATCTGGAACGGTGGCTTCTCATCCGGTGCAAAGGAAGGTTGGCTTGGTGGGGAGCGGCTATGAATGAAAGAGTCGCGTGGCTCCGTTCGTTACGTCACGATCCGATAACCTGCTGGTTCTGTTGCGTTGCTCCGTTCTTGCGTTATCCGGAGAGAGAGCAGCAAGCCGCGATCACCTGGGGGGCCTTGGCTGCCTGGATGCCGACAGGTATCGGTCCTGGCGCCTGACTTTGCAGGGGGTCACATCGTGCACGTATACGCTATATGGATTATAAAAAAATGATCAGATCGAAACGAGTTAGGTTCCAAAGGAGGGCGAGGGGAGTTTTCAGATCCTCTTAATTCAAGATTAGCGGTGAAATATGATGGTTTTAATTTTCATTGGGCGTTTTTAACACTGGATTACGCTTGTTCTTGTTTTTTTTTTTTTTTTGTACTTGTTCGTAAGCTAAAGCCATTACTTTTATACAGTAAACACTGCAGATACTTTAAAAATATGTATGTAGTATTAATACGAAGTACCCAGTAAAAGGCACGGAACAGTGCACCTGCGCTATTAAAATACATGACGTTGTTATTTTACTCCGTTTATCTTTAATTTCAAGTGATGTACAATCGTGGATAGAAATAGGCGTATGAAGGCTAACTTAAAATAAATAAGTTGGTATGTCGCCTGCAGTTTATTGTTTTGGTATCAATACGATGGAGTAATATGATTTAACATGGACGTGATAGGTGTGAAGATAATTTCCAAATAAAGAAAAAGCAAATATTCCTATATTTTGGTATTTACTGGTGTTTTCTTTATATGGAATAATACTGCATTACACTGTCAAGGTATATCTCTTACCTATACCACCCCAGGTTTCTTTAACAGCAATTCCCAATTCTATCTCTCTTTGCCACACTATATATTTTCAATGGTTTTCGATGCTGTTTAGGCTAACTTAATAGCTCTTCCTGATTCCTCCAACCATTGTCTACCAGATTTAGAAGTATATTACACGATTCAACAAAGTTTAGCTGCTTAAATCGGTCGTATCATTTCTTGTACAATCACAGTAACAACAGTAATTTTAAGTCTTTGTGGCGATCAAATTAAGGGATCAAACAAGAACGATTTCAAAGCGTAAAAAGCGGAAAATTTTCTCGGAATGCATATCATCAAAATTATTCTACCTAATATCTTGTGTGTGATCTTGATCCTGTTGAAAGGATTAAATTGCGGAATCAAACACGCGCCTGCTTAAACTGTCTAGATGAAAAATCTTGTGTTTAACCCTTAGAAACATTATTTGAACAAATTTCCTCCAAAATGCTTTCCTAATGGGACACATTTGTGACTAGCGACCCCGAAGACTCCCGTGTCACTTTATTAAGTGATTTTCCGAGATTATCAGGAAACGTTTCTAAGTTTGTGTGAAAATGTTTAAACCGGCGGGTTAGGATATGATGCCTAATGCTTACGTAATACTGCAGATTTATTTTGAGAAAAAATCAGGATTGAAGCAAACAAACATGGACTTTAAAGGGGAAGGGTGGTAGCGCGTGCAGAGATGAGCAAAAAAAATTGTTGTTCTTATAACTTCAGTATCATTGAAAGCCGTCTATTTCGAATTCCTGCCGTGCTAGTAGTAATTCTGCGAGCGGATTTGAAATCAAAAATCTACCAAAAATTATATGTTTCATTCGAGTAGCAACAAATTTTATTGAATTTTGTTACCAGCTGCATATGATAACATAACACGGGACAAAATATGTCTTTAATTGTAGCATCACCAATGAAATGTATACGAACAACTACTCTGAGAAAAGTATATTCACAACCAATTTTGCGATCTTTACGCTTGGCAGGTCTTGTTTGTGTATCTAAAGAACAATTTGTCTATTTTTGGTTGAATTCGGATTCATCGCCCCAAAAATAGATAGAAAATGAATTCTTGGGAAGAAATTTTAAGGTAGGAAATGTGCTTCTAAATAGATCTTATGATATTAATGCGAGTAGTCCACAAATTGCTCAATGATTTTTTTTAATGGCACGCCATATTTTTTATCAGTTACTCTCACTCTCTTTGTTTCTCTTTTTTTTACTCTTACTAACACTTTTTTCAATTGGACAACAAACAATATCTATGCAAAATAGAAACAATAACTTTCAAGCAAAACATAAACTTAATAGCAGCTAAAACAGAAATGCAAATTAGAAAAACCAGAAATTTAAACGTTGTTCGAAGAACAAATTATAAATGTTGATCAAATTGTCCTCTTACCCCGACAAAGGCCTCATACGCGAGTTATGAGCCTGTTTGATTTTAAGATTGAAGTCACTTAAATGCTTTATCGGAACAATATATTATTTTTTCTTTTCATTATCTTTCATAAAACCCAAAAAAAAAAAATCGGGGGCTGTCAGGTGTGGAGATCGTCCATTTTAAAGGACTTCTGTTGCCAATCCGAGAATCTTGTAACGCGCGATTAAAAAAAAAACTGTAATTACTGCACTATTATGTGGTAAAGCATTTTTAATTTCCTCTAAAAGCTCTGGAAAATCTTCAGTTAAAAAATGCTCGTCCGTAAGAGTAACATGGTTCAGTTATACGGCCATTGAACATTCATTAGTAGAGATGACCAAGGCAGGTGCAATTATTACTTTTTTGCAGCTACTAGACAGACTTGTGTTTATTCGTCTCACGAGAGGGGGTTCGTGTTGCCTACTGGTTTCCCTCGCTGCAAAAAAGGGGTAATACACCTGCCTCTATTCATTAGTAATGAAAGTAAATGAAATCTTTTTCTGATCTAGCTAACTAATAACCAATGACGGCTGATTAAATATATTACTTAAAGAGCAGATACGTAGTAGCCATAGGTGCTTATTTTGCTGCTATGTTCTAAATGAACGATCAGCTGAGGTGTTTGTTGTTTCTTAAGAGTTTAATGATATTCAATATCTAAATAAGGAAATGGTACATGGTTGTAAAGCGAAAAACAAGAAGAGTCAGAATATTTGTTGCTATTAAAAAAGACATTTTCATTAGAGAAAATCTGATAATAGAAAGTTCAGAAAAAATATATTGTAAATAAAACATTCAATTGCTTTTCTCTTTTTGCCGTATTAATCCATAAAAAAGTCTTATAGGAGCAAATTATTTTGGACTTGATTTGTACATTAACACAGTAACAGAATTAATTACCCCATTTATATAGATTTTTAATCTTTGATATCCTTGCTGCATATCCGTTTTGGGCGTCTAAACGGAGATGTTAAATTAAGCTTATTGCGACATTGAAACAACTTTTTTTAATCAATAAAATTATATGACTGTGTGATTAGATTAACATTGGAAAAAATTATTTAAATTATAGAATAAAAATCACGTGTGAAAATTGGGTTGCACTTTTTTCCATAGCCACAACCGTAACCTCACCGTAGGCACTTTTTGGCGCCTATTTCCTGTGTGTGTGTCTCGATTACGTCCTAACCGGTTTGTAATTTATGTCGATTCTATATCCAGCCATCCGAATAACACCATATACATCCATACGTACACTTCTTGGTCATATAGGTTTATGTATATACATCGATTTGTAATATGTAACCTCTATAATTCTTGCCTGTGTCTGTGACGAATATACAGTTTCGAATTTGAGCAAAAAATAATCGCTCCGCGTGTGTTTCGTGAGAACTAATCGCTATTAATTCGCGGATTGACATTTTAGAGCTGACCTTTTTCTTGTATACTTGAACCGCTTTCTTAAAGTGGTAGAGTTGCTTAGAACAGACCGTGATATGATCTTTATGTGTTTAAATTAAATAAAATTAGTAAGAGAGAAAAATAGAAAGTGTTGTCGTTCGTATTTATTATTTCTTTAAACCGGATGTCTCCAATTTCTGTGAGAAAATTTGGTTTCGTTTTTTTTACTTATTGATTGAATAAATTTTGTACATTCTTGGTTTTATTTCACGCAAACAACCAGTCACGTGTATTTCTGGTCTTCCTGGGTTAATTTAAGGCTTTGTCGTTAGATACTAGCATAAGTTTTATGAAAATATTAACAAAAAAAAGAATTGCTCCGCGCACAATGGTTATAATTGGAATGGAAGCTGGATTACTCATCTTTCGTATATTACTTTTACGATCCTGGCCTATCTGTTGTAGGCCGGCAATGAAATTCTAAAGTTCACCGAATAGACTTAGCTTTCTGACAAATTCCGGAGATGTTTTTTTTTTAGTCTCGCAGGTACCAGGACAGTGGGAAAACAATCTGCCCAATTTCCTCTTCCAGTCACTTCTCTACTTAACCGAGCCCGATTCTCTGTAGGTGTTTATCTGATCGAGCATGACCGGTAAGAATTGTAGCTAAAGCCCTAACAGACTTTCTGCCTCGGCTGGGCAACAAACATGCTTTTATATCAGATGGACCTGTGGAATTAACTCACGTTCGGAATACTTGCTGTTCGGAGCAGTGAGTAATGTGAATTTTGACAGTGGCAATAGATATGCCACCTAACGGTTCTGGACGCACCGGCGTGTGTTCGGTTCCGTTCCTACCAAGGGAATCGACTGTGTCATTGGCAGTCACGTGCTGTTCAAATGAGGGTTGCTTCGCTGTTTCTAGAATATTAATATTGATGGTCACACAGATAGTAATTACAACCTTCGATAGGCAATGCTTATTGGTATTGATTTATGCACACATATTAAGTCACGTAAAATTTATTGACACTTTGGCGAAAAGAAATGCCAAAAGAAGTGAAGAAGAATGTGATCGAAGGATCGCAGCCTTTTTGTAAACCTTCCTTAACTCGATAAGATGCCCAAACACTCATTGGTTATAGACATAAGTCAACCCAAAACAAATTAGGAAGAGCACTTACTGAATTCCGCGTGAAAAGCCCAATAAGCTGGCTGAAAAAGCAGGCAATATGTCCTCTATTGGTCAAATCCCTTGTTGTGTTGTACAAAATTCCTACTTAAGACTGAAAATTGGGAAATCTGATGAAAATCAGGACGCTTTATGGCCAAACAAAGATATTGATGTAAAGGGGATCTTATAATACTGGTAGGCTTATTGGTTGGTAATGCAGTTCTAAAATATCACTTAGCGCGGCAGAGATTGCACAGGTATCTTACATTGCTTTATTTTTGTTTTGTTTGTCGTTAAGCAATTTTCGAAATAAAGGCTGCTTATTATTATAAACTAGGAAAAGCTGAAAATCTATTCTGCCGTTATGCCAAGAAGATCTGGAGAGGATAGAAAATATTATAATTAACTAACAATAAGCTAAAGCAGGTTTTATACAAGATTCAATCCAATTCAGTTTTAAAAGGCATAGCTTCTCTAAATACAAGTCTACAAGTCTTTAGTGCCTATGTTCTTCTTAAACTAATAAAAACTAGTTGAGTCGTATATTCGAATCTTTTGAAGGTTTAGATACAAGTGCAAGATATAAAAATTATTAAAAATGTTGTTGATTTACTTGGGAGAATTGACAGTTATCGATATTTCGTCCAGTGAATACTTTGTCTAACAAAATCAAACGACCGGAAAGCAATACAGACTTCCAATATTTTACATACATACATTCATCTACAAGAAATTAATTTCTATAAGATATATTCTCTTGAGACAAACTTGTTCTTTATCTGCGTACTTATATAAGTCGATAAAACAGCATGGAGCATCAGTATATCTTAGCTAAAACACCTGTACGATAAATCATGTCTTTGAGTACGCTCTAATGTTTTTCCTCTCTCTTATTTTCTTTTATCAACATTATGCAAATGTTATTGCCAACGCTCAACAGAGACCACTACGAAGTTCGATGAATGAATCGACTGATTGAACGTTGCCCGAGTCGCATTTACTCGCAGTGGATTATAATTACCCGCTTGATTCGGTTTAATGGATTTCGTTTCGAAAAGTACGCTCTTACCAACGCGAAAAATGCGTAATTATTGGCCGAGAAAGAGAATGATACATGGCTACACGGCGAGCGGTAGAGGGACCGACCTGCCAGGTGTTTATTTATAATTACTACAGGCGGTACGAGTCCAAGATAACGGTTTCGCCGGTTGTTGAATAACTGTCGGCTTTAATATATTTAGCAAAGAAACCACTAGTGCCCGACGTGAAGGTTATGCGAGCAAAAGGGAAATTTTTAGACAAATGGTTACAAAGGGAATAATATAAAAGTACAATCCTCTTTGGGAAAATACTTTGCTTGAAAATATTTTCCGTTTTCCTATGTATATCAAAGGCTTCATTTAAAGGATTTTGTACTACTCGTGAATAATATAATTCTTTGTGTATCACAAATGCAGACGTAAAATGTCAATAGGAAAATAAGTACATTATAGCACCAACAATTCTGTGTCTCAAATAAAGCCCTAAAACTAGTTTTTTTTTCGCTTTTGTATGGCAATGCGAAATTTTTAACTGCATGTAGCAAATGTTCATGGTTATGGTCAACAAGAGAGTGAGATGAATTTCTCTACTGGAGTGCTCCTTAAACTGCCAATCAATCCTCTGCCTTAGCATAGGTCAGTGCGTTGCTCAAAAAATTGCTTTAATAGAGGCAGTACGTAGCCGTTTGTCTCCCAGCGTGGTTCTTTTAAGTGACTTCAGTACAGGACACTTTCAAAGTGATCCATTGTTTCGTCTTCAGGTTAGCAGTTCCTTTGTGAAAAGTCTCCGGATAATCTTATGCTAAAGAGTCACTTCTTTAATCGGCAATGCTCGATTAGAGTCTTCGAAGCTTACCCCTGGACGGTCTTAAATATTTTAATGTTGTCCGTTTGTTCGGTTGAGTAAATGGATTTCATCTTGTTATCATGGATGATAGTCCTGACCCTTTCATCGAGCGCAGACACAGGCGGTCAGATGGAGGATTTTGGACCGTGCGCCGCAATGTCTCGTTATGTTGTACATTATTTTTTAATAATGTATTTGTCGATTTCTAGAACGATTCTGGTATTGAATTGGAATCAAAATGATTTAGAATAAATCGATTAATGATTAATCGATTAATAATTCGATACCAGAATCGTTCTAGAAATCGACAAATATTGTTTCAATTGTTTCAATTTCCTGAATATGTACTGATTGTTACTGGCCTCTGTTGAAATTTAGCCTTTATTAAGGGTAGTTCATCTCAACATATAAATGAGAAAATTGGAATAAAAATAGTCTCTGTTTTCTAACAAAATTCTTTATTGTAAAAATGAAGCGGCAGATTTCGTGTTAACGAAACAGATCCACAGGCCAGAATTTATAGAAGAATTCCTTCAGACTTGCTGATCTTATTTTACGTCACCAACCTTTTCACCAATGTACCTAGAGAGGAGGTGATCCAGATCTTGATCAACGTTCTATTTATCATTAACTACCCTACTAATGAATGATGAAATAAATGAATGAAAATGATGAGGAA
The DNA here is from genome assembly GCA_902654985.2 of Oryctes borbonicus. NCBI lineage: Eukaryota > Metazoa > Arthropoda > Insecta > Coleoptera > Scarabaeidae > Oryctes > Oryctes borbonicus. The sequence goes on along the minus strand of LR736881.1, from coordinate 2,145,801 downwards.
ATAAGTGAAGAGGGAGACGAATGTAATAGCAATTATGCGGGCAAAATATTTCGAGATGTCAAAACCCGTGTAAAAGAACATTTACGATGTATTCAATCAGAGTCCTCTGGTTTTTCACATTTCGCACGATATTTCGTAGAAAATAGTCGCACCTTTGATATAAGCATACGCTTCAACATATTCCACATAGCAAATAAAGGATTATCGCTCAGTAAGACAACTGATTTTGAATAGAGGAAGCTCTTTAAACGTTCAATTAACATTTGAGTCTACACCAGCTTTTATTATTATTCATTAAATTGCAGAATATAATAGCTCCTTGATTACATTGTATAGGTTTATAGGTCCCCTGTATTCCGATTCATTTATTTTACTAAAAAAAAAAATAATTTTTACAATAAAGAACTTTGCATGTTATCAATTTAATCTCACACAGGCCCATCTAAATATATTAATTTAAAGTCAATTATTCTCGTATATAATACATTAGTAAGATCCAGAATGGAATTTGCATCTTTCGTTTAATTTCTTTATCTAAAAAAGAACCTTCCAGAAAAAGTACAAAATAAATTCTTGCGCTACGTTCATTCGATGCTTGGATAATCCCTCGTATTCATGAAGGCTTTGAAGAGTAAAGCAACAAAGTCTTCATGAATCTGACCGTTTGTATCTTTATTAATATTATTATTGTCATTAATCCTTGTTTTGTTCCCTTTCTCCGGCGTCATTAAGCCGCATATATGCGAGGCCTATCCGTTTTTACTGAAGCATAAACGCTAATTACGGAATCTTTATCGCGAGGTAATTGGAGGGCCTGCGATCTTCTTAGACGGTATATTCTAGATGGTCGTGGATCGATTCGGTATTACGATATTACATACGGGGTTATTGTCCACGTGAAAGGTAAAATAATAGCTACCGTGAAGATACGAGATGAGATAAACGTTTGAGGCAAACGCACATCATCTAAAAGGGCTCTTCATTAGTTAGGTACTTCGTATTTTTCAAATGTAAAGAAGAAAAAGTGGTGGGGATGGGATATGCGCGGCTGTAATTATCTATAGTATAGGTTACGTTTCTTACTTCGTATGGGTAATAAAGCAAGATCGTTACAATGTTGCCAATGGATTGTGTTTGCAATGGAGCGGCAAATATAGAAAGGTATCTACTAGATTATACATATAAGGTGGGTTTATAGATAGATCCATTGCCGTTTAAAATATAGAATCTTATTCTGTGGTTTAACTCTTTTTGAGACTCCCCATTAAAAATCAATTGCATCATTTATCTAACAAGCATGGGATACCTTTGCTTGTTATTTTAGTCGTTTGAAATTTTTGCAGTAACAGTTGCATTTATTTTAAAAATAAAAGTACAAATGTATATGTTACGACTGATGCAATAAATCCGGTTAGCTTTAATAATTATCTGCTATTATTAATAATAATCGTATTTTTTTTTTTAATGTGATTACTCAGTAAGTCTGGTAATTCAGAGACTGGCATGGCTAAGTATGGTTTTTGAAAAGATTGGCGCACATTTATTTTCGAACGAATCTAATAACTTATTGTTTTCATACATTATTGGTATATTGCAATTTGAGAATAAATAACGAAACATAAGAAAATAACAATCAGCTGCGAAAAATTACATCAGTTAGTTGGCGTCTATTTTTGTCGAGATATTCTTGAAAACGGGTGCCGAACTTGTTGATAACCCTTTTAAGTCTGGCACGGCGAATCCTTTGATTTTTTCATATCACGGTTTCGTAAAGAACTTCAAGGGTAAGTTTTTGTTTGTCTGTGTAAGTTTGAGCTTAGAGGTAGTCTTATATTAGTAGTCACAAGTCTGGTGATCGAAGAGGCCGCTTCACATCCTCACAGGGGTCCAAGGAAATCATGTCTTAAAAACGCCATTGCTGTTCTTGAGGTATGGCAAGGCACCTCATCTTGCTTGAACTAAACTGTGTTGAGGTTAATGCGTCGTCTTCCTACTTTGCCAGAAAATAATCACCCAACATGGCAGGGTAGTGATTTGTGCTAACAGATATTGTTCGTTTTCACGAAAAAAGTAAGGCCAATAATGCAGGTTTGAAACATATCAAACAGGTACTCTGTCGCAGTGCAGAGATTGTTGATGAATTTCTCGCGAGTTTTCGGATATTTAGTATTGAAAATTCTGTTTGTTTACAATTCCTGTTGAATGTTGCCCTCGACATTTGTCATTTCAGTTGATTGATTTTGTCGGTTAACAATTCGCATATAATGCCTTGTAGAAATGTCTTTCGAGTGATGTCGTGTAGTTAATATTTTACTTAACGTTTCGCTGACCATGCTGTCAGCTTCTTCAGAAGATTTCTAAAGACTAGTGTTGTTGTCTCTTGCTCCTCGTTATATATCCTATTTCTGTTCCGCTTTGCTGATCCATATGGATCCATTATGGATCACCAAAGCGGAACGGTTATGGATCAGCAAAGCGGAACAGAAATAGGATATATAACGAGGAGCAAGAGACAACAACACCAGTCTTTAGAAATCTTCTGAAGAAGCTGACAGCATGGTTAGCGAAACGTCAAGTAAAATATTAACTACACGACATCACCCGAAAGACATTTCTACAATGGATTACGGTCGTGAAAGCCTACACTCAACTATCGCACATAATACCGTTTCAAAAGCACCATACCTCCTTACTAGCTCCTATATAACTGGTACCATGAAAAGCTCCCAAACAATTTGGTCTCCTCTTGACATCCACATATGAAGGTATACAGAGTGGCAAACTGTGGTAACTCTTTGGGGCATACCAGTATAGAAACACTAGTAACAAATCGTATCTTTGATTTGGGTAGTAACAATCTCCAAGAGCTATTACGATAAATTCTTCAAAGCCATTTTGAATTGGGAAGACTGGAGAAAGAAAACTGAAGGCCCAGACTTTGTAATGAAGAGGAGGGAATGGCGATTATAAATTATTAAACTTTATCAATTGAACTAACCTGTTAGAGTAAAACTGAAACCAGGCAGAATTAATACAATTGGTCCGTTGAGCCGCAGCGTTAAAGATCCAAAAGATTTTATCATGCTTACGGACAAAATCATTCAAGTAATCAATTAAGCTTGGCTCTTTATATCACCTCGACGAACTTTCGGAAAACACTTGTACCTCTTTTTTAATAAAATTTATTTAAACACTTAGTCCCAACAACAAGACAGTCTTCATGTGCCATTCTGCATCTAATCGAAAATTATAACAACTTGATTTCAAATTTGATAACGTGTGATGAAATGCTGAGTCAATTATCTAGATTTAACTTCTCCAGATTTTTTTTTTTTGAGGAAGCGATATCTAAAGGCACAAAGTTTATTTGACAAAATGAAAGGATATCCGGTTTCATTATAACATACAGGAATGGTCGCTTAAATTGTCAATGGAGGAAAAAAGACAAAGGAAGAAATTGCCAAGATATAACAAGTACTTGGATATCCTTGTAGCAACTTTCATTCAGATCATAGTTTTGAAAATACCTCATGTATATTACTAGGCTTTCTGGATGCGACAGTAATTTTATCTTATTGGCCCATAACTTGTCTCTAATAAATAATCTCTATGTAATTCTTGAGGAATTCTAAACATAATTTTATCTACATACCTAACAATTTCAACATTGCGAATGTCAAAGCCGTTCACTAACCTGAATGTATTGGAAGGAAATTTCAAATTAGTTGTAGGACTATTTTATTTCTTTAAGCATTTTAATTTCATTTGAATTTTATCTGTCCTTAAATACTAGAAATCATTAGCATGACTTTGACCATTTCCTCCGCATAATCTAGCATACGGCAATAAAATGCATTTTTGCCTTTGCATAGTGAGTGTGACTAACTACTGCTGAAATTTAATTATATATTCAAAGCCGGTGGGCGTTGAAATGGGTACACACAGTACGCTGCACGTAATATATGTTATACGCGCTCCCGCAGGTGACCGTTCGACAGAAACAGTGACTAATTTATGCCGGAGTTTGTTTTTGGGAAAATGCAAATCGTGGGAAAATAATCCGAAGTATAGATACTAAAACGGAGACGTAGGAAAGTAATCGACCATGAGATACCGTCGGCGACACGAATAACTTGTTGCTGGTTAGTTTTGTTTTTGTTTTGGCGCATTAATCACCATTTACATTAAATTATACGGTTTCAAATGGAATGGGAATAAAATATCTGCTTTGTTATGGTTAAAATATGTATATTACAGCAATTGTACTTGAAACAGGATTTCAGGGATATCACAAAATCTACTTACTTAAAACAAATTAAACGTTGTATATTGTCTAGCAGAGTACTAAAGTTGTCCACATTCGTTTTGTATGTAAATCATTATATACGAGGGTAGTCTGAAATGTTCGTTAACTAACACAGAAACAAGTTTTTTTTTTATTAAATGCAGTTTTATTTCCCAATATAGTCACCTTGTAAATCCGTATATCGTCCCTAGTGATGCTCCCATCGCTTTAATTCTTCCATTCTTTTTGATTGTTCGATACCTAAAGTTAAATTTGTTGGTCGTCACTATCCTGCATGGTTCACGGATAATATCAAGCAATTAATTAATATTAAGGAACACTACTTCAGAAAATGGAAAGCATCTAGATCAATGGCCTATTATGATGAATTTAGCAGACTTAGAAAGCTGATTAAGAGGGAAGTTCGTTTGGCATATGTACACTATGAAACTCGTCTACAAAATGGTATTGTAAGTATCCAAAGAACTTTTGAACATTCATCTCTAGCAAAAGATCTACGCCTACGGTTCCTGGGGTAATGATTTATGAAAATGAAGAACTTAATCAGCCGTTAGACATCGTGTACAAATTTGCTGAACATTTTTCTAAACCATTTTGTGCAAGTGCCAGTGTAGTAACAGTTCCTTTTAGTTATTATCCCACTTTCAATGTGAGAGTGAGTGCGCAGCGTCTTAAACCTGATATGACTGCTGTTAATGATTTCATACCAAGTTTCCTGTTAATGATTCCATACCAAGTTTCCTAGTGCGTGACTGTGCTTCTGTATTCGCCTCTTCACTAACTATACTGTTTAATCTAATTCTGTCAACATCTCAATTCCCTGATGTGTGGAAAATAAGCAAAATTATACCTGTATTTAAAAAAGGTAACCACTCTGACATATCTAACTATAGACCCATAAACATCTTATCAAACTTTGCTAAGGTTCTTGAACATATATTGTTTACTAAAATCCACATTAATGTTCAATCATACATATCTGAACAGCAACACGGATTCGTAGCTGCAAGATCAACCGTCTCAAACTTGACAAATATTACTCAATTCATTTCATCTGCAATTGACCATCGCAAGCAAGTTGATGTTATTTATACAGATTTTTCAAGAGCATTTGACTCTATCGACCACAATTTACTTCTTGCGAAACTGGACTATATTGGTTTCTGCTCTTCACTTCTAAGGTTAATGTCTTCTTACCTCAACAACAGATCTGGTTACGTATTTTATAATGGGTTTCAGCTGAGCACTTTCTTATACCCTCTGGGGTACCGCAGGGATCAAACCTTGGTTCCTTATTATTTAACATTTTTTTGAATGATCTACTTCTGAAATTAAACTGAGTTACTGGCATATGCAGATGATCTAAAAGTATATAGCGTAATTAATACAGAAATGGATTGCGTAAAACTGCAGGTCAATTTTTCCCTTATTGATGAATGGTGTAAACAGAACAGAATCTCTCTCAATATTGCCAAGTGTTCAGTTGTATCTTACACTAGATGTATTTCTCCAGTATTTTTTAACTATTCTCTAAGCACAGAATCTATTATCAGAAAATTTGAAGTATCGGACTTGCGTGTATTATTTGATTCACAGCTTACTTTTTCTCAACATGTAACAACGCTTTGCTTGTCAGCGTCCAGATCTTTAGGTTTTCTTATACGATCATGTAAGTCTTTCCATAATATATCTGCAATTAAAACTGTTTATTATGCTACTTTACGTAGTAAACTTGAATATGCATCCGTGGTATGGTTTCCCTACTACATTAAACAACAACTTTCTGTTGAAAGAATACAGAGAAAATTTCTCAAATATTTGTCTTTTAAGATCACCGGTGTGTACCCTGAAAGAAATGTAGATTACATTAGTTTGTTAAATCATCATAATGTTGAAAGTTTATCTTACCGCCGTGAGCGATGCAGTGTCACATTCATGCTTAAATTGCTACAAAACAAAATCGATTCTCCATCCTTGCTTGCTGCGGTTAATTTTAATGTCCCATCGCATAGTACTAGATATTGTGCTATAATTAATACACCAAGGGCTAGGACGAACATTGTGATGAAGTTTACGTTATGTCAAAGAACTTTAATGTCTTCTATTCCAATTACTTGGAACTGTAAGTTATTTATGTTTGTTAGTACTAAGGTTTTTGTATTCTTGTATTGCTATTTCGCTCGTTTGTTTATTCTTTGTAGCAATTAGGATACTGCACATGTATTTTTTCTTTTTTATTAAGTTGTTCTGTAATTGGCTTTCGCTGTTGGACGAATAAACTTATTATTGTTATTATTATTATTATTAAATTGTAAATGGCATCTTGTTCTGCATAACAGACGTTTACAAATGTGAAACTTTGAAGCTAGGAAACAGAAAAATGGCGCCGTGGGCCAGATTTGGTGAATTGACTGGGTGGGAGCCCTAAATTGGGATTTTTTATCATGAAGTGTGAGGCTGTACGTTGTATTGGTGGAATAAAACTTTCGTTTTCTTCAAAAGCGGCCGTTTTTCCGCAATTTCTGCCTTCAACTTATCAAGTAACGATGCATAGTATACCCTCGTTATTGTTATTCTGTTTTCAAGATAATCGTTTAACACAACTTGAAAAAATAGTCACTATCACTTTCCTGGCCGATGGAATAATCTTCACCTTTTTCGGAGCCCATTATTCATTCTTCAGTTCAGAGTGTATTGGATACACTAATTTCGTTTACAATTATTAATCGACGCCAAAACTCCAACTTGTTTCATTTAAACTGCTTCAACGGAGAATGTTCATTTGTAGCTTTTTAATGTCCAAATCTTCCGTCAAGATGTGGCAAACACGTTCTTGCGAAATTAGGATTCGAATCGCTCGTCGTTAGATGAATCATTACGAATCCTTTACGATCATTCGGTACTAATCGTATTATGCGAATCTTTAGTTTTAAGATGTGAATCACTAAAAATATTCGAGTCGCCCATCACTACACGTCATCATCCCAGAATCGCTAGCGCAAATTTTAATTAGAATTCGAAAAAATGTAGAAACCTTGAAAGCTTACGGCTCTTCTATTTCGGTCCATGATCTCTATCTTTTTCAAGTCTTCTTCTACGCTATTTATACTGTTTTTATTTGTTAGAAAGTATCATTTTGATTACTTTATTAGCTTTAGCGTTCTTATAAATCCTTTACCTTGTTTTCTTAGACACTCACGTTCTTTTTTCAGTTCATTTATAATCCAATATTGTCCTGCACTATATTATTTTTGTAGCTTTGCTGTTATTTCTCTTATTTCTTCTCTTGTGGAGACTTCCGTGTTTTCTGGTTCAAATAATGTCCCTGTATTCTATAATTTCTTTTTTTTAATTCTATAATTGAACTATTTTTACTTCGCGTGTTCTTGAAATGCTGTTTCCACCTGTTTAATATTTTTGTTGATTGTCCTAGTAAGTCACCTTCTTCATCTCTACAGTATATGATCTTAGGTCTATATCCCTTTTTTTTTCACTCTCGGCAAAAGCTTCTCCATTTTTTTTCCAATTCTTTCTTTCTGTATGTATTTTCTGCACAACTTCTTAGTACTTGAAACCCGTTCTTCTTTTCTGTGGATTTGTGATCGAACATTTTCTTTTTGACATCATTTCTTTGTTTTATCACCTCTTTATGCTTTTCATTATCACACCATACGTTCGGCGGTGAATTCATTCTCTTTTGATAACATATTTCTGTTGCTTTCTTTCAGGTATTATTTATTATTTTGGCCATTTATTCCTGGTAATTTCTCAAGTCTGTTTCTGTTACTTATCTCCTATTTCATATTCGGGGAGTATTCTTTTCCTAGTGATTAATTTCGGTATTGTGATTTTAATCCTTTAATCTTTTAACAGACAATGGCTATTCTTTGCTTCGGCCTCTCTGTAATTTCCTTCCTCCGTCTTGTAAATATTTTGTGTTTTACTTCTGCCCAAAGATGGTCAATTTGATTTTTATTTTTGCCATCATCATTTTGTGGATATCAAAATATATTTTTTGTTCAATTGCTGCTAGATTACGTAAGTCTGAAGGACGTAAATGTAACTCGCTAAAAATCAGGGCCAATTGCTAATATAGAGCATTTCTTACTTTTGGAATCATATTCTGGGTTCTCTGTTTTGTCCTCTGGCAGGCAACTTATATCTATCTGCGAATTGAAACTTACAGCCTCCTAGTTTAAAATTTGAATGGAACTGAATACTTGTGGTATTCGTATAATTCTTATAAGGAAGTACGCTATTTATCTTGTTTATCAATTGTGAATATTAATGCAAAGCCATCATCTTTACAAAGAATTTCTAGAAATATTTACTTTCGTTTATAAATTCAATCTTAAACACATCTAGTACCTACCCTTGAGGTATCAAGAAATGACGAACAACCTCAAAACCCTTCTCTACGCAGTAAGAACCAATTTTATGCCGAATTAAATTAATTAAACATAAATTCTAGGCTGTTTCTTACGCTTTGTCAAGTCTTCCTTAAACCCAAAATGAAAAAAACATAACGTGGACGTGCTCAAGTGAAACAAATCGATTATCTTCAGGTTTTATGTCCCTGAATATTCAAATTGCTTTAAGAATGAAGTATAATAGAAATGCGTTGTCACCTGTTTGCGAATCGTAGCTGAATGAACGCGGTAGGCAAGTTCTTTTCTTGAATATCTCGGTGACCGGATTGTGTGGTGAATTGATTGAAAGAAATTGTGCAATTCGATTCGGTTTGCGTTCGGTTCACGAGTGCGGGATACCTTGACATAATGCCCGATTACTAAGCACGGATTATTGAAATTTATTAAGTAAATAAATCGGCCAAAGTAGAAGTAATTAAGCAATAATAATAGTAGCAGTGGTATTTTATTGGTATGCTGCAAGAATTATTTCCTTAACAATAGAACGTCGCGTCTTTAACGTAAAAAGTATAGTTAGTTACTATTTGTTTTGCTTTGCACCAATTAATTTTGCGTGCTCAGAAATAAGGTGGTACCTAAGTAAGTTCCTGAAATGTAGCGATAAATAAAATTGAAAAATATTATTAACTATTAACAGAATGCGCGGCCTATCTATTTCAAATTTTCTTCAATTTTTGTAAAATCCGTTGCATACTGTAGGTACAATTTTTGCATACTAACAAGTGCTACTACTTTGAACATAAATTCGAAATTAACTGTAGCAGATAGTCACGTTGAAATGCCAAGAACGTCGCCTCGTTTGCATGATTATTTTGCGGTGATAATTACACATTCAGGTGCTATATGGTAATATTATAGCATATTAAAAAAAAGGCCAACGGAAACGCTATCAATCGGCAGCGTAATAATCTTATACTGCTTTATCCATTACGTAGGCGTACCTAATACGAACCAACAAGCTGCAAACTATCCATTAATTGACGACCGTAATCACGCTGGCGGAGAGAGGATGGATCGCGGAAACCACCGTTATGTTACGTCTCACAATCAGGAAATCGACGCGAGCGAATCGCTTTTCTACAGGATGTTTGCTTTATATATTTACGATTTTAATATAGGTGAGACTTGCAGCAGCAACGGCAACGCGAGCTCCGCTCAAGTCGGACGGAAGCGAGATTTAGAAATTCGCCGTTTATTCCGCTACGATCGTAGGGCGATCGGTGGTTCGCCGCTGCCTTTTGATTTATCATTTCCTCCGCGCGTTCTCGGGCTTCGAGTGAAACCGTCCGCTCTCCTGGTGTCCTGATACTTGGGCTTATTACCGAATAAAAGGCCGGCAATTGCGCTGCTTAATTATTGTTAGAAATGCTGCGAATTTATTTATAGCCTCGTTTATTATGCAAATTACGCTTTGAATTTTGTAACTTTTGTTATGTAAATCGCCTGCAGAATGAGATGAATGTTTCTTACTCCGAGCTTAATTCCATCAATGTGCTGCAACGGACAAAGGTATCGCGCACAATTCAATCAGCGCTTTCAAACACTTTCCGGGTTTCAACTGTTTATCGAAGAATGTACGATGTTCGGTCTGCTGTAACAATGCGGTCTTTTATAGAAAACATATTGGATATCTTTTGACAATGTCATCATCAGTCTAAAGGCAAAAAGTTAATGTTGGCCAAAATTAATCGTATAACACCGGTCAAGAAGGTGTTTGTACGTAGGTACTTAGCGATACTATCAAGAAGTACTCATAAATAGGTTCCAGAGATAACTTAGCTTGAGTTATTAAGTTCTGCAGGTTGAGACTTATTATTCTTGTTACTATTGTGAATTTCGCCACTATTGCCCGTAATTATTAGCGCTTAATGCTTAATGAACTTTAAGGCTAGTCATGCATCCTCAGTAGATGCTGAAAAATTTGTACAGCATATGTTCTATCGTCTCCAAATCTTCCTGACATAAATAACCAATTGTAAAGTAATCTTCAGCCTCTTCAGTTCATATTTTAATGCTGTTTCTTATCAGGATTGGGAAGGCATTTTTACTGCGAGATAGCTACCACTAATTGGCGAAGTTGATATAAATGAGTTGAAATTGGTGACTCGAGCTGAACTCATAGTAATTAATATCTTATTTAATGTTATATTTGTGAGATCTAGTCTTTTTATTGCACTCTTCCTAGTCACTATGAACTCAGACTGATTCACCAGCTTCAATTGATTTATATCAACTTTTCCTCATTGATATAAATGACTTTACTGGGCCTTTCCTGGGCTTTAGGCATTTTCCCGTACGCTTACGTTGGTCCTCCTTCAACCCCCTAATCGAATTTTGAGCGGCTCTCTTGTAGACTACGGCAGAGTTTCAGTCGATTAACATTTTCACGCAGCCAAATTTTATGGGGAGAAAAATAAATCAATACGACTTCATATACAGACGTTGTTCGCGAACGTATTAATAGGATGAGACCCAATTGAGCCCCCGATGAAGAATTTCTTTCAAAATTCACATTCTGGACTCGCATTTGCCGACTCGCGAATTCTCCCATATGTCGATGAGAGATGCGGCTGATAAAACAATTGTTTCGAAATCCACAGCACGAAGGGTGAGAAAAAGGTTAAATTTAAATAGTTTTAAAGTCCAAAGTATGCCAGATCGATTTGAAGACAAAGAAATTTGTTCGCAAATCAAGAGCTCGGAAACCTCATGAATAGTATTTAACAAGAATTGATTGCATTGCCGTGGATAACAAAACTTACTGCAGTGGGTGCTACCTAACCAAGTCGTTAAAAGTCGAGGAAATAAATATATATAAATAAATAACAATATTTAAGTAGAGGCGAGTTTAAATAAACGCACAACGTAGTCGTACTGTTTTGGCCTGATTTGGCTATCATCCCATTGCAGTCGGAATACACCTTCAGAAATCTTTCAGTATGGCGACATCACTGCGGTACCACGTACGGCAAATCCATCAAGCTTTCCCGAATTATAGCCAATCGGATAGTATTGGGCTCAAACACAAAGAAAACTAAAAAAAAAAAAATAAAGAGAAATCCGCTGATTTTGAAAAAAAAATCAAAATTCCTCCAAAAAAAGTGGTGTGGTCTTTTGTTAAATAAATAATTTTTTCTAAAATTTCGACTTTTAGTATTCTTGTAAATTTTCTTAGTGGCCAATATTTTTCTGGGACAGTCCTTGTTGCTATTTTACATTGAAATAGATCATAATGTTTTCAACCAGACAAGACAGATAGAATAATGAACTTCTTTAGTAAGCTTCGTATAGTTTGGTGGAAGTATCTGGTTGAGCCTATGATATGAATTAGAATCAAGCAAAGAAAAGACAATTTTCATTCTGTTGTTAATGTTCTTGATACCACTGGGTAAAATTATTGGAAAACATCATAACTTATGAAATAAAAGAGACTTTGAAGAAGAACATCTTTATTGGTAATTAATGTGGTATGAAGTTGAAAGTTTATAATGAACCACTAAATAAAGACGTGTGTCACATAAGCTAAAATCTTTAATATTTTTACAATACAAAAGTTAGTTTTATTTTACGTTACGAATAAAGTCTATGGTGGTAACAATATGCATTACATTCTGTGATAGAATAAATACTTCTATTTTGGTGCATCTTTACGGACCAGTTTCAAGACTATTTTCATTTAACGTTAATAAGGCAAGTTGCACGCGCTTATTTCTCTTATAACTCAATTATTCCCTTCATCGTGCATAGTTCACTAGATTATGCAGTAATAACGCTAACGACCTGCATCAGCAAACAATAACAAAGAGGAATCGAAGATATCCTGTCCGTTGCCGTTGCGTCGCTGCCACTAATTCGAATAGCCTACGGCTAGCTCGTTTCTCCGCCGATGTACACACACAATCTAGTAAGTATACTGACCTCTGCCAGCAGCACCAACAGCAGCAACGTCACCACGGGTATAGGTAATTCATTCATAACATCGTGGGAACGAGATGGAACCATTCCTTAATACGCGAATCCGTCCGGCGTTCCACCATCTCGCTCCAATCCAGAGATAACCGTAGCCGGGCGCCTTTATCTGTTGTCTTATAAAGTGAAGGGATTTGTCCGATGTGCCAAGCGTTGCCTCGGTGCGGAGTCGCTTCTCGTTTTACGAAAGGCCGGACTCGGATGTCGAATTTCGGTTCACACGTCGTTTACATCATGACGTATCAATTGATCGCCCGTAAGATATGAAACTTGAACGGCAGATACAGTTAGGTATACATGTTCGTCTTTTTTTTTTTTTTTTTTTTTTTGCTTGGATCGTCTTTTTTTCGTTTGATTAGCGGCGCCATTGATTATCGATGAATGTCCGCTAGATATCGGGTTATAAACGACGTTTCTTTAATGTAGCTGGAAGTAATAAGATAGTAGCGAATTGTGGGATTTTTTTTTTGATTAACAACGGGTCGCTTTTTGGTTTGACGAATTATTATTGGAAGTACGAGGATGGTATGAGAAGTACCCGCGTTTGGAGACAGATGGTGCTTTGTGTCAAAATCTGTAGTGTTGTTTTGGGAACTGTTGAAGGTGGACAAGTTTATCTATTTGCGGATGAATGGAAAATTAACAATACGTGATTTTTCTGCAATATAATCAATAAAGTTCGAGGCCAAACAATCTAGATATACTATCCAGGTTTAAAATGAGAACCGGCTAAGTTGTAATGGTCGATTCTATGTTTCCTCTTGTTAAAGAAGAGCATACATGCTAGTTTTGTCGTCGGTGCTTAAATTTAATTAAATTAATTAAAATTCATATTGCTGGGATGTAATGTTACAGCAGTGACAGTATTCGAGCAATTAGGAGGATTATTAAAGAATAAAAGATATAAGGGTGGTCTCAATATGGATCCTTATGGGATGCTCCTTTCCATAACTTGACCCACAGAAAGCAATTATTAATGTTGCCTGCTCGTCAAAAAGTAAGGCTCCAACCATTTTCAACAAACACTATTGATCCGATACCTATCAAGTTTGTAGGGCAGAAGGGAATAGTCCACGGATAGCCTTGGCCGTTTTTGGTCTAGCTGTCACGACTATCTTGTATTTATCTTGATGCTACAGGCCTTGCAGTATTCGGCTTTTCTTTATAGTTGACTTCTTTGAAAGGTATTTCTTCTTGGTTGTTGTGTGACTATTACTGATTGAAAAATATTAGATTTGACACATATGGATGAAATGGATGAAAGTTAACCAAAAAATATAATAGTAAGATAGCTTAGCTTCCTCATGGTATTGATGGAATAATTCACGGCAAACGCAACAAAAGGACGATAAGATAAGAAAAATACTCTCGAAACCACGCTGATGACGCCGGGAAGGCAGAAACATGTCCGTGTGTTAGTGTATTTTTTTCTCTCTCCTTTTATTGCGTTTGGCATGAATTATTCCATTAATACCATGAGGAAGCTAAGCTATCTTAGCATTATATTTTTTGGTTATCGTTTCTAGGCATTTTTTGATGTGTTCTGGATGAAAGTTGTTCAATGTCCTCAATTCTAATTTTTGTTTCAATATCTACCAACGTGTTCTTATTGTTTAAGATAATGATCGCTGCCAATGAGTATTTGTGTAATCCTAAGCAGTTTAATTTAAATTTCTGGCCGATATAGGATTATCTTTACATTGCGCATGGGGTCCGAAAAGTATTGATATTCTTCATCAATTTTGTGAGCACATATGGCAAAAATTAGTTTCGTAATACAGCTGACTTTGGATCACTTCAAATCAATACAGTTTCTTGCTAATATTTCTTTCATTAATGCTTGTAGAAATGAATTGCCATTGATTTTGGTCATTTTGGCTTTAATGGACGATTCTGTTGGTTAGATTTCCTTTTGTTATCTATAAATAATACGGTTTCTGGGCTACCTTATTGAAAAAGTCCTTTTAAAATCCCCCAAGATATCAAGGTAAGAGCTATGAAACAGGTAATTGTTCTTCAATCAATTCCAATGCTAATTAAATCTAATGAAATATCTATTGACTCGCCATTTTATTGAATGTGATCTTGACATTTTAAAGCTATAAAACGTTGATTTCGTACACTGTTTCCATTTCATTGCCCTCTACGTATACTAATTGCGAGTATTTCTGTTCTTCGCTTTAGTGTTGCTTTTCACAGTATAAGAAACGGTTCATTTAGACCTTATGCACCAAGATCTTACAAATGCAGCACATATTTACCATTTTGCATGAACCTGTTTACCGTAAACAACTAGTTACAGCTTCCACGCAAGATAAACCATCTTATTGATGTAAAACAGATGCTCCACATTCGATGATCTCTATAAGGAACGCTATTTTTCCCTCCTGCGTTTCGTGTTTAATCGCCGCTGTACGGTACGTTAAACAGTAATTGTTTCTAGTGTGTAATTATCGTTACAGTTTACCGGCTATTTGTTCCTTTATTTTGAAGTATGCTTCGAACGCATGCGATGCATGATGGTTGCCTACGTGTAAGGGAGAAGATGTGCAATTTGTGCTGTAATTGAATACATGCGTTGCGTGTCTCCTGAAATAATACTTTGCGTTATGTTTCCAGAAATGTTTTACTTCGAGAAGGTTTCTTTATACTTTTTTAAGTGAGAATTGCAGTAAAATGTATTCGAGGAATAACTGAAATCTTTTTGAAGAAACAGAACCGAACCTTCCGTGACTAAATAATTTGGATAATAATAAATATTATTTGTTCTTATTTCTTTCATGACTGGAAGATTGTTTACCTCATTACCTGTTCGTTTGTTGCAGAAATTAAAACCAGCTACTGGTTCTGCTTCTTGTTAATTGGATATTCTTTGATTTTTCAATATATTTTATTTATTTTAAATGTATTATTTTCTTGTCTTCACATACTCGCGTCAATAAAGTTGTCTGGCTGGCTTCACGTTTGGAAGTCTCGAAAGAGTCGAGAAATTATCGAATACTTATCGTCCCTTTAATATTGCTACGAGGGTAGCCTGAAAAGTTTCAAACCTCTACATGAAGATGGTGTTACGCTTCAAAAATATCCTGGTAACATAACGCATGCGTTGAAGGGTACTTTTGACAATTGCACCCATGATGGAGACTGTTGTTGTTAAATAAATTAGTGCTATTCTTATTCCGAAATATTTTTAGATGTCCCGTCATATATATGTGATCCGGTCTACTAATAGTGATCTAACGTGCGAAAATGGGTTTTCGAGTAGACTGCCGATAAAGCGGGGGTGGCTCTGATACAGCAAGATAAATTGGTGACAAACGAGAAAAGGAAGAATATAAATAAACCATTTATATCAAGAGAGTAAAGTTATTTTCAAGATATCTGTTGCAGTTCAATAAAAGTTGTAATATTTTAGATAAAAGCTATTTACTTATTGTAGACAAGCAACTACTTTCTTGAAATTAGTAATTTTTTCGAAGAAAACCATTTTCTTGGTTGCGGAACATATTTTGTGCTTTTATATAAAAGCGCCGTTTACTTCATCCAAGTAATTGTTACTTGCTCCAAGTAATCCTTTTCTGTGTGTAGATTAGAAATTGTTTAATTATGGTTTCATACTTTTATCAATGATATTTATTACCTATATTCTAGGAGAAAGACTAGCGATTAGTTGTATAATACATATAAATGTTTTAGAGATTAATAATAGCAGTAGCATATCGTACGTATTGTGATAAATTCTCAAGAACTAGTATGAAAACCGGTTCCATTTATTCCATCTGTTTACGATACGTAGTTATATTAAAAGTTAAATGCTAATTCCCATCTATTTCTTAGTGGACAACCAGGATATTACTTTCCATAGAACAATCTTGATAAAATAATCGAATCGTACACTTATCCATATTTTCAACTCAATAATTAAGTGCAGGTATCCAGTTAAAAATTATCCTCTGGTACGCATTAAAAAGCGAAATTAACGGGCGATTAATTCCTAAGACCTCTAGGTATGTATACCAGCCTCGTACGTTTCAACCAGCCATAATTCTTTTTTCCATTCGGAATTGCTTCATTAGCGATCGCGTAGGTCCATTAGAACACGAAACTTATTGAATTTCCCCTATCGGATGGTCGGTCAGTCGTTTCTTCTTTTGCACGTTTTGTTCGTTTTCGCATTAAAATTAATATTACACATTATTGCGTGTATATGTGCCACACCGGTCGGCTTCATTAAGGGGGTAGACCGGCCGAGGCGGTACGTATGTTTGTAAGTAACGATGATGGTTATCGCGTATCGTTCTACATGTGCGGAATCCTTTCGCTGCCCATCTTCGTGGATGTCGCGGCCAGGTAATAACGTCTCGTTTAAAAGCGAGGCCGCATTAATTGCGACGAGTAGCTTTAATTCTACAAGCGATCTGCATGCGCGGGACATTTTAATAAAATTAACATTGCATCATCTACACTAGCGTTCATAAGTGCTATGCATCCCTTGTCAGAAAGATAAAAAGTAATTTATCAACTTTCCTTTATATTTCGGGTTACGCAATGGAATATTAGTTAAAAGATTCGGTTCATTTTATTCAAAATTTTGCAAAATTATATAACGTTTTTGGTGGTATTTTCAAATAGGTTTAATGCTATTAAACACTAAAACAACACTACGATTTGTCCAAAGAGTTAAAAATTGAACACTATTTTAGTGTAATGCCTTGTGCAAAATTGGCACTACAGTAGTCTGAAAAGTTTCTAGCCCAATACAAAAACAAGTATTTTTTTGTCAAATACAGGTTACTTCTCAACTGAGTCCACAGTCGCCGACATGATTGCCATGATTCCCGGCCGATGAGAGTCTTCGCCTTTTTCGGAGCCGATTCAACCTTCGCAATTTGATTTCAGGAGTATATTGGTGTATCCAATCAATTTCACCTGCAGTTATTAATTGACGCCAAAACTCCGATTTATTTCGCTTAAACTGCTTCAACAGGGCTTTGGAAATGTTCATTCGAATGCGTTTTTGATCCTGAGTGAGTAAGTGCGGCACTCAACGCCCGGTGAGCTTTTTCATTGCCAAATCTATGACAAAGTAAATTAAGTTTTCGAAAATTTCACTGTGCCAGATGATGATGCAGAATCCCTGAATCTCGGATTTAATTTGCGTAGGTGTATTGTTTTTCAATTCCAAAAACTTAGTGACGATTCGACGTGTAGTGTTTTCCATTTTTATGGAAACACTAACATTGACTGACACAAACGACTGTTAAACAAGAACTGGGCGTCCAACAATCGTAGAAAGTATGAAAGTACGCGCAACTGTATTGCCAGAATATTTGTCAGGAGTAACACTATCTTCGTGAAACACTACCCTCACATTATGCATTTTACAACACAAACATTGTGCCAATTTATAACTATCACCATTTATAGCTATCACCATTTTGAAGATACATTACTGCCTTGGAATTGTAGTGCGTTTTATTTTAGAGCGAGTTTGGAACGGGAGAGTAAAATTGAGTGGAAAAATTGCTTCCGCTATTTGAACAAATTAACATGTTGGTGGTGGTAAACAAGGGAAAATCGGCAAAAAAAATTGTTTTTTCTAAATTAATTAATTGTTCAGGTCGTAGGGTTCGAGAGTACCTTTTTTAGCAGTTTAAATAAAAAATATGTACGGTGCATTTCAGATAATACTAGACAGTAAATAACAGCCATTTTGAATGACACGTCTATTTCTAATGATTTACTTGAATAACACTAGCTGTGGCTTTAATTAATACAACACGGTTCTCGAGATTTCTAATAGAAAAATTATCTCTGCTAGAAATCCCTGAAATTGCCCCTAAAACTGCTACTCTTTTTTTTTAATTTCGAATCTGCTCTGGTTTTTAGGCATAAAATCTTTTAAAACCTTAAATAAAATCGTCCCAAATATGTGAGGACAAAAAATAAATCAATGTCCATAGGACACCCATTAATATCAGATAAGGGTTACGCCTATGGCTAGTGTTATTTGAAATGCTTTGTATAAGTTTCTTTTTTTTTGGTGTGGTAGTGGTCCAATAAGCTTTAAAGCCTCCCATAATCTCAGGAGCCTTTTTAGTTGTGCGTGGCTTTGTTACTATCACCCCCTCGCCATAAAGGGTGAAACGCAATTAATGGTACTCCAACTGCGAATGATGACTCGGGCGAGCAAAGCGCATAATTCTGCCCTCTCACCACTCAATCACCGAGGCGTTAATCAGTATTAAATTTGAAAAAAGAAAAGCAACCTGGAATTATGACGTTTCAAAGTAAAATCTGTGCTTATATGTTGCATATTTTTAAATTCCCAGATTTGACTTTCACTGAAAGATGATTTAAGCACTAAGGACCTAGAAAAGAACATTAACAATTAGCCAAACACGTGTTACCTGGGCGGATATTTGTACTAAGCCCAGTGCCTTCTTGCTCCTTTTTCGCGATAGCGATTGTGTGATCACGGTTAATTAATATAGCTATACGTTTCGAATTGTATTATTGGCATTAAATTTCAATTTTCTTATTCTAAAAATAGCACAATGCATGCCATGCGAGGACGCAACAAAAAGATTAAGTTAGTAAAAGTTAATTTGTCAAACTAGGACTGAAATACGATTGAATTTATTTACATATTTGTAGGAACATTTTAATTAAAAAAGAACTTGAGATTCCTCAGGATCGTCCTCCTCTTCGTTGCATGATTGTTAAGGTTGGGAATCACATTTTTGATTAAAGATCACGTTTTTCTTTGTATGTTTTCTCTATTATCAGTATGTGACACACTGTACAAAAGATACATAAATGCGAACCCTGCAGAACTTCAGACGTTACACACATTCGCTTATCTAACGTGTAAATTGCTTCGCTGGAACAACTTTCCGTAGAAATCAGTCTGTTTCAATCAGTTACTTAATAACTTGATTTTAGATTAGAGAGAAGATTAAACTGCAACATACTTTTTATTATATTTATCCTGATTTCAAATAAGGGATCGTTTCTTGGTGAAATGAAGAAAAACTATAAGACGCAAATACTTACAAGTGGCGGTGTATATAGAGCAACTTCAATCGAGGCAAGAACTAGTAAATTATATAATTAATGACGCAGTTTTATACGATTAGAAAGAAAATAATTAAACCGTACCTACAGGACGCTAGATTAATTTATTATACGATCAAGAAAATATGGCTGATTGCCGCAACTTTAAACGATCATATTTCTTTATCGATTTATTGATGTTGTTATTGCAGAATTTAAGGATCGAAATTTATGATGGTAATCTATATACGCGCTCGACAAGATATTACCAACATAAAGTCAATATATGAGTCTAGATTATTGGGTTTATTTTGCTCGTATTGCGTGAATATAACCATTTTGTCATTGGGAAAGAAAACGCGGCGCCGACAGCTTCGAGGTGTATTAGGCTGCTAACTCAATTAAGGGTAATGTACTGCTAGTTGTACAAAGCAGGGAACATTGATAGATTAGCATCTAACAAATGGATTGAGCGATCAGATTAGAAATTTTCTCAGGGGTTAAATTACTTTATTGCTGCCAGTAATTGCCAGATGATTGACAGATGTAAACAGATATCTTCATAACAGCGAAGTACTCAGGTTTCTTTCTAATAACGCATGTGTTTCGGGGTTCCATTACGAATACTTCATCGATTCTCACATTAGTACTAATTTATTTGAATTTGACATAAAAATAAACTGTTTATTTTTAGATTAGAAATATGCAGTCGGGAATTCTATATCCAACCAACCATGAGGAATTTCCAAAGAAATCTCATTTGAAGACACTTTGTCTTGGTTGCTTGTCTTTTAGCCAATTTACTTAATTTATTTATTAGCGGTATCCTTTTTGCCATAACTCAGTCCCTGTTGTTTTCAAAGTTTTTTGAGGTTGAGGAAAACACTCGCAATTTCATCCTTTCGTCCTTTCAATTTGCAAGCACTAAATTCTAGGGCGTCTTACAAAAATCAATCTTTCTGAAAACTGATTGAATGATTCTTTTGAAGAATTAGGTTGATAATCCTGTCTAATACCATTGCCAAATGGGTCTAAACTTTCTTTTATTGAGAGAAGGTTATTGTTGAGTAACCAAAAAAACGGCGTTACCACCGTGATTCCGAACGTATCTGTACCTACACTGCTGTTTGATGAGCCAGGTGTATCTCATGGTGCCGTCTAGTGCTAAGGGATACACGTGCCGAACCTATACGTAGAACATACAATATCTTCGTTGTCGAAGAATATTATCAGCATAATAATTTGATTTGTTGACTGTTGGTTTGTTTTCAGAACACAGCGGAACACACAACTGCTATCACCAGTAATTGTTATGTGTAAGAAGCTAAGGTCAGATGTAGAACGATCAAAGTACTCAAAGGCAATTGTCTTACACGAACTGTACTGAATCCATCAGCAGGTTACAAATTTTGGCAATTACGGATGTTTACGATTTCTCAATGGGCAACTTCTCTTCAAGCGTTTGTTGGTCATTTTTGGACTATTTAAGCCACTCGAACACAAAGCATTTCTTCAGAAAGTCATTCATTCATATTTTTGGATTCGCCACCAGTAGTCCAGGCACTTACGTTTAGTGCTCTTTGTGCCGTCCCTAATGGAACTTTAATTTCCACTCAAACAGCTTAAAGGCCCTTATCTTGCCCAGAGGATATTTGAATACTTTCGAAGGCTACAGTGGACTCACACCGAAATGTTTTTGCCCCAGTACGTTTAGTTTTTCACATGTGCTGATTACGTGCAAACTCGTTTCCTCTAGTAATTCGCATCTTCTACAAGTTGCGCTTATTCATCCTACGTTATATAGATGCTTTTTCAGCTTTTTCAGTGTTTAGTGACCAGTCCGATAATGTCTTGAGCTCTTTTTCGCTGCTTCTTATTATGTTGACAGAAAACTTAATATCGCAATTTCCTGTTCGTTCAGTATCATTCCCATATCCGTGTGAAGTTAGTCCTACTTTTTTTGAAAATTGAAATTCTGGCGGTGGTTCCCGATTGTTCTACGTTTGGTCTACGTTGTTCCAAAGTATTTCAAAATTATCATAACAATGTCAATTTTCCAAAAAAAGAAAGGCTGCTCAGAGTTTGTTTTTTTGGTATATCTTTTGATCAGTCAGAGATACAAACCTAAAATGCTGGAACAATGTTTGGAACAACTAAAACAAACTGGAGCAACACCCAGAGTTTCGATTTTCAAAAAAAATGTGGGGCTAACTTCATATTTTCTTATTTCGCTTTTTGGCCATATCTTTTGATGTATAAGAGATACAGGTTTGAAATTTTAATTTACAAAAAAGGAAGGCTATCCAGAGGTTGTTTTTTGGGTGTATCTTTTGATTTACAAAAAATACAGGTCCGAAATTCTGGAACAACGTTTAGAACAACTAGAACAATCTGGAACAACACCCAGAGTTCCGATTTTAAAAAAAAATGTGGGGCTAACTTCATATTTTCTCATCTCGCTTTTTGGCCATATCTTTTAATATATAAGAGATACAGGTTTGAAATTCTGTCACAATGTTTAGAATAACCTGGAACAACTTCCAGAATTGCAATTTTCCAAAAAAGAGGGACTGTCCGAAGTTCGTTTTTTGGGCATATCTTTTGACCTGTAAGAGACAGGTCTGACATGCTGGAACAATATTTAGAAGAATTTAGATTTTCAAAATACTGGGGCTACGTGAAAAAGTCGTTTTTTTCAATTTCTTAGGCCAATTGTGACTTTTTCTTTGAAATACTTTAAAGCAATGTGGGAAAAACAACTCTAAACAGTCGCCAGAATTTCAATAAAAAAAAAAAAAATTAGCTAACTTCACAGGGGTCACTCCTACACACTTTAGCACTTTTTGTAAACCCTGTTGTGTGTTTCTGCTTGCTTTTTAATATTGCATTGCTACTCAAATTGCGACATTCTGCCGAACGTATCGAACATCATCAGTATCAGTTATCAACAGAAGATGGGAAAGTTACCACGTGGTCACTGGTGCAGTTCGATTGCCACTTCTCCTCGTATTTGCAAATATCCTCCGAATGTTTTTGTATTATTTCGTACATTCTCTTAGTAGGTATTAAGAACTTTATTTGAACGACTGTTTATTTAAATAAAAAAGCAAATATTGCTGCTTAAATAAATTATTAAAATTTTATTACAAATACCATTATTATACGTAGATAATGCAAATATAGTTTTACGAGTTTCAAGACTCACGATTACTCGAATAACATAATCTTTATTAACGATCTCGGACATCCAAGCAGATCGTAAATTACCATGTGGAGAACAGCCGCAATTCCTTTTTCTGTTCTACATGTGCTCTATTTTCCTCATTAAACGAAAATTCTTCGTTTTACAGTTTCACGGTCCCCTAAACATTGATGACCAAGTTAAATTCCGCGGAAGCGTCACTATCTCGTTATATGCTGTAACGTATCAATAATAAATAATTATTATAATTGGATATTTGTATATTTAATCTCGATTTTAATCGGTCGCAATTAAAACGGAAAAATCTCTGGCGATCTCGTCCACGTCTTGGACTTGGAAGGATTCCCATTTCAACCATCCAGTCGGCTTAGAGAACGCAATTAACTCGTGGAATACTACCGCTCCAATTTAAGAGAAGAACTTCAATTAAAACGAAACAAGTTATAACGTTATGGAAGATTGAGTGTGTGCGTGCGGCGAAAGGACGCCGCGTTTATTATTAATTCTGCGCGGAATCAAAAAGCTACAAAAGAAAAGCGAGAGTTTTGGAGCAGTACTAGGAGTGGAAAAGGTCATGGTGAAGTCTTCCAAATTGATGTTGAACGCACATTCAACAAACTTTCAACCGAATCCGTTACTTACCTTATAAGTAAATTTCAAATACAATATAAGTGAGACAAGTAACAACAATCAAGTTAGGATTAGTGTCGGACAGCGCCGTCAGAGTCCACATAGAAATAGGCGGGCAGCACTGTCGCCAGTAATAGTAATAAATGCCTTTATTAATGTAAAGTATAAATAATAGATAAGAAATTGATTTTAACACGTTAACAGACATAGTAGAATCTTTAGCGAAGTCGGAAAAGCTGGCCAAAAAGGTGCAAGATCTTTTATATAGCTCGGTAGCGATATTTTTATGTCGTAAAAGGGAAGGGAGGGGGATTTATGTACGTCTGTATGAAAGCGGATTTTGTCAAATATATAAGCAGGAGGCTTCAATTTCTTTATTTTGAAAATAACGTACCTGTATACAACCGTCTGCAATAATCCATCTCTAACCAGCCCAATGAAATGAATTTCTGCGACACCTAGTCGTAATTAAGAGTGTTATGGATAAGTCTTAAATAAGCATTCTGAACTTGTCGAATTTCTAAGCAGTGACACTGTTTGGACAGGGACTATTGAATTGTGAGAGAATTAAAATGAAAAAAATTAAAAATAAGGTTTGCAGTACGAGACATATGATCTAAAGGCAGCAGTATAAAGAGTAAAGAGGAGTGCACCACAGATACTACCCTGTGGCACGCCATTTCTCAAATATATTTGCCCTGATAAATTATCATTTGACGAAAATAAAGAAACTGCATCTGCGACCTTTAATAGTGATGGGCAGTAAATTTATAGGCCCGAACTCTTTAAAATTACCTGTTTTTTTTTTTACCTTGCGACTACGAACGACGAAGGCCTCTTTTCAACAATCAGGAATAACGTCTTCTAACAAACAAGAAAATTGATAATGTTTAATAGAGAAAACAAGTATATGGTCCGAACTAGTAAAGGCGAAGTTAATACTCTTAATTGGATCATACACCCCCCTTTTTCTGTTAAAAGAAAAGACTTAAATTAAGTTACCCAGACGATTTAGAGAATAGTAGGCAAGTAAATCCGCATCAGGAGACCCGGTGCCGATACTATATATTTCAGGTAAAATTTGTTCATGGATAGAAATAGGACGGGCAATAAAGTCATACATCAATTTATACAGAGCTCTTAGGAACTCCTGACTGCAGGTCTTAGGTCGTCTAAGTTTCGGCATTCGGTGAAAGGAACGAGTGTTACTTTGGCAGGGTATACTCCATGGTTCTCTTCCTTGCAAAGTTCTTCGCATAAGCTTCGAAATGTTGACATTTCTTACAACTGAATTTCTCCATTTCTTCTTGAATATTTCCTCAGCCTGCACATAGACGAATTTTGAACGCTAGCTAACTCTAAATTTGGAAGAAAGTTTGCTTATTGTTATGAATTTAAATTCGACATGGTCATTATTATGCGTTTAGAGCTTTAGCCATTGAAAGTATGACATTTTTTTTATGCTGATAGACCGTATACTACACTAGCATTAATTTGCAATAAAAATTTACATCATTAGATTAATCAGAATCCGATTGCGTTGATAAAAAAGGAGATAGGCGCACACATTGTTAAGTAATAGCGCCGTATGTATGCTGTCTGCTTTCTTCTTTTCTATAGATTTACATCAGACCTTCGGTTACTATTAACTAACAAGAATAAAACATGCGATACAATATTCATTGAGTCACCCTGCGCTATTTTTAGACGTCGCAGGAATGTCCTTAAATTAAATAATCATAGCGCAGCATATAAACAATCGAACGTGCATAATTATTATACAACAACAGCGATTTTTCATATTACCCACCGGAAATAACTGAAAGCTACACCGTACAGTCTACGCTTTTCTATTATACAATTACGCAGTCTCCCCAGTCTCTCCTAAGTGCAAAACGGCACCAGCGAATGCCGGGAGAGCTGTTGGTCAATTACTTGACAATACTGAATAATTTATCTGGTATGAATCATGGCAGGTATGCATGTTGCGTGCATACACCTAGATGTATAGAAGTTGGAAGAGAAAAAAAAAACACATCTAAGTATAGTATAAAATGTTGTCTTATTACACCTGCAGGTTATGTGTTATGTAAACAAACAAATGAAAGTAGCGATTGATTTGCGGTTAGTGTGTATTTAAAGTCCATGTTAATGAAATAATGACTAAGGAAACATGAATTCGCTTTTTGCTCAAGTTAGAGACAATTCACATTGATGCTAAGATCGTTCAAACACTTATTGATCTTAACCCTTGGGCAACCAAGCTATAGTAATAATAATAATAATATAATATAACAACAATAATAATAATAGAGTTGTTTGCTTCATTTTACAAATGTATCACAAAAGTTTAGTTTTAAATTAGTTTGAAGTAGTTTTTAGAAATTCATCAATCAAATAAATTGCAGAAATCTAGTAAATAATAATAATGTTTTTTATTGCTTCTTCGTAGTCCTACAGAGGCAAACGTAAAAAAAATAGATAATTTAAATGTTAACTAAAACAAATAAATAAAAAACCAACATTCATCTACCTAGTAGTCGCGAATGCAGAAATTCTTCTATGCTGTAAGGTTCGATGTTTAATAAACATTTCCCGAATTAATTTTTTTTAATACACGGAAGTTGCTCACATGCTGTATAGTAGGAGGGGGGACCCATTGAAAAATTTGAGATTTACATAACTGAGACTCCTTTCAGTCAACAGTGTGTTTAGCGTATCAGTAATTTGTAGCGAGTATGAACGAAAGTATTATGCTTAAACAAATTCTTATGTTTAAATAAGAAAATTAAACACTCAAAAATGTAGAGTGCGAACATTGTCAAAAACCTATTGGCTCTAAAGTGCCGTCTAAAAGATTGACTGTAATTGAAGCGCAACATTAAACGCAGATTTTTGTTGATTCACGAAAACACAATCAAGTTCCTTACTGCTTCCTTAAAAGACGACCCCAAACTTTAAATGCGGATAGCACACTGAAAAAAGTAAAGTACTCGTAGTAATAATAGCAGAAAGTATTTATTTTCTTACAAACTAGATCTATATGCTTATTCTACTTAATACAAGTCATCCGCAGCAAGGTCCAAAAGAAGTGGTGAACGCTGTACGTCATAGTCATGGTTATTGAGAGACAGAAGCTCAGGATAATTCACTTTTTTCGCTTTTAAAAGCACAACACCATAGAATTGGTCTATATTGTCAAACGCCTTCGACAGATCAAGTACATCGCAACATGGTGAGTTCTTATGCTCCAAGACCGTAACAATAAAATTCATGAGATCGAAAGCGGCGGTTTCCCCTTAAGAAGCCTATGCTAATGAGAACTAATCAGGTTATATATTTTTTTAAATTGTTAACATCGCTCTTTTGGGTAAAGAGGTATCAGATGCGTGCTTCAAGTTATTAGAAAAAATACCGTTTTTAGAAGAATGGTTAGATATGACAGGGTAGCTCTATATAACACTCTGAACACATTCTTAAAAAATAAGTGGGAATATTATCAATCCCTGATGACCTGGAACTTCTTAGCTATTTAATAAAGGTTAAGAGTTCAGTTGCACATGTAGGAAATAAATATAAGAAATGAGGATTGTTACGAATACTATGAAAATTATAAAATTCTGTGTCTTAGATGGTTTATCGCCAATGGAAATTTATCCGGAAATGATAAAGGTTTATAGGGAGTCTGCTCCTTTACTTTCAACAATGAAGAAATCTTACTTGATCTTGAAGATCATCCACATGAAGAACGATCGAAAAGACCTGTAAGAAAAAGAAGCTGTAGGCATATCGGAAGAAAGAGTACGATAGATTTTATACCAAGAATTAAATATGAGTTGAAACTGAACGTGTTCCGGATTTGAACCGTGTCATGTCGTTGGTTAAAGTAAAACTCGACGTTTCGCCCACAATCGTATGGGGCTTCGTCGAGTTTTATTTTAACCAACGACATGGCACGGTTCAAACCCGGAACACGTTTAGTTTCAATTGACTCTGGCCGTGGAAGCCTACGTTTTTATATTAAATATGAGGAAGCTTATTACAAGATGGATGCGAAAACAAATTCTTCAATAATGTTTGTATCGTTTTAAAAAGCGAGTGCAAGAGAATTTGTGTGTTGATTTGCTACTATGAACGAGACGTGGGTTTAGCAAACGAAACAACAAGTGTAAGTCGGCGGCTATGCACCAAAATGGTAAAGCGGTAACTGGTGAATAGTTCACAAGTGTTAAAAAGTAAAAGCATGGATTGTAAAGAGAAGTCCTTTTTATATGGAGACAATGCACCGACCATTTTTTACAAGCGCTTTGGCGGTAGGAAACTTGAGATATTTGATGTATGAATTGTTGGAGCATCCACCCCCTTCGTCAGGTTTAACTCTTTCTGACTTCCACTTATTCACAAATCTAAAGAAATTTGTGTCTGGATAACGTTTTGAGTTATATAAATATGAAGGAGGAGACCTTTTTTATTAAGCCTTTAGTGAAGGAAAAGAAAATTTAAGAGATTGGTATTGGTGGGCCGCATGTTATTGTGTTAATACGAGCACAGATGGTACCGAGTAGCCAATAACTTATGTAATAAACACAATCTGTCACATCTAACACTACTTTGCATAACGTTGCTTTGTCAGATTTTTAAGAAGTTTTTTTATTAATCCTATTTGTGATTCTAAAATTTGTTTCTAATATGCAACATAAAAACAACTGAGATTAAATATGTGTACACATTTATCATGCTTTAATTTGGTAGCCGGGCATTATTGTAATTTACTATGTCATGGTTATAAATATTGAGGTTCGAATAAATAAACACCATTAAGATGGGTTTTATTGAATGTTAATTATAACGTCTAAAGGAAATCCTGTATGCAATTTCATCATCTCGAGATTTTTCGTATACTTTGTGTCTCTGAAAATAACTTTTCATTTATTATGTACGGTTATATGTAAATATACTTAAATATGACTCACTTCCATAGATTATTTTTTTACACACGAGTATTTGCTTATTCAAATGCGGCAATAAAGTTTCTAGCACCACTGACACCGCGTGATAATTGATAGCTTCCTCTATGGACTTGAAAATCTATACCAAATACAGAAAGGTCAGCATTGGCTTCCATTTCGATTGTTCCTTTTTTTTAGATTCACTAATCCCTGTTTACTTTCGATGAGATCCTTTTGTATGTTGTTTTTATTTCCATGGCATATGCTTCAATTAAGTGATGTCTTCTATAATTCACCCAGACCAAACTCGTCAGGGACCATTTTTTTTTGCTGTGCAACCCTGCACAAAGGATATGTAATTTAACGATCTCATAAAAATAATTAGCTTGGTTGGTTTTATCGCAAAGTTCGCTAAAATCTCAACAGCATCATCATCACAAGCAGCCGCAAACGATATATTTCAATGTTTAAGGTATTAATCGGTCTGTATATGTTTATTGCCAATTAACGATCGGGTTTTATGGAGTATAATAGGTGACCGGAGTTTAGTTACACTCGGTAGATGGAGATCCAACGGGCATTGAAACATGTATTTTAGCTATTATGAGAAAGTATTAAGGAATGGCAACGAATTAATTAAAATTTTAGGGTTGCCGTGTGGGAATAATTTAAGAAATGCCGTATAAAGGTTTTTCACTTTTATGTTTTCTTTTTAATGTTTGGAGAGATTTAATTATGTGCGTTCACAGTGAAAGGATATAGTTCTAGCTACCTTTTTGACGAAAATCCTTGAACATGGCGATTTATATTTTTGATTTGTACTTTGTTTTGTTTCACTTCCGGTTTGAGTGGGAGTAACAGCGACTTTCTTATTAAAAATGCAGTACCCTGTGTATTGTTACGGGGTTTTTGTTGTGGGTATTTATTGTGATTAAATGGGCTTTTCAGTAAACCTTTCATAACAGCTTTAACCAGCAATAACTTGACTAAGGCGGCAAATAAACTCAACAATTGTTTGTTAATTAATTTATACATCTAACTAAATTCACAATGCATCTCACTGAGAAAGAAGAAATGGAGGTCTTTCTGATGATTGGCGTCTGAAATTGATTACGTACTCAAACTATTCAAACAGAAGTTCTTCATTTATTTAACGAAACTTATCCTAATGGTTCGCCAATTAACCAATCTACTGTCCGTTGAGGCGAGATTTCTATATCATCTACGTAGCCAGGAAGAAAAAGATTTACAAAAACGAGGTATTTTCCAGTATATGTTCAATAACACTCACTTATTCCAACGTTTTCTTAATAAATTAAAAAAAAATCTTTTAGGACTTCAAAAAGCTCGTGGAGCATTCATCCGAAGAAAAATGCCGTCCTCTCAGATTTTTTTTCTTTTAATTCAGAGAGGTGTAATAATCGCTCGGTCCAAGTCCGGGTTGTAACGTGGATGTCTCATCAATATAAAACTGCAGTGGTTGATTACTTTTTTGAGTTGGTGGGCTTTGTAGATTCTAGCGTTAACATGATACAGTTTCCATTTTTTTTTATTGTTTCCTTATCGACTTTCCCTGTTATTGTATATCCAATTATCCCTTCTACATCCCAAAATGCCGTAGACATCCGTTGTCCCGATGAAGACATTATTCTTGCGTTTTCTGCCGGAGGAGATTTCTTATAAACCCATTCCATGCAGTGTTTTTGGTGGATCCAATTATACATTCACGTCCCGTCACTCGTTACAATTTTTGAAAGAGGATCTTTGTCGTCAGTTAATGTTGCCAACTCTTCCTCAACGACACAATTTTTGTTCAGGAGTAAGCAGTTTCAGAATTCAACGTGCCCACACCTTATTCCATTTCTAAATTTCCATGTACGATTTTTAGAACTGTAGT
Source organism: Oryctes borbonicus (assembly GCA_902654985.2). Lineage (NCBI taxonomy): Eukaryota > Metazoa > Arthropoda > Insecta > Coleoptera > Scarabaeidae > Oryctes > Oryctes borbonicus. The sequence continues at coordinate 2,115,362 of LR736881.1, read as the reverse complement.
TCCTCAACTTTCTTAATGTTTTCGTTGATTCTTGCTTTAACAAGCCTTCTTCATCTTGAATAATCTTGGATTGATTCCCCGTCCCATCGAAATTGTTCACGCCAAAACTTTACTGTAAAATATGACGGCAAATCTTTCTCTTAGGTTCTGTGATAAAGATTCTTAGGACCACTGTCATCTTTCCTCAAGAGCTCGATAACGCTTTTGCGTTATAGCTGAATTTCACTCATTTTTTCTGGATTAGGGCTTTATAAACAATACACTTTTTTGGAAATGAACGAAACTTGGTCAGCTTATAACAAAATGTAGTAATTTGATACCAAAAAATTGCCGTCACTCATTTTTTTCAAGGTACTCCCTTTGTACTGAATCCTCTTAGCAGATCAAAACAATCCTTACATATGCTTAAATAACAATGGAATATCCATCTTTTAATTAGAATTGCTCCTCTGGTGTTTCGCAAAAGACTATGTTTTGATTATTATATTTCATAGGTGGAGGTCGGTAGCGAAGAATTGTAATGCCGACTTTTCCTCGAGTGCATACGAACTCTGTTGGTTTACCAATTATCAAATTTGTACATTTAAAATAAATCTGCGCTTTTTATCTTAATTTATTTATTATTTTTTCTGAGTAATATAAGTTGCATGAAAATAGTTCTTCTTATCTAAAAATTTATTATTTTAGCTGGTAGAACATACGCTCAGAAATATTTATAACATTCATTCTTAATTTATATGTCTGTATTTTGTTCGTATGCATTATGTGCTGAATATCAGAACAAACCACATCCTCTTCCTTTTAATACCGTTTAATGATAAGGCGATAACTCGATAACCAATCTTGTATACCAGCCAATGGTCACTCATTTCTAATTTCCGCCCATGCGTTGAGTTCCATCGTTGGCGCGTTACAATTTACGTCAATCAAAGAAAAATACGGTGCGTATTCAGCGAATAACGAAAAATTTCCATCGTACGTCTATTGGGAATAGGAAAAAGATGTGACATTTTGCGCGTCCGACGTGATTCTATTTTTTCTTGGACGGCCGATATCGTAGTGATCTGTGAATTCGTTGTTGTTGTTGTAGTGGTATTAGCAAAAGTTTGGCGTTTCTCCGCCAACTACGTTTGGGAGATTCGGTAGGCGCCATCTTGTGTCATTGTGTCGTCATAGATAATGTGAGTTTTGGTGTATTGTTGTGTCGAAAAAATATCTGGGAGGAAATTTTCTATCAGAGTCCTTGATGAATGTTATCCTTAAGGTAGGACCACACAATAAAGAATCTATTTACTTTTCTAAATGAACTTGTGAAGAAGGGACTGCTTTTCAATTGAGTACAAACGTTTGGATTATGTTCTTTATTGATCATTTGCTTGCATCTTCCACGTAATAAATAGGAAACGATATCTCAGCCATTTCTTCTTATTTAATTAGTATGAATTTGTTTGTGGTATCTCCATAACATCTGAAGATATACGCATATGTAGTTCACATCGAAGCCTTGATTTTTGCAAGGTTAAAGTCACGTATGTAATTGGTGTGATTAGTCACTCTTTGTGATTGCTCTAGTATCTGTTGTGAGACAGGTGCAGTAGATTTGGCTTTTATATGTAGCACTTTACACCTGTTAGAACGATAAAATCCTATTTGTTGAAGAAGATACATGAGAACCAATGATTTACGTGCTGGATCCACATGGTATCCTTTTGGGATTTACTGTTTTTAAAATTCGGTAGCGCTATACATGTATGTAATCTTTTATGTTTAAGCAATAGACGTAGTGATATAGGTTGGAGCAATTTCATGGTTCCAAAGAATTCAATAATAATTCAATAATTCAAAGGTCTTGGTTCGATTTGAAACTTTCAAAGTAGTCTTCATCATCTCTTCTGGAAGGTTTTTTGGTGTAGTTCAGAAATTAATTAGAGTTTTAAAATGTGGATTTTTAGTATTATTTATCTCTCAGCAAACAGAGAATAAATGAATAAAGAGAGAGAGAATAAATAACCATACTATATAATTGTTTTATGTTTTTGTGTTTAGCTGCCTTTTATTCCATAATGTTTATGTTATTGAAGATAATTTTAAAGCGATATATATATATATATATATATATATATATATATATATATATATAAATAGATTCAAGGAACATATTAGGTCTTATCGAATTCGCAGGATAGAATCGTTCAGTGTAGCATAACACATAAACGAAACCGGGCATAACACCAGAAGAAGATTCAACAATTGACCTCATGGCTTCGCATTGTAAACGACAAGGTGCAGAAGTTGGCGCATGGCATAGTTGATTGTCCTCATATTTTTTTTTCTTTTAATGCCCTAGTTCTTCGCATTTCTTCAAAATTTCCTCGTACTTTATCCCTTTCCATACCTCGAATCATCTGTTATCTTTTGCATCATTACTTCCACGTAGCGCGTGACCGATACACTTTATATTGATGCTTTTTAGTAAAATTAATGATTTTTTTTTTTAATGGTCTGTTCAATCATTTTTGTTATTGTACGTATTTTATTTTGTATATTGTTGTCCTGTAATTGGAAGGCGTTGGACAAGAAGAACAATTATTATTTAATAAAATTAATTTTGAAAACGAACGCAGTTAATGCAATATTTGGTACTTAACATAAAGTTAAAAGGAAGCAACTTTTTCTTTAAAAAAAAATAAAAGCATACTTTTGTAATTTTCTGATGAAAGCGTAAACTTAGGCGGTTAATAAAGCTCATGCGATTGTTCATGTTTACATTAACAATCGATTTTTAATTTGGGCATCGTCAACTAGATTCTCACGGTCCACAATGTCGCTTCTTAATGTACTTAATAACAAGCCAAAAGTATACGTGTGGAGATGGTTCGCTTGGCTCGTTCGGTAGCGTGCTTACACATAATCGACTGCTACACAGTGTATACGTACACCGCTCACTCCACACTTGGTACTCTACCTCGCTATATACACGTGTCCCTTCGTTTTGGACCTACGTGAATATGCCAGTAAATGTTCACGGTAATGATGCGTAAACGTAGAATAAGGCAATTATAAAACTGTCATGGTTTAATGTACTGATGGACGACGCGTTATTTTAGCCATCGTCCATGTCGTCGTTATTATAATTACGTCTATGCGAACGCGGTCGTATATTTTAATTAACTAGCATACAATCTAATGCTTGGTTTTTGTGTTATCATTATTTGCATAGAGGAGTTACGCAGGTGTCCCTAACAAGTGTGAAAGACAGAATTTCTCAATAAGGAAGAACGGAATTCTATTAAATGATCGGGATCGAAATTGTCGAAGATAAGGTTCAAGAAACAAAGGAGCTCAATTTGGCAGTTCTATTTAATTTTGTTTAGGAATAGAAAACAAAAGACCACATGCGAGCAAATGGTTATTTATACTTTATGTCTTGGCAGAACAAAACTTTCTTCTTTTTTCAAATGTGACCGCTTTGCTGCAATGCTTGCCTTCGACTACTCGAAAAGGAAAATCAAAAATAGACATTGGCGGAAAGTAAAGCCTTTAGAAATGAAATTAACTCCAACAAAACGGTAGCAACAACGAGCTTTTGATATATTTGTCTAGGACGAAAATTTTTGTGCAAACATCGAGAAGATATGTAATCCATGTAGCAGCAGATAACTTCCATCTCCTATGGGGCTTTATTATGATCAAACTACTATTTGAATTGGCTAAATACAAAACAGTCGAACGTCGAAAACACTCTGTAGCTCAGAATTTGGCCATTTGAGAAAAGTTGCAAGCACACATTAGGCAATTTTCTAACTGTGTTAATCCGTATGAGAGTAGATATGCAATAACCATTCTAATATCTAAGAAACAGTCGTTGATGTATAATATTTTTTTATTGTAAATCAGTGCACTCTTTTACTAAACCAATCCATGTTGCTAGTTGGAAAGGCCAGCAAGAATTTATAAAACCATCTAACGAATGCTACCAGTCATATCCATGAACAACTGGACTTTAGCAAGATAAACAAAAAATGCGGTCAAATTTCGTAATTTAATCCAAAGAAAATCCATGGCTATACTACCGTTTGCGCAATTCTTCAATTTTGTTTCTATTCTATCTATAAGAGTAGAACCACCGAAATTAAGTCTTTTTGAAAAATACTCGTAAAAATAAATTGTAGAGGAAGAAATATTAGAAGAGGCAGTCGGCCAAAATAATATAGCGTGCAGATGAATTAAAGAGATTCTGTAAGCGGAAATTATATCAGAAGTGGGTTTGTTTACTTTAAACAACAAGCCTTAAAAGCTGTGTAAATAACCTAATGCAAATGCTTAAAGGCCATAACTTTTAAAGCAAGATTTAGGGCTACCTTTTAATTAGTATTGTAAATAAAGCTATTACTTATATGATGAAGATTGTTCCCTATAGTTGCTGCTGTACATTTTATTAGATACTAAACTTTTTGTAATTTTAAATTTAAGTCAATTAAAGACGATTTGTAGCTTTTTATTCCCTTTACACCCCTTGCACATGTATGCTAAAATCTTACGCCATTTGAAACGATGCAAGTCGAGACAGAATTTAACGTAAGATTAAATTAAAATAAGAGGAGGTGAGAGGACATAATTAATTACTAATATATGTAACATTTATTTTTTGTTTAAAGAACACGTACATAATAATAAAGTTTAACAACATAGATACTTTGTTGGTACTAATATCTTTATACTCATTCTCTTTAGAGAATTGTAACAGCTCTAAGATTTAGTTCCTGTAAATGGGAAGCCAGTAATTCTTCTACATCACCCTTATCCATTCTATATATCAAGATTTTTAGCTCCCACAGAAACTTCTTGGCATATACTTTCTGTTAGATCAATATGCTGTTTGGTGTTAATTCCATGTATGAATGCTGGATATAAATTTCTCCAAACACCATTCATGCACGTAAATTGAACTTCTTTCCAGGACTTTCCAATAGTCTGTATAACATCAAAAATGGTGTAATTTTTCCAAAATCGTTCCATGCTTACTTTCTGTTTGTCGTTTATAGTGTTAAAATATTTGTTTGAATGTTCAACGTAAATTATATGCTTTAAAATTTAATGTCACACCTTGGTGCATGGGTTGAATCAGCACTGTTGTATTTGGTGGTAGGAAAATAAATTTTATATTTTCTGAGAGTTCAACCACGTCATTTGGGTGGCTGGAGGCAGGAATTGAGGAGGATATTGAAACTGAAATTTTCCTTAACACAATAAAGTTTAACTCCGGAATTGCACAGTTGATTCTCGAAAGAGTACCGTTGTCACCCAATCTTTCCTGTTAGAACGCTAATGGACCGGTAATAATGTTCTTTAACACTAAGATCCTCTGCATTATATACTTGTGGTTTTAATTTTAAATCAACAGTTGCATTTGTACCAAATAGCGAAATTAATCTATCTTTACTTGCTTTAAAGTCTAAAGCTGCTTGTTCAGCTGGAGAAATGTACATCCTACTAGGCCGTTTCCACCGTTATTAACCATTTTTTTCAAATTAAATTCTTGCGCTTTTATTGGATTTGGTTTCCGTCTTTATTTCACGGTAAGTTGCATACCGATCCTTATGTTGCGTATAGCATAGGCGTTTTTTGGAATTGCATCCGATTTTGGTAGGCCTTCGCGGAATTTGTCACTGACGGAAGCACAACCTCGAAATTCTGCAAATCAGTCGCAAACAGTTGTTCCTGATGGATGCTTCAATACCAGAGGTTGAACAAAGTCATTGCCATTGTGTTAAGATCTCTACTGAAGTTGTAAAAAATCATCTAACGAAAATGTATCTTGCAGTTATTGCAACTTAATTTTCCCAAAGAGGCTGATACGACCTTCTTGCTTATAAGAGCGTTAGAACACTTCAAATTGTGCTTTGAAAAGTGAATATAAGTTAAATTCATGCATTAGTTAATTGAAAATTGAAACTCTAAAATAATATATAAATAATTTGTAGTGGATGCCATGTACACATAGATAATCTGCTTAGAGGGCGTCGCTAAAGAAATCAAAAAAAAGACAGTTGTATGCATAGTATCTTAGTCTTATAATTTATAATATTTATAATCTATTTGGCAAGCCATTTTAGATAGTATCAGTAAATGATATCTCGTTTCACTTCCATTTTTTTGTACTTACATCCCATTCGAATTACTTTTAATTTTATAATTCTCCTCCATTAATAATCCGTACAAATTACACGCCCCATTCTATATCCGACATTTCGCCAGCAACATACGCACGACCTCCTCGTGATCTTCGTCACAATGGTCGACCATGAGTCAGCCTCAGCTGCGGGATCCACTAGAGAACACCGCCGCGGTTCAAAGGTCAACGCTAGGCGTGCAACTCTTGTCCAATCAGAGCTATTGTCCACGGTTTAAGACGATACAGGTCTAAGTAACTTAATTCGTTCCCACTCTAATCGTTTTCGATTTTGGGTGTCGCATTGTTTCGAGATCGAATCACTTTCGGAATTGGAGCGATTAAGTGTTGATGCGATAACCGGGGCATGAGTAACGTATTGTTTCATTGGATCGTGCAGAGTAGTGTGATTTTTAATGGCGGCTCTAGCTTATTAGGGATTAACATACTTGATTGTATATTTTTGCGAAATATTGGAGAAAAAAATAAATGTAGCGGGATGACTAGCATGCGTCAACACTGTAGTTTTAAACGAGTTAGCATTGTAATTTTTCTGCATAAATTAAAGTATACTGATACAAACTTCTAGATATGTACATATATGCAAATGAAGATAAAATATGGAAACTATTAATAATTATCAGCCAACAAGCCTCTGATTTGCGCGTTTAAAACTTTTGTCGGTACCAATAGAAGAATAAAAACACAATGAATCACTGGCGGTTACGAAAGAGCTGTCTGAATATTTATAAGGCAATTTTGCCATTATGATCATTTAACGTTAACTTCGCCTTTTGCAGTTGTATGCATAAAATGTATAAAATGCGCACTGGATGCTTATACAGAGTATCACAGGATAAGCTTTAGCTTTTAGAAAATTTCTGGACGTCACCGGAAGTAACGTACGTTTAATTTACTTAAATGGATTGCCCTAATTTTTATAAAATAATTGAATTCAGCCATTAATTTGATCTAAATCGATGTGATTTTGATAGGTCTAATCGTTAGCGTTTTAAAGCTAACTTTATGAAGAATTTAGTTAGACATTCCTCGTACTTTGTTGCTTATTTCCTCGGTATGCAAAAGTATTGATTAATGATTGTTACGAGTTGGTAAGCTATAAATAAGGGGCTATTGAACAGTATTTGCATTATTGTACAGGGTGTCAGTATTTATCGATTAAATATGCTAAACTTCAATCACTAATGTCTTTGTAATTTTAAATAGACACCCTCTGTATTTTCATTATAGATTATGGAATATTGAATTTTTCATCCAATGAAATTACATTTCCCTGTATCTAAAATGAATATTTGGGCAATTAGTGTTATAGTATTAAAAGTTCGAAAGTTGATAATAAACGTTCGTCACAGATTTATCGCACATTCCATAATCTAGTCTTTTATAATGTACAAGAAAACGTTTGGAACTGTCAAACCAGGATTACTTGAGTTTATCGATTATTTGTGGAGAATACGGAAGAATTTTAAGTACCTAAACTGAGAGAAACGAATTGGTTCATCCAACAAACCGCGAAGTGTTACACATTTATGTATTCATTCAACTAGAAATTTCTTCACTTAACACTTTAGCGACTCTGTGTAACTTACCTTGCAACTTAACAACGCTAGCTTTGGTTAAATTATTGTTGCTAAATCAAACCAATATTTGCGTTAGTTATACTTCTAGATCAACCACAAAATTCACTTCATGCAACAGATGTAAATTTAGTTCCATAAAGACACCCTTCTTTATTTAAGACAACACACATTCAGATTTGCACAATTGCCGCTTGTATACTTATTTCCTACGCACTCGTGTTGATTTGATTCTGCGCACGCATTTTTTTGCTTTCTACCAACATTCTAACGTAGGTTGATTGAAGATTCATCTTAAAGTTGATCCAGTTCAGAAGGTTCAACCAATTGTATGCTGTTTTAAACCGTATGAAGTGTTTAATATGTTTAACTAAAAGTTGATTGAGTAAACCAGTTGGTCGGTTCAACGAGCGGAGAACGTGCGCTCTTTATCGGGAAGGATACCCGGATAGACCGGTATTGGTCTAAAAATGTACTTCGCTGATTAATTAAAAATTGTTTTGAAAAAAATAAATTAATTCATAACGAAATTGTTGAGATTGGTGTTATGAGATATTTTCATACCAACCCGACCGTATCTCTTCGAGAAGTAGTAATAGCTTTAGAACTCTCGTGAACGTCCATTCAAGGAGTATTAAAAAAACACAAACAGAGACTTTTTTTATACCACTACAAAACTTCCATCCACAGGATTCAAATAATATATGGGCAGATGAAGCAACAGTCATTGTGGAGTAGCCAAAATCCTCATGTGGTTAGACCCAGGACATTTCAAAAAGGTTGGGAATTCAATGTATTTTGCGCAATCAAAGATTACCGCATTCTTGGTCTACACTTTTATATTGTGAAAGAACTTGATACGTTACCAGTTGTTCAGTCTGTTGCCACTTAGTATCAAATGAATGGTACAGCGGTTCACAACACAAGAAATGTCCACAAATCTATGGAGAAGCTCTTTGAAGGAAAGAGAATAAAAAACGGAGGTCCGTACTTGTGGTATCCATGTTCTCGAGACTTGACATGTGAAATTTAAGCATATACGCTCAATTGGTGATAAACGAACAACTTTCGAACTTTTGAACACAAGTGAAGATGCTTGATGTTTTTTAATTTGTCAGTAAATGGAAAATAGAACCCGTTTTACAAATTCCAAAGACATGTAATGTTAGTATAATATATTTAGTACATGGTAACATTTGGAAAAATAAACAAAGTTAATGTTTAAGGAACACCTTGCCTTGGCGTCTTACTCCGCAGGGTATTTAACTTGAACCTTGGTATAAAACTAGAGAATGTGGCATCTGTTGAGAATACTTTCATTCCTATTGGATAAAGATATAAATAATATATAATATATATAATAGCTTTTCCAGACATCCACCGCACATACTTACAAACAATGTAGCAAATCCAGTTCATTTTTGGTCCATGTTTGTCACAATCATGGCTAAATAAGCGAAAAGAAAGAATTGAAATGTTGATTATGATTGGATATTGAATCAGCACAAGACATGAAGAGGAAGTTTGTCAGTTATTTAAGGGTAAGTACCCAGATAGGAACCCGATAACTCCATCAACTGTGAGTAAAATAGAAAATGAATTCGGTCATGTTGGAGATCTACCAGAAAGTGGATGTCCAGTAACAGATGAAGATTCTTATTTGAATATCTATCTAGATTTACAAGAAAATCCGCACAAACACAGTATTTTGTACGATCTGTGCGTGAGTACGTCGATTATGCTTTTCCTAGGCTGTAGATCTCGGTGGACAAGGTGCAGTGGAATGGCTTGCAAGATCTCCAGATTTGACATTTCTAGATTAAAAGTTCTGTATACAAAGACATACAAAGAGAAACCAGACAATCTGGAAAACATAAAGGGAAAGAGCTACCATTAGAGCAGTTGTACTTTAATCTATTTCCAATCTTTTATTGGAGCTTCAGCATAGGTTTGCCTATTGCCAGGAGCTTCAGTATAGGTTTGCCTATTGCCAGGAAGTTGTTGGTGGACAATTTGGGACAACGCTGTATTTGTTCCTTGTTTACAATAATAATAAAATTGCAATTTTCCGAAATTTTTTTAATTATCATAATATTAATTATTATAATATAATTTTAATATTATTTAATATAAAATTAATTTTCGAAAATCTCTTTTTGTAAGGTAACAAACTTATTACACTACCATGTTGGAGTGTCAGAACGTGGAATATGGAAATGTGGGATTGCTATTTAAAAAAGATGCCGACGATGTCACTCGTATATCCGATTGTTAAGTCGAAAATTCTGGAATTTAAAAATAAGATTGACCTGTTTTTGGAATTTTCCCAAAAATAAAGACTTTTTCTTTTATCGAATTTACTCATTATTTAGGGTATAAGAAGTTTATTACTACCACTGGACGTAATTGGATAAATGAAATCTTCTTAAATTGCAGACTTGTGTGATATCAATAACCTTTGATAAAAATGAAGGAAATATTTACTTATCTTGGTATAGAAATGGATATTATTAGTCATTATATACATAAATGTACACACGACAAGTCATAAAATTAGATATAACGGATAAAATATATAACAAACAAAACGATGTATGTCTTCAGAAAGTTCGTTAAAATATTTTAATTCCACATAATTCGGAGAATTATCCAGTGTCCACCTTCCATGAGATGCTGATAGCTGTTGTATAAAAAACCAGCCAGAATCAAAATGTAAAATTGTCAAAACAAATTTTGACAACGATGAAATGCTGATACCCTAGCAATTACCCAAATGATCCGTTTCTAAGTAATAAAAACCTATTGAGTCCACTAGATAAACCCCACAGGCGTATTTCATATGGTTATTAAGTCAAATAGCAAATTGAATGTAATTTAGTAACTAGAATTTAAATGTTTATCTAAAGTAAAAACAACTGTCTACATTATGCAGTACTTCAGGATTGTGGCTCGGGAGGAAGGGACTAAACTCCAAGAGTGTATTGTACACGCGAAAATAATAAAAAAAATCTCGTATGTTCTTATCCGATTTTCATATCTTTTAATTAAAATTTTGTTGCTAATGTTCTTGCAAATGTAAAGCAAAAAGTCGGGTATGTTCTACATTAAAGGTTTCTTTCGCTTATTATCGGATATGACGCGCCGGTTATCTGAATCAATCCTTTCGAGACTCAAAATCATTTCAATAATTTTGTTTTTTTTTTATATGTATCAGTGTCAGTGTATTGTGATATCACGTCTATTTTCGAGTTTGTACTTTATTTATTTATTTGTAACTACATTGTAACTTAAAGACAAATGAAAATCGGATAAGAACATAAGCTTTTTGACATTATTTTCATGTTTCCCTTGACTCACCCTGTATAGTAGTACAGTTTTTAGGTCTATTGTGAACGCAAATTATTCGGGTTTAATTCGCGTTAAGTGCAGTAAATTTGCATTACATCAATTGCACTGTTTATTGACACCTCGATTGTCTCATGTTTATCAGAAATAAGAAAATTATCCTCTGCTTACATAACTAAAAACGTAGCTGTAGTAGCGGCACATAAGTTTTTGGAGTACAATAAAAACTACATGATGCAACCTAAGTTAACTCGGAATTTCGACCAGTAATCCATTTTCTTTATATTTGCTACACTACGAACACCGCGTAAATACAATTTAAACCAAATTATATCTGGTATATGATTACATAAAAGTAAAAAGATATTAAAGGAAATCTCAAGGCTTTTTGTTAGAATACATCAGAAAATGCCTAGAAACAATAAAAAAAAAATAATGCTATGACATGACCAGAGGGCACCAAGAAATCGTTTCGAATGTTGTGGTATTAACTGTGAGGCAAACTACCTGCAAAAGCACTCTCGGAACCACGCTGATGACGCCGGGTAGGCAGAAATATGTCCGTAGGTAGTGTGCTTTTTCTCTCCTTGCGTAAACGATTCCATTAATACCACGAGGAAGCTATTTTGCCATTATTCTTTTTTTTTGTTATCGTTTCTAGGCATTTTCTGATGTGTTTTGTTATACATCATGGCAAGCTTGTGGGAATCGTCCACATATGCAGTGTCCCAAAGCGCTTCTGTGCACATAAGTGGTCCAAGAACTGCTCGAGGGATGGTTTGGAGAACAGTACCCGGTGTGTGTCGCTGTTTTTTGAACGGAAGCCGTGTGTTTCTTGGCACCAGAGAGCGCTAAGAGATTGTTTGCAATGTTGCGGTATTAACTGTGAGGCAAACAGCGATCCGAGGTGGAGTAAAAACACTCGGAACCACGCTGATGATGTCGGATTTTAGCATTATTTTTGATTAAATGTGTGTGAAGTAACTACTTCAATTATCAACCGCAATTACCTTCTATGGTGCAGGAGAGAATGCAAAAGGCAACGCAGATGTACTCTCTTTAACCGGCTGCTAATACTGAGCAGCAGGTGCTTTGAATATTTCGACATAATTTTACAATACGCTTATGACCAATTGATAACTAATAAATGTTGGTTATTTTCATGCATTTTCCTTGCATTCAAGTTGTAAAAAGATCCGCAAAATGATTCCTAATTAACAATAATAACTAATTAGATTTAAATTTTTAAGGAGTTACATATAACAATATATGGTACTATGTTTCATATTTCAACCAGTGGCAGCTTGCGGTCGTGTTTATATTGTTAAAAAAAGGAAATATATTTTTAATATATGCTGAACGACGCTGAATTTCGCTTAAGAAGACAAAGAGGTAATGAGACATTCGGTAATTATATTGCTGCGTTAAAGCCACTATCAAAAACGTGTGAATTTAAACAAAATTTGGGTGAAAATTTGCGAAATTAATTGATATATGGTTTGCACAGCGAGATAATTAAACAAAAATGCATAGAAATCTGACAATAATGAAACCTCTAGCTCGTCACTTGACATTAAAACCATTTGAACGAAAATTCAATGTTTCCTCTCATTACAATTTAAGGGGTAGAATTAAAAGTCAGCCATCCAAATATATGTATGCTTGTGCATTATTTTCTTTCATTGCAATAATATTTTTTGTTGCGCAATTTTATTTAAATTTAAAATTAAGGAAGGAGATGGTAAATATACGACAGTGTTTATTCGTAGATTTGGCCGATCAGTTCTTAAACATTTGTAAACATTATTTTTATACCTTTTAAAGACAGAATACAGGCGGGTTGTTTAGCTGAGTGAGTTTAGATGTTTTGCCTTCCCAAATGTTTAATTAATTGCAATATCTACTGCCAAAGAAGCAGGAAATCCGTTGAAAGTAAGACTGATCGAAATTACTTAGACATGTTAAGGTCTTTTTACATTACATTTACAGCGAAGTAAATATACACATTTGCTTTTGCTCGACTTAATGATTTCACAATTTCTCGGCGTATGCAAATCCACTTACACACAAAACATTGCGATCGTAATAATTTACGGACAGGTAAATTACTACTCTTGTCCATATTGTTCTCCTAATTCACATGAGGCACTCGTTCAAGAGCATCGAACGAGATGCGTCGTTATAAAGATATACCATACGTACCTAAGTACGTACACATATAAATAAACGTACGCTACGTGTGGTGGGTGGCACACCTGTAATGCTTTCCCACAGTTTTCATAGCCACCTGCGACCGGACACGCTTCAGGAAACAAAATGCGCGGGAATTCGTTTTGTAAATTATTGAATCGCCAGATAATCGGATTTATATGTTTTTTATACGCGCCACAGGCGTGCAATTGTTTAAAACATCCGCGGAATGCGAAAATATCGATATTTAATATTGACGTAACATCTTCGCACATATCTTAAGCCGTCGAATATCAAATTCCCGAACGTAATGTAACTGCTAACACATAAAACGTTGAATAATAAACCACTCCTCGCGGAATATACACAAATATTTAAGCTTTAAGGTTTTTTTACAATGATAACGGTAATTATCAGCTTGTAAAAATTGTTTGTGTTTATATTTCTCTTATAAATATCCGTATTATTTAATAAAAAAAAAAACGCTTTTTAAGTGAAATGAGGTGAAAATAGTCAAACAGATGATTCTCAACATCGCATACCCAATTAATTTCTCTGTTTTTACGTCCATTTATATTATATGCCTCAGGATCAAAGAACCTCTGTCAAAAGCTCTTAACCAAAATGTCTTCTGGAAGTCACATCTCTACTAATTCTATGATTTTTAGTTATTTTAATGCTATGCGTACAAATGTTGCCGTAGAATTGCCGGAATACTAAATCATGTAATAATTTGTTGTTCTAATATTCCGACAATTTACGAGCGAAGTCTAGTTGTTCTATTAATAATGGGTATTTGATATTATCATTTGTCTTTCTTTTACTTGTCTGTTTGACTTGTTTTGTATATTTTCCTTTGAAGCTGTGAGTGGACGTTTGTAACTGATTTTTGTCTGAAAATATTGACATTCAGTTATAAACATAGAACGAAAATTTCATATTTCAATCATTTTTCTTTACTCTAAGAAGTTTATTCTATCTAGTCATATTAATTTTTAAATTAAAGATGATTAAAGAATCCTCTTTCTCGTCTTTTTTTCACGTCAAATTTGTAATTTGATTTTATCTGCTTATTTGGACGTTCTTCAAAGAATTGAAGTCTTTCGGTGTTCGTTCTTGATATTTTGAGCTCGAAGCTGCACCCGATTCAAAATCAAAGAATTCGTTAAGTATCATTTTTGTTGTTGAAATCAATTGAAAATACCTTTCGTTTCCATGGCAATGATGTTCAATGGAATGGTTACCATGAAAACAACTCTAATTTAATGATTGCTTGTAAATAGCTGTATATTTCTCCAGATACGATGTAATAGTATAATTTTAGCAATCAACGTAAAAGTATCGGCATACTCCGCACCACACAAGTTTAATTAATTATTCCGGGACAGCTGTTTCGAACATATGTCGATAATTTTCAACCCTCGACCGAATTCGGTCCTCGAAACAGCTGTTCCGGATTACTGAATTAAACTTGTACGTTGCGGAGTGCCCCGATACTTTTATGTCGTTTGTCATACTACCCCACAACCCTGGCTATCATTATTGAGCATAATTTTGGTATGAAGAAATATAACTGAAGTTTTCCTTTTCGCACTAGAGGTTGTTTACTAGACTTGAAAAATTCTTATTGTTAAGTAATTAAAATTGAAATAAATAAAGGTAATTAATGAAGTAATTAATTAAAATGACAATTAAAATAATCTAAAATGAGACTACATTTTAATCATTGAGTGTTTGTTTATAATAAAAATACATTCCTATTTTTCTTTTTGAATTTTTATCAATTTTATTCTTTAAACTTGCGCTCTGCTAACATTTTATCTAAAGAAGTTAACAGCCCCATTACTCATGCATAATTGCTCCAATGTGGGGCTAATTACCCCCTGTTAAGAACCGCGGATGTATAATGATGCAGTACACGGGTAAAAACATATATCGTATGATATTAACTTATGTACATAATGGTGCGTGTACTTTCCTGATGAAGACTCGAATAGCCGAAATCTTTTGTAAGAAAATAAAATAAATTAAAAATTACAATTTAGAATGTTTGTCTATCTATTCGATTATGGCCTGTTGGTTTTGGCTTCAACTTATTCTGGGCTATTTATATCAAACTTTTTTTAATTTCCTATATTCGTTTGTCGACTGTTTTGCAATATGGTTATAGTTAATTATGACGAGAATATGCGAAGATTGTCATAGCATTTAGGTAACGATAGATCCATTATATATCTTCTGTATACTGTCTAGCCCTTTAAGCCGTCAACCAATTCTCTAGCTTGGCATAGGTTGGGACGTTGGAATTGGTACATGCAGCATGGTCTTTCTCATTGACGTCAGTGGAGCACGTTCACAGAGGAAGTGCTCCACTGTCTCGTTTTCAGTTTGACATTCTCAGTGTTACTCCTATCCAGAAAACGTGCATCTTTAGTCGGCGATGTCCAGCGAAAATTAGAACAATCATGCCAAGCTTACTTCAAGGCAGTTCCAGGTACCTTTTTTTCATGGGTGATAGTTTTGATCCTTCCATAAAATGTAGACACAGGTAGCTGAATGAAGCGTTTTGGATCATGAACTGTCATACGCAAATCCCTCTTGAGCAGTCTGCCAGCTTCCTCATTCCATAGAATTCTTGTTTTATTGCGTCCTGTTATTTATGTTTATTACTGTTGTGTATCTCTGTCTTACATATTATTGTAAGAACATCGAAATATTACTATCGTTTGACCTAATTGTATTGCATTCTAAAAAAATGATTAGCGAGGTGGGCATTGGATTTAAGTCAAAACAAGCAAAATAAGAGAAATTGGATTCTTTTATTGGAAAGAAACTATCAAAGTCTAATTCTACAATATTCGATAGATTTCGAACCTTAAAAATCAAGTTTGCAGAGGCGACGATGTGTCCATTACGCAAAATATTTGTTTGAAAATAATGTGAGAACCTTTATTTATTTCGAATAAATAACTTTGGGAGCAATTAAATGATTAACGGCTTTTGTAGAATGTTATTTGATTTTTGGAATAAACTAGTAAACTTGTAAACTTCATTGTTTATTGTGATTCAGTTTTACCGCAAACATACGACTTCATGTAAACACATATATTTAGCATTGTGTTTTCACATGAAAACGTGCTATATTGTTGACGTATTTCAGGTTTGTGGCAAGCTCGCCTTCTATTTTCGAAGCATAATATCATGTCGGAGGCGTCGTTGTTGTTCTAACATCGAAATGTTCTTCGTCTGCGTTCCTACAAGTCTTATGTACATAAGGTGATTCTAATTAATTTCCGAGTTAATGGGCTTTGACTGTTTTCACTCGAAAACGACCAGTGGAATAAGTATAAAGAAACATTAAAAATTCCTTTCAAAATGGTTTACGATCCATTGTTATACTTTTAAACATATATTTTATTGTTTCACTTCGCGTCCACAGGTATGTGTCTATTCACTTTCGTGTTTTCAACGTCTGCCCGTCTGCGCCCATTTCACTCGACCGTGACTCGTTAATGTCAAAAGGTCATATAGAATAACATACAAATACACGCACGTAAACACAAAAAAGGCCCTTATATTCGCTTTTACTTCACTTAGTTACCGAAGGCTCTGTTGTTCTATGTATGTGTGCTGGCTTATCACCATGGCCTTTGCTCTCTTTTTCCCTTTACAAATGTACTAATTCTATCCTCTTTGCACGGTGTTGGAGTCGAGCGGGCGCTCCCCGGACTCTGTCCGGAATCACCGGACCGTAGATCCGCGGAAGACTCCTTTGTGCACCTTCTCTCGTGTCCCAGTCCCCTTAATAACAACAATCTCGGAGAAAGACGTTGGGACGAGACCCCGCTATATAATGATGTTTGGAATGAAGTTCATTAGAAGAAAACGGTCGGACAGGTTCAGGTAATTCGATGTGTTCGTTACATGAGAAATAGGCGAAGTAATACCAAAGGTCTTCTACTTAATTTAGTATTATTGTCATTTTCAAGATTTTTCCACGAAATAATTACTAAGAAATCCTCATCTCGTAAGAAATTTCTTTATTAGAAATATATGTTATTGATAGGGAGTCATCTTATAATGCTTTGAGATTAGCATCACCCGCCAAGGTTAGAGGATCTATTGCAGAACATAACTACGTTTTTTTTTTTTATTAAAACAATGACGAAACTATCGTTTTAAGTATGAATCCTTTGGTTTATTATTATAGATGAAATCGAGTGGTCCTTCCTATAGTTTATTTTTTTTTATCTATTTTTAATATACAGACGACGTGTAACTTTTTTTACAGATGATTAGAAATTGTTATCATTGCCACTGAAAATCGCATTCACTTGCAAAATCATTTAAATAAACCATCGATTTGAAATGTTAATGTCGATTGAGAAAGAATGTCCATAAATCCTAAGTTACACGCATAATATTTTCCTCTAACATTACGTCTACTATATCGATAACAAACAGGAACCTGGACAATTATTCTTTAAAGATACCGCCATTAGCTTTGACTCAAAGCTATCATTCGATAATTATCTCTGCATTGAGAACAATTGGATGCATAAATCGCATTATCGTGGCTTTTACAACCATTAAAACGATATTGGAATACGCTTCTGTAGTTTGCAATTAATTACTTGTATGGTGTGAAGTATGCTGATGCTTTAGGATCATTAACAGCTTTTCTGTAAGAATAAGGAAACAACCAAGTGACAAGTTTTGTGGGCATTTATCACGAATCCCACATAATGTGCTACGGTTTTAAAATCGCTGCATTCGTCAAAGCAATGTTTCTAAACGTTTTTCCCCATATGATAGAAAGGCATCTTACGATTTCAATGAGATTTTTGGGTATATGCATTAGCAATTATTGGATTAACCAAGAATACTCCAGGCAATGATGGTTCAAGAAAGAGAGCATTATGGTTTAGCTCTGGCAGAAAATAGATGAGGACAAGTGTGTAGCTATCCGTTTCATCGGCGTTGTCTGCAGACAACATTTATATTGGCAACACCCGCCTTTCATCTTTCTCCACGGTCAAATACCTAGTTATATAACTTAACCAGAAACTTACCTGCAGAAGTCACGTCGAAGTCCTTAGGAGCAGATGCATAAAAGCCAGAAACATTTTACTCTCCTTGATCTGTAGAAACAACTCACTAGAGATAAGAATGAAGCTGCTGACTTGTACAGTCTTTCCGATTAAGTTTTGTACTGCCGCAAACTCTCATCTCTAACTGCACGAGACGTGCAAAGCACAACTGTGAGGATGATTCTTAATGTTCTGTAGTATTGTTTGGAGCAAGAAGATAAGGGAATGTATTTTTTTCGAGTTTCACAGAGCACATGGAGGAAGTATTTAAAACAGAGAGTCCGCTAGTTATAGCTGTCGTTGAGTCGCAAGATCGTCCACTACTGGAGTTGATTGGGGACACTCCCCCATAGAAGATCCACTCGCAACAAGAAACTCACCAACTGAAAGAGCGAAGTAACAAATCCCTCAGCGAGGTTTGGGTCTCAGTCTAGGCTCTAGAAATAGGTTGAGTTCCTTGCTTCATACCAGACTTTGATAATCTCGATATTTACACTGCACAAAGCTATAGAATTTGTCATTAAATATTCGTGCGATGCAATCAGAGGATGATGGGATTTAGTTAAGGAAAGCTCCTAAATCTTTAATCCACGTATGTAAATGGTGTACTCAATTGGATTTTATTTTTTTACATGTTTTGTACGTTTGTAAATGTTTAGTTGTATAAAAAAAAACGTTGCTTAATCAAAATAAGGGTCTTCCTAATCTGAAATAAATCATTCCAAACGACAAAAAGATTTGTTCATGTGAAATAGAAACTAGTTGCCTTTTCATGGATAGAAGCAAGCTATTTACTTGAAAGTTTCTAAGATCAGAAAAAAGAAGATATGCGTTTAATAGATTCAATATCATTCGCAATAAGGAAATGATAAAAGCACACACCAATACTATAGTACTTGTTGCCTCGAAGAGATAAATTCGCCTTGCCTTTTTACTCGTTCCAAACCTTCATCACCTAGCTGTATATTGTATCATATGCTGTTATCTCTGCCCTTTTCCCCTTTCTTTTCCACTTCATGCGTGTTAAGGTTGGTCCAATATAAAACCTTAACCTTAGTTCCGTTAACAACGATGTCAAGAGAAAGAAAATGGCTTATTAAATTATTACAACGTACCCTAATCCCTTTCGATAAGGTTAATTGCTTCATTATAGCGTTCGTTTTCTACGTTGCGTTAATTTGGGTTGTTTACATCTGTTGTGGGCAATTATTTTTGTTTTGTTGTAGATAGATAGTCGAAATTGCTTATTATCTACGAAAATACGGATATGAAAGGGAAAGAGATAATTAAGGATACTTTTATTTCGTAAGCGGAAATATGTTTACTATTGTAATTTTGGAAGCATCTACTTGCTAGTTATTCTGGTATTGCTTAAGTTGGTATTGCTACTTTTTAATAGTAAAAGTCTTTTCAGCCGGATTTTATTTTTGGTCTTGAGTGAACAAGTACAGCACCCAACGCATACTCAAATCTGCACAGTTATCTTGATGATCTTAATATTGGGGCTTGAAACATTATACTTAAGTAGCTAACCTTCAAAGAAGTGGAAATATTTATAATCTACAGACTGTATTGCAATACTAGGATTTATTCTCCTTTTACTAGCGCTATCGATCCTAAAGCTAAGAGTCATTGAAAGGCGTTGAAAGACAAAAGAAAAGAATGTTATTAAGCATGTGAAAGTCAAAAGTTACGAAGTAAGAATGATTTCCGTTTACGTAAAAAAAAGGGGCAACCGATACGTTCGAGCGGATGTTTGCTAGTCGTTCTGAAAATGAAGCGTTCTCCATTTTCTTCTGTATGTGTTTTGAAAGAACTGCAACGCCATTAGCCATTTCGACCACCTAGATGGTCCGCATTTTTTCATGTACTCATCAGCAATTGTTCTATTAAAAATCATTTAAAAATAATGGATATGAGATGGGAATAAATAACATGTCTTAAATTGTATGTTAATGCGTTTTCATTGCACGAAACGAGCACATCAAAGAAATACACACGGTCATTACGTCTAATTTACCTTTTTTAAACCTTTAAATCGCGCTTCCATCAAAGCTAATCTTAAATTGGCCTACAATCAAATCAATTACACTCTACATATCGGTTACTGTATGTTGCTGAGCCTCCTCTTATCCATCTCATCTGCATACGAACTCGATCCCAGCGAAAATTTTCTTCTTTCAATTCTTTCTTTTTTTCATTTATTTTAATGTACATCCTGCACTACAAACCGTGATTGAAATTCTATTTATAGAGTTACGCATACGTATCAATCATGTGAACGTTGCGTTGAATAACGACATCTATTTTTACAGCCTTTGGAGTAGAAAAGAACATTGAAAAAAAAGGCCACATAAAGGTGTCTGCATGCAGTCAAATTGCTAATATTCGTGTCCGTGCTAAATTAGAGTCACGTGTAATCGCACGAAGACCCTAATTTTAAATCTACTATGGTGTATTAAGATAATTTTGTTGAAGGAAAATTGTTTTACAGTGGCAGTTCAACGAATTAAATTTTACTAAAAATAATTGCAAAAGCACCGGTATGCAGCTGTTTGTTGGGAAACCCTTGATAATAACTGAAATATAGGAGAACAAGGATGCTATCTTTTTTCATTAACTTTTAATGCTTAATTGAATAAAATACTGAAATTTCATGAAATGGTCATTCTAATTTCTTCGTCTATTTTAAATTAGGTTAATATTCAAGGAGGTTCCTGATCTATCCCACTGCATCTGTTGATTACTTTATTATTAGATCAATTATTTATTATTAGTCTTTTTTGGCAGATCTAGCAATCTTGTGTGAGTGATGCCTCTACGTAGGTTTCGGCTTTTGGATATTCCAAGCCCATTACTGACAGCCGTATTCCTGCTAGTCCTACGAATTTGCACTTTGTACATGGGCGCCTGTCAGTCCTAGCTCATTCATGTATTTCTTCTGCTATTGTTGTAACGGACTTTCTGTCTCTGTCTAATTCAAGCTTAGGCTTGCATCTATGCAGAAATTGCCTGTTTCTGACCGGATACTCTTCCACCAGTCCTGAGATTTCGGGCGACTACTATACAATGAAAATATATTTCCGTTATTTGGTAGTCTCTCTAACGACGCGTGTCAGCAGAGTGCTTTTGGCTTTTGTTAGCAGTTGACTTCGGCTAGCTCGGTCTGCCTTGTGTCCGGATACCTAAGCAAAGGTCACCTTGTTTCGGCTACCTAGCCTTTACCTGTACGGAGTCCAGTACTTTCAGTACTGTCAATACGTCGATAATTAGCTTCTTGCTGATCTAATTCTTCAATACTTCCCAGCACTGCCGCTAGTTCGGCTTGGAATACTGTGAGGTTTTGAGCTAAGCTAAGCGACTTACCTATCCTTCGTTTAATCCCGTAAATTCCAGCGCCAACTCCAGTCTCTACCTTTGGGCCGCCTGTGTATGTGCTAAACGCATGTATGTATTGATAGTTTTTATGAATATCTAATAGGAAATAATTAACAAGAAACGCAGAAACCCCCGATTTTCAAAAATCGATTCCTTCCTCCAAAGCCATACTTCCGCAGAAACTTATGAATGAAGCAACGGTAAATTATAGTCATTCGGAAGAATGGTATGTGCTCCATTTTTACTGTACAAACTTGCCACCAGTGTAGTTTTTTTTTTTCAAAAAAATTGAGATAATACAGCTATCTACATGAAAACATTGCATCGAGTTTTGATGTAGATTATATCCTACAATACGTTCTCTTGCTTTAATTTTAAACATAATTAACTATTTAGAAAACGTACATCATCGCTTTTTAACTCATTACGCGATATTACTTTTCTACGTGTCTTTGTAACTGGATAGTCTGCATTTCCATTAATAAATAATAAGTGCCATCATCAAAATCATCCTAATTACATCAATTTGTTATTGCGGTAATAATTTATTCTACAGAGCTAACCGCCGTCGCTTAATTGAAACCTGCAATTGACCGATCTGAATTAGTAAACGTGGAATGGACCTCACTCTAATTGGTATGGGTGCTCTTTTTTCCACCGCTGCTCCCGTACTGTTTGATGAGCGATATTTCGTTGTCATTACACCGGATGTAACGTAGTTGCTGTTGTTGTCGATGTTATTGTTGTTTGCCATTCGCCGTCTGATAAAAACTTTTTCCAAGGGCATAACGGACATTGTACAAATTTACAAAGCTTGCGTATAGCGAACTCTCCACGTCTGGCTGGTACGAATTTAGTTATGCGACGGTATTGTTACATCAAGTTTGATATATTGCCCGGTACGATACATATCTATATCTTGTGAATTTTGGCAAATACAATGTGTAGCAACAAACAACAAATTAAGAATGTAAATGATGAATATAATGCATAAATTAATTGGATGTTTCAATTTTTCTTGAATGTACTATTGGGCTTCAGAGGAATTGGATTTTTTTCTTGAAAACACTGAACAGAATGAAGAATACGTAACTATGAAAGTTGAACTAGGCGATTACGTTAGTAAAAGGATGACTTTTGTGAATACAGCAAACATATTTGTTGAAATAATGAACATCTTTATTAAAAGTACATTAATATAAAATATTTTTTATTCAATCCAAGGAACGCTTTTATTAGCTTAATAACATAGTTTCGTGAATACAATAAACGATTCTTTTCACAAAAGTTTTCCCTGCACAAATACAAGGTTATTACAGAGTAAGGGATATATATTAATTTGTTATACAACTTCTGCAAATTAAGCCAACAAAAGGATCAATACACACTGAACTTCTTGAATAATTTTTTTGTGTTCAATAACACTTACTGCAACTGTTCAATATGTCCTTCTTTCGCTGGTAACAACAACTTTTCCTTTGTTTTACAGCGCATAATACAATGTTTTTCATTGTAATGATTTTTCCGAATAATACTTGTGGTTGGGATACTACATGTGAGAACTACGTTAATCCTTTGGAAAATATTTTTAAATTCGACACGTGGTTTGCAGAAAGAACACAGCATAATATGATGATAGGATGATTATATATGACGTGTATAGCCTCGTAAGGAGCCACATAGCTACGATATTGGTAACAAGTGTTTTTCAATAACTGATCAGTAATGCGTAGATCCTCCATTGTTCTTAATTACTTCCAATAGTCTGTTATTAATACATTTATATAAATTTAACACATAATTTTGAGGGATATTCTGCCATTCAGTCACTATTGAAGCTTTCAGTTCCTGTACCGTGAAATATTGACGGCCTCCGCCACGCGACGTGCCAATTCGCCCCACATGTTTTCAATAATGTTTAAGTTTTAATTTTTTTTACTTTAAACCATTCAGTAATGGTTTTTGCTTTATGAATTGGCGAGTTATCTTGCTGAAAAACAAAATTACGCGCGGTCCATTGGTTTCCAAAATGTAGAAGATTGTCACGCAATAAGTCTTTATACGTCACAGATGTCATTTTGTTTGTGCAAAACACTATCCCACTTTTATCGCGAAATCCAATCGCTGCCCATATCATCACAGATCCACCCCCTAGTTGTCTGGTCATTTTCACTTTTTGTTCCTTTCTCAGATCATGATAATAATGCGAGTACCCATCCGGTCCGTCCAAATTAAAACGTTTCTTATCGGAAACTATAAATTTTTCCCATTGTTTCTTCCAGGATACGTGTTCTTCAGCAAATCTCAACCTTGCTTCTTTGTGTTTCGCCGAAAGTGGCGGTTTTCGCAACATTTTCTTCCGGGATATTACCGGTGACGCCTTTAAAATCCTTTGAATATTACGCACGTGCGTTTGTACCCCCGCCTATTCTGCAATAACTCTCGCCGACGCAGAAGAATTGGATGCACACCGCAATATCATGCGTTTATCCCGCTCACTTACAGCTTTCGGTCGCCCCTGGCCTTTTGGTTTGCCGTAATTTTCCGGATCTTTTAGGAAATTTCTAACGGAATGATCGCTTCTTCGTAACCGAGGAGCAATTTCCTTTTTACTAACACCATCCTGGTGCCAAGCTAGAACTTTACCCCTTTCAATCAAGAATAATTGCTTTTTTCTACCCATATTGTAAACACTTTATAAAATATAATTTCTCGTGGTGAAATGTGTACACTTTACCAGCACAACCACTGCATATAAAGAGAAGTATCAAATTAAAACATTTTTGCTTATATTAATGTAATAAATGCACAGGGTCTAAATTTTTGTCGCATTTAAAATTCCTATTTTGATCTGGGAAAATCTCAATTACCCCTCATAAAGCAATAAATACCCAGAAATTTCTATAAATGGACTATTTACATAACAAGTATGAATAACCCTCATTTACATTTTATATAATGTCTATAAACTTTGTTTCGTAAATAGAAACGATACCGCGTCTATGTTTTTGTCGGGTAGTGTACATAATCCCATCGTAACTGTTGAGGAACTAGGCAAGATGCATGGATTTGATCATTCAATCCTTGCTTCACATTGGAAAAGCCAGCAAATTGAGTTCCACGCAAACCTTCCGAGTTTAATCCCGGTCAGTCCGCTTCGTTTAAATTTAAAACTTCAACTTTTTTACAAAACAAAATCGAACTTATAATAGATGACTACTTATTTATTTTTTCATCTGTAATGTTAATTGAAGTAGATGTTCTTAATGCTTCCTAAGCGAAATTACCGTCCAGAAGCTAGCTGCTTGAGAATCACTGCTCACTCCATTAAACAACCTGACGGATAGTCTGCACCTTTTCCTGTAACATATCTAATCCAGCGAATTCCACTCTCTTCTCCTCGTCCGCTATTTCATTCATAAATTCATTGACTCGTCGGATCAGGTGTCTGTGTATGTGTGTGTGTAACGCCTGCATCCGTATTTGTTCGACGTCGTCGACTTAAACGCCGTTCAAGGAACAGGAAAAGAGAGCGCTGGTTGTATAATATACTACGCGGAGAGCAAAACGACTCGAAATCGGACATTTCATCGCGTCAACGGTCAGAGCGAGAGTCGAAAAAAGCTAACCAACACGACTGCACACAACACTACACAATATCCGTCGTATATGGGTATACACGGGAGCTGCTCGAAAGTAACTTATGAATGGGAGTTAAGAGTGAGTAGCGGAAGAGGAAAACAACAAATAAATGAAAAATGATTACGCAAAGCGCGCAAGAACGGGTAAGCCAGAAGCAATAACGGCAGTCACCTATCTTAATGAGCCATATCCTGGATACATTTTACGTATACTCGTAAAGAGAGATGCTAACTTTATCAAATGTTTCTCATGTAACCACAGTGGCGTAGATATGTTAAAGTGAAATGAAAGGAAATCTAGCTTATTTTGAAGAAAAATTCTTTTTTATGGTTTGGCATATTATCTTTTCGAAATTTAGGAAATATTTGGAACATGAGTCTACTGTGCGGTTTCTTTATTGATTCCAAGGTTTTTTTTTTATCGACGCTCGATTAAGATCCTTTGATAATGTGCCAAAACAACAGTTCTTCAAGGCATTGATTAATGACTGAGAAGCATTCTACTTATTTCATTTCATGTTGGGCATAAACAAATAAAATTATCATCAGAGTAGTAGGTTTCGTCGTCCGCTACGATGTTGTTTACGGATTTTGATGTTTCTCTGTCAATTTTTTGAGTATTTCCTCTCACCAGTTGTCACGAGCTCATTTTTGTGCATGGGGCAAATTATGCGGAATCCATCAGAAATAGATCCTTTTCGCGCCCAAATCTTCATGCAAAGTAGAATATACTCCAGCATTCGATATATGTACCTAGGGATGCTGTTATCTCTAGGTAACTCATAAGTCGGAGCATGTTGCGCATAGCATCGATTTTTTTTTCAGAACAACAACCTCACGAAATTCATTATTGACGGAATCACGACCACGGCAAAATTCGTTCGAAACAGTTATAAAGACAGTCCTTTTGATGGTTTTTTTACTAAGAGTTAAGCGAAACGATTCGAGACATTGTTGTTGTGCTAGGGTTTTACTAAGATTATCCAACGAAAATCTTCATTTGGAATTTGCAATTTTTGTTCATAACCCTTTAGCCCTCGCTGTACAAATTACTTGGACAATTTGTACGTTGTCACTGCTTCAACAATAATCAATGTCTGCCAATAGATTGTCGACCAAGGCTTAACGGATTTTGCTGACCCAAAGCCAATCGATACCTAATGTTAGAAAGGTATCTTTACTTTGTTTACCTCTCTGACACTCTACCAAGCATGGCTAACCGTCACGGATATTGCGCTGAGGTAGAACGTTGTACTGAAGAGCACCCGTCAGCCAAGCTCTGTGCAAGATGGGTTACGGCGCACATAACTCAAGACACACTTCAAAAACTAGCGTGGGAGATCCTTCCACATCCTCTACAGTTCCGACTACTTCCCATCGCATTTCCATTTGTTTGGGCCACATTGGGAAACATTTTCTATCCAATGAAGACTATGTTGAAAAAAAGCCAAAGTTTAATATTGATTAAATAAACGGTTTTTGAGCTACAGCAATTTGTTTCGTTAATTACTAAATTATCCTCGTACAAGCTAGGAAGCAAACATACTGGATGAAGATCTTGTTGTTAAAATCGCCCATATTGAAAATTAAAACTAATGTGCTATAACATCCTCCTCAGTATTAGCCGATTATTGTTCGTTTCATCAATAGATAAATGCTCTCAAATTTGAAAGCGCTCGGATTTTGAAAGTGAGCTTCTTCATATTTTTTCCGCATTATAGAAGCAAAACAATCAAGAGAATAAATCACATACTGGAACACTGTGGCACTGGAACACTGAAATACTTCACTTTTTACCCCTTAGCACAACACTTCATTAAGCGTCCAGTTTTAGTGAAGTGTTGTGGTAAGGAGTAATAGTGAAGTTTCATTAAGAGAACCAATTAATCTCGGAATATAAGAAGGAAATGTCTGCATAGAGCCTTACGCCAAGACAATATTTGTCTCTTCATTGAGGAGTCAAAAACTAACAAAGGAATTGATGTCGAAGTGTATCCACTTGGAATAATGGTAACAGTTACAGCGTGAGACCACCGTCATTGGTCATTTGGTGAGCATTGACCCTAACTTCTGAATGTCTAACGGACCTCTGTATTGTGAGCGAGGATTTTGTATATAATTTGATGCTAGCCTGCCAAACACCTTTATATTTGATCTCAGAAAAAAGCAATGTCATCATAATACGTCGGAAGAATCACAGTGATAATCTTTGGCATCTAACAGGTGAACGGGTCGGCTGAATGATTCATCACGATGTTTTATAACACGTATTCTTTCAACCGGTCTCTCGTATCTGTACCTTATGAAAGGGTCGAAGTAATCATTCACGACAACTTCTGTAAAAGATGAGCTGAAGCCAAGCCCTACAGCAACGTTAGAATTACTGAGACCAATGTGACCAAAAGTGTGCAACATTAAGATACTTGAGTCTGTAACAGATATTTACATGATCTTGAGGTTCTGGTTATTCGTTGCAGATTAAAGAAGTACCTCTTTAAGACGAGAGTAACCATTGATCTGTCTCATGCTGGATGAATTAAGTCACTTGAGTGGTTTTTATGGCGTTGCTTTGAGATGACTTTGTAAAGAATTCAAGTAACTGCATGTCTTGGTTTTGGTAACTGCATGTTTTCTTTGTATTTAATGGAGCTTGTCAAGTAAGTTCCTACAAATTTCTGTTTTTGTAACAGAGATAAGCGTTTGGGCGCTAGTTTTGCATGCACAGTTAGGGTAGCTTTAACAATTTCTAGATTAATTTGGCTTCTTAGTTCATGTTTATGATTTTCTCTCGATGCACTTTAAACGTGGTTAAAAGCTCTAGATTTCGAATAAGTAGTTTGAAGTGTCGGCGGCAGATTTTCGAAGATCCTACAATTTTATACGTACGTGCATCATTTTTGGTAAATAAGGCGTAATTAGTGCAGTTGTATATAAATAATAAAAAAACGTACAACTTCCGCTTGGTAGAAACTAAGAGGAAACACTATTTTGTAGGTCTATTAGCAATTATAAATACTCGACGATCATCAGTTAATTAATTTCTTTAGCTGAATATAGGGCATTTATGTTTTACTTTCTTTAACATTACTACATCTGCTACACCACTGATATCGCCTTAGCTCATTTGTAAATACAAATTGCCTTCATTTTTAATCAATAATTAGCATTGATTAAGCATCATGCTTTTTATTTCAACATAAGACGCGATACATCAAGAAAAGGAAGAAAGTATAAATTAAATTGGTGCACGTAACTGTACTAAAACACGCGAGATAAAAGCAGAGCATTAATAGCAGTGTCAATGACGACAGAAGAGGCGCCCAAGTCGCGAGTAGTGGACGAAAAAGGAGAAAATAATCGACGGAAACGAGGAGATACGAAAAAAATCCAATCACTTCCTGCGCTAAAGAAATCTTACGGAACAGCCGCGCTACTTTGATTGCCTCCTCATTGTTTTGATTGAGAGATACGAACTGGCTGTTTGTACGCACGTAGAATATGTGTTTATAAATAAAAATGTGTAATTCTAGTAAATTATGCGATACTTATGTATTCTATTGGAAAAAACTTGTGAAAATAGAAGGAACTTGCAAATTAGCATTGTTCTGCTAATTATAAAAAAATGGTTTCGGAGCAAATAAGAACGGCAAAATGAAGATTAATGTTTAAATATTTCTAAAACTAGCATCCCGCGCTGGAAAAAGTAAATATAACTTTCGAATGCACTAAATTAAATTTAAAATAACTGGTTGTAACCAGCATTTCTAAAGATTGGACTTGAATTGCAAATTGTATAAGCAAAATCCCCAATGCGAGGGTCGAAAAGGAATCAGCCTGTAGACTGTTCAGAACTGTTCAGAAACTGTAACTTTTTTGTTTATAAGGTACAAAGAATTGATTTTTTTGCCGTAGATTCAGAATCTCGTATTAGGAAAACAGTTCAAAATTTGTTTTTCTTAAGATAGTGACACACTGTCCCAACACTTAAACTTAACTCAGCCGTAGCTACTCTGATAGATGCCCTTTGATGGACTTCGAAGTAAGCTAATATCTTTGCCCTTTAAGTGCTTTTTAGTCTCTGCTCCAAGAGTCGAAACTTTCCCGGAAAATGTTGCCTGTACAAAACTTTATTTCCATTCCTCCTTCTCTTGTTTCTCACCAACTTGTCTTGCTGTATGTATAACTCCCTCTTTATCAGCAGTTTACTCGAAAACCCGTTTTCACACGTCAGGTCGCTTTTAGCAGACCGGATCACACATGTACTTATGTCCTATGCCTAATATGGGATTCAGCTAAGAAAGAGCAATAAAACTGAAAAGGTGTTACCTTTAAAAACAAAAAACTTACCTGTAGAAGAAGCTGAAGACCCCTTATATCTGGATCTCTGGCTATCCAGATATCTAGCTATACGGATTTGAATTTGGTACATCTAAAAAAAAAAAAACAACTTAAAGCAATTTGTTCAATTTCCAAATAAAGTAGCGATGAATAATTTAACTACTGAAGCTAGAGTACTTTAGTTTATCCTTTAATCTAAACGATCTAATTGGAAAAGCATTCCATGAAATTATTAATATCTTTTTCACTGCAGAAATTACTAGCACAAAGGAATTAATTACAATGTTCAATCTTATAAACTTGACAAAAAGTACGTTATCCATCTGCATGAAGTCGTTACATTTTTTAACTCCTATTATACAATCTGAAATAGAAATTTTACGCCGATTTCCAAAATCATTCGGGCGTTGAAAGAAAAGGAAAAGCAGCGAAAAGGCTGCACTTCACCATTCTCCATGGGCATTGTCTTCGAAAACGTTGGCGCGAGGTGCCCCATTGTCCTGATAATTCAGATTTGTCGTGCTTCTCGTGCACCTAATTGAAGAACTAAATCTTATTGGTAATCGACAGGAGGAAAAAAAAAACGCGAGAGAGATAGACATAAACTCAATAAAATAAAAGCGATACTTTTATTGCAAGGTTAATTTAAAACAAGATGAGGTAGAAAAAGTTGTTAAGAAGCAATCGCTAAGGCGCTCACCTATACACCATGGATATATGTAACGTATCGGAGAAAGAAAGAATCAACCGGATGCGGGAGATCTGCATTGAACAGGAAGTACTTGCTAATGACCTCCTCCTACTCCCCGCCATTCACCGTGGACGTAATCCATTCTCAATCCAACGATTCCGTCAATGAACGGAGTGAATAGGTTGACGCGATGCCCGCAGTGCACGGATCTTATACGTGCCGTTGCCGTTGTTGTCAGATTTGATGGTTGGATTGTTGCGTTCGAGTCGCGGGTGAACGGGCATTCAGATTAACGCACCGCTTACAAACGTACACAGAATAAAACATGATTTAAAAAGACATATCTTTGGCTTTCCTCTTAATTTAAGTTACCTCCTAATAGTTTGAGGAAACGATTAAAAAATATTCCAAATATGTGTAGCCATCATACCAGTACGCGTAAAAAAATTGCTGTTATTTATTCGGTTCTTGTACGCTGTCAAATTCGTTTTCTTCTATAAGAGATTAGCCGTTGCTGCTCAATTTGGTATGTTTGACAGCAATACAGTAGTCGACGCCGTTATTAAGCTTAAATTTGTTTTTGAGCTTTCATGCTTTACGTTTTAATCTGCAGTTAGCACTTGGTGTTGTAATCATTATTATATATCACGAATGACTTTATTGACGGTTGAACTTATGCATTCGAAATAAGAAAACAATAAAATAGCCGTCTTACTCAAAATGTACGTGTGGTGATGGTCCTGCGGGGTATATAAGCTTTAAGCTTATCGTAACTTTAGGAATCGTTCAGTATGTAAATGGTGTGTTTACGAATCTAGCCAGCCTACAGCCACAGAAACAAGTTTTTTTTTTGCCAAATGCAGTTTCATTCCTCAACATAGTCTCTTTGTAAGTTTATGATGACCCCATCTCTTTTATTCGCCCAAATAATGGTTGACACACTTCTTTTGGAAAATAGGCGTTTATAAATGTGATGGCCTCCTCATTCGATGAAAATCTGTGTTCTCCAAGTGAAATGTTGAACCTAAGAAACAGAAAGATGTTGGTGGCCAGATCTGGTGAATAGAGTGGCTAGTCTATCAATTCGAGCTCCCCTTCGATTTTCTTTGTTTTAATTTTCTTTGTAATCAGGCTATACGTTTTAATTAGAACAGCAGCCACCCATTTAAGCTTTTCTGTCGTTACAAATTTGTGCGTTCCTTCGTTCCAAATGTGATTTTCCTCCACTTATTTCTGTCCTTAAAGACTTCTCTCCAGTTTTCTATTCCTAATATCCTTATGTCTCCTATAACTTGGTATCTCTATCTAAACCGTGGTTTTCCTCTTCTTCTCACTCCTTCCCGTCTTCACTCTGTTATTTTCAATGTTTCGCCTTCATTTCTGTTTATATGACCCCACCACCTTAGCCTTTGAACCTTAATAATCACAACCTCTTCTAGGTTTCGATATATCTCGATTTAATTAGACTCCTGATACTTTATCCTTCCTTTATTGGACCAAACATTCACAGAATTATTTCTCTTTCGAATATTTTCAATTTCTTCTCTTCGCTGTTTGTCATACAATAGGTATTAGCGACACAACTTCATGGCTACCCCAAACAATAGTCGCGATCACTTTCCGGCCGATGAAGCAATCTCCGCCTTTTTCTTCCATTAAATATATCTTAGTCTTTTTAAATGTGTAACACACTATTTCGATACATTTCATATATGATAGTCCTTTAAAACGATTTTATAGCATCATCGATGCTTAACGCGGATTTAGGTTCCTGTTTATTTCCTTTGGGGCTAGTCAACGGTTCATTTTCTTCGGCTGTTTCTGACGTGGCAGTGGTAGAAGATGTGATAATATTCAAAGCTGCGGCAATACGCTAAAATTTTAAAGGTTATAAACCTTTGGACACAATTTATGCACACATTTATGTAAATCTCATCTCAACCTTATCTTCTCTCTATCTTTGATACCTTCTGAGATAGAGGTTGTTTGTAGATTTTTGATGTTTGTGAATAAAATTTCGATTAGTTGTGCGGAAGTGTAAAAGTAAAAGTTACCAAAAATAACCAAAAATTTAGACAAAACAGGCGGGAAATTCAAAAATTAACTATAATTACTTGGGGGGTTCTTTTCTATATCCAACATTTTATTAGTTATTTTTCATCAATTTAAATTCAAATTGTTGTTGGAGTATTTCGTTACAATTTTGTAAATGTATTTATTTCTGAAGGTCATCTTAAGCGATTATTTAGTTTGCTTTTCGGCATTTACAACCTTCACTAACGTTTAAATCTTAGTAATCAAAATTCGAAGTTTTGAATTTTGTTTACTAAAGGTAACTACAAGCAACTTTTTATTGATCCAGAGGCATTTTCTGTATGCGAATCTTGCCATAAATTTATATATTACACTATATCGTTAAATCAGATTGTTATGTATGGTCTAACGTCATATTACACATTTGCTATCTATACGAGAACCGCACAGACATTTGAAACAACACTTTTCCATTTTCCGGAATATGCTATTAACCACTTTTTTATTTAGATTCTCATGTAATAGGAAGTCACCTATCGGTGAATCAACCCATAGATCCTGATTTTAATCTAAGGAAGAATTAAGGAAAAGATAACTTCATTTACAGCAGCGGCTTTTATCACAAAAGTGGTGTGGTAGAAATTGTCATTTCTGGTTTACCAACTCGTATCGCGTCTAAAAATAATCAAATTCCTCTTATATTATAGCTATTATAACTTACGATAATCGTTTTGTGATAAGACGTCATTGTATTTATTGAGAATGATGTAAAATTGGTTGGGGAACTTCTCAGGAACCGCATTTCTTGACGTAAGCATGTTTACAATTCGAACACAAAACATTGTAACATTGTTCATTTCTTAAAAGATTGCTTGTTAAACTTTTAATCAAAACAGAGTTGTAGAAGATTTACTTTGGGAAGTAAGTACAAACATCAACCGATAGCGATGCTGGGAAATATCGGTGGTTTGTACTATCTATATTTTTACGCATTTTCTTTAGGGGTACGTTCCAATAAGAGAAATCCAGTAGTTAATTCTGCCAAATTGTGGTTTGTAAAATTTATGATTAGTTACTAGTTCTTACTTTTACCAGTGCTTCCTCGCTTTAA
The DNA here is from genome assembly GCA_902654985.2 of Oryctes borbonicus. NCBI lineage: Eukaryota > Metazoa > Arthropoda > Insecta > Coleoptera > Scarabaeidae > Oryctes > Oryctes borbonicus. Next base: position 2,081,774 of record LR736881.1, on the reverse strand, counting down.
GAGTTGCAATTTTCAATACTACCAACACCAAATTTAATGAGGTCCATGCCTTTTTCTCATAGTACGTATTTGTTGGTGATCAAAATTGCTAGCAAATTTAAATTTTCTCACACGCTATACATTTTGCATTTAAACATTTTCCTGTATAATACTATTTATTTTTTGAGTATTGTTTATTTATAAAAAAATTCCATTTATCTTTCGCGTGGGATATCAAATCAGGCACCTAGTTAGTCATTGGTTACTCAGAAGTAATAAATAAATCAAATTTGTTCAATTGGTGATTTAAATATAAATATCGTTGTGATACTTAAATATTTTAGTACATATTATTTGTTTTTTTATTCACGATATTTACTTAATATATATTATTTAATTTTTAAGGAAAGTATCTACTGTTTTAATAAAATACTAACAATAAGTCATTTATCCGATCTAGAAGGAATATTTTAGACAAACTTTATGCCTGTGATAATGGGAACGTTATTACTGATATTTATCAGCGTTCTTATAACATTTGGTCCTTTTTTTAGTCTAGCAAGGAGTGTGGGATAGTTCAGTAAATACTAAAGTAACGGGAGTTACTTACTCACTTCTTCTACCGTAAATGTAATGGTCTCGAATTTTGGATTAAGTCCGCGAGAAACTTCGGAATAGTACGTTTCTTAATATGAAGTGCCACTCACCGATCGGATTGAAACTTGGCAGATTTGTAGGATCCATCAAGTGTAGTAAAACGCCGCTCTTCCCTTTGGCGGAACATCTCTAAATACGCCTTCCAGAGGTCTGTCAAATTAGCCCAGACGAGATTTTTTTGCCACCCCCATTACTATCCCTCCACCTCCTTGCAAAGAGGGACTTGAATGGAAAAGGGCAAAATATACGCACAAGCGATTCCTGGGAAATACAATTTACGCCTATATTACTTGGTGTCCCTTCACGCCTAACTATCCCGAAAAAAATTAAAGGCAGTTGGTAGTGTATGGTATGAAACTATATGTGTATACCATATAGCTTTAAATGATCTCTTATAAAATAAATTTGAGATATGTAGCTGTTAAATTTTCCAAGGACCAATCTTCACCATGTTTTTACAATTGTCGTTATTATGGCAGTAATATGTAGGTAAAATAAAAGCTCAATATTTCATGCTTTATTGGCGGTTGAATTCGTAATATTTTGTAGAGTACATTCGACAAAAAAGTACCAATATGTGATCGTCTTTAATGTACATTTTGTTCACATGGTTTAGAGTTGTACAATTAAAGTTAAGATGGCGAATGCAAAATATTCTGAAAGAGATGTAAATCAACGATAGAGACTGCATGTGCAACATGTATATTCGTAGATATCCTAGCTCATGGTAATGTTGGTTAATATATCTTATTTTTTTCATTGGAGGTTTTTCCTGTAACTTTGGTATACCAGAAATGATCAAAGATATGTTGAAAATTATCGGTTCCTTTCAGTTAGATACGTTTTGTGGTAATTAGATTTACTTATTTTACTGCTTTTGAAGGTCGCGCAGATACACTATCTTTTTCTCTGTGGTTAGTTGCGAAAGGTGCCCTACTAAGAATGATGCAAGCTTCCATTCTACGTTTACGGCTGGTGAGGACGTCATTCCAAACTTTTAATTTGAGATGTTCGTTATGCGTTGATAAAAGCATTAACTGTCTAATTAAATTATCTGTTTTCTGAATTGTGGAAAGGAACAAGAATTATGTTGGCTAACATATAACAGCGTCTGTCTCATTTTATTTATGACCACATACGATCTTCCCGATCCAATGCGATTAATCTTAGCGTATTACCTTTGCCACTGCTTGTGGTATGAGTTCAGCTTTTCCAGTCCATCGCAAAAGTATTGTATCAATCCAACGTGGGTCCTTTGTTATTAACAGCATCTGCAAGTGGTTCTTCCGAGCTCAGTGTTAGCGTATATCGTTGATTTGAAAATGATTAATTCATGAATACATCCACATCAAATTATATTTTTTTGTTGTTTCACTAATTTGTTGGAAGTAAATGTTGTGCTGTTTCTTATTCCAGAGCGCAGTTCCCCCACTTCCTAATAATTAACTTCTGACACGGTGTTAGTTCTGTACATGTAGGTGTCATGTATGGTAGCTCTAACATTTCTTTTCTAGCTATCGTAGCTATCTTTATCTTGTAATAATTATGTGTACGCTATATATTATCATGTTTAGAAGTGCTTGCACCTTTAGTTTGTATTATTTTGTAAATAGATAATTGTATCTGTTGGATAATATAGATCATTATTACTAAAACTATGAGGACAACGCTGTATTGACTTTGGGATTTCTTATGCGTTTTTCAAAATATTTTTACAGACTCTTATAGCCTTATATCTCGTTCCCTTATGTTGTTAGTTTTGTAGAGGATGTTTAACTAGTGTGGGCACCATATTGTGAATCCTACGAACTCTCCATTAGGTACGCAATTTGTACGCAAATTAGTTCGTGAGATGGTGGATTCTTCTTACTTGTTGTCGTTGGTCAATTTCCTTATAGCTCAGTATTTTTTTTTTTACAAGTAGGGCAAGAGGTAATAGAAGTGCTTCAATTAATCTTAATAAACGTATGGTATATTTCGCAAATTACAAATCATTTTTAGATAAGCCCACTAATGTTTTCCAATATAAATACCTTTCTGGAAATTCTACCACATCAGCTATTTATTTAATCTTAGGCATGTGCTGAACACGGTGAATGTGGTAAAGACACTACGTCCTTAAAGTTGTTTGTGGATTGTATTGTTTAGAGTGCTGATAATTTTGTTATGATTTGTCCAGGATCTGTGATCGATAGCTACACGACCCCCTCTATATTTGGTAGAAATATTTAAAAATAAAGCGGTCGTACAACTTCGGCATTTATGGGAAACCATATCTACATTGGACACCAAACATTAAAAAAAAGTCTTTCCAATTTAACATTGAAGGGAAAAATGTATACCTGTGGTACGTATACAAGTAAAACTTTATTCTTTGGCTATAAATAATAAAATTCTGTCAAAAGTTAAAATAGATTCTGTGTGACATTGAAAATCCTATTGAAGAGTATATTGCATCATCCGTATACTAAACGCGTAAGAAATTCTTTTGCTGCATTGCTGCTTTGTTGCATACATTTCACACCCACTTTTTACACAAGATGCACTGAATCCAAGTTTTGTAGGTGAAACCGTTTAGTCAACTTCTCTTCCTTGGAGTTGTACTAAGAGCTTTTGACAGTAACTTCTTATTATGCACATTAGAAAATTGCTCTATAAGTATAGTGGACTGTTGATTATTTTCGTCTTCCTTTTTTTTCCTGCTTCTTTTCCGCGTAAATTATAATATCTTTTAATTGGTTTGACGACAGAGCTCGTTCCATTTGAGTCGTGAGCTTTTCCTCTTAAAAAAAAATTGAACATCCGGGGGTGACTTTCTTGCTGCGCTTTCTTAGAAAACTTTGTTGTGGCGTCCTCCTTGGCTCTTTCCTGAAGCTAGAACATCCCATTATTGACAATTACTTTGTTGTACAAATGAGCTAACAGAGTGGGGATTACACAGTGTATCAACTGCTTCCGGGCCATCTGCAGAAATTACTCGCAATGGTTAAATTGTCCAGTTTTACTTGGACTTTCAAAAGTAATTATAAATATGTATTTTTTACTATAATTAATACTATTTCTACTATTTAGATCGGTTAACACAAATCGATGTTAAAGCTCAGCACGGAGCAGATAGTGAGAAGCAATTCTAACGCATAATAGGACCTACTAAACGTCCAATTCGAATACCTGTAATAAGGATATTATATGGACTGGGACCGGAGAACATTTTACGCAAACAAATCATTAGCACTTAAAGCGATGCTAACGACATCCATCAACATCGGGCCGTTCAGCGAGCTGTTTGAACTGCGTTTAAAGTCTGTTTGGCGAGAGCACACACACTCGCGACGTAATATTTGTCCGGCATACAGATAAATTGACTGGAATGTCATGAATCCATTGTACATATAGACATAAAAAAGAGGCGACTCTTGGACCATGATTTCTTCTTCTTTTCTTTCGTGTTGTTTTGCTTTGTTTGTTGGACTTTTTTAGCCTTTTTTACGCCGCGTTTTCTCGTTTCATTTCTCGCGGACGATGCTTTTTATGGACATTGGCGTTCCGTATCGACCGGACGTGTTGTTTAAATTCCGGTAAGAAAAAAAACTGTTTAGAGAAAAGATATCAATGACTGGAGAGAAAACACGATATCGACTTCGTTTATTTTAGATACGTTCTTACATCTTTACACATACGATTATTTTCTATTAACAACAGTTCCACACAAGCGAAGTCAAATAAGATTCTTAAAATTCTTAATATCGAAACATTTTATATTGTCTATTGAGGTACGTGTGTTTGCATTTTATTATTTAGTTTTATTGACAAGAGGATATTCTAAGTTCTAAGGTGTGGTAATCTCTACGTTTGGTGAAAATTGCTACAGTTAAGAACAAAAATAATACTAGACAGAACATATCTGAGACCAGGTAATATTTAGGGGGTTTTAGCCTGGTCCACGGCGGCCCCGATTAATCTACAAAATGGGGGCTCTTCAAAACGAAATCCTTAGGTTCATTGCGCCATGGTGTTTGAAAAATATTCATTTACGACAAAATCTTTAAATTCAGTCGCTACAGCAGTACAAACGCGACCTAGTAACAAATACATATAATCGAGTGGGTAGTTCCTCGAATCCGTCATTGGTAAGAATTGTGCTGTTAATCACTTTCCTTTGTCTCTTTCACTTGAATGAATACTCAATCCTTAACTTGACGCACAGGCTGTTTATGTTTCTTTTTTTATTTTTCTTTTCTATCACCAACATATGGTGTTTTCGAAATTCACTACATTCAACAACAATCTTGCTGGTGGAAGATTAATTTACAGCAATTTAAATTAATATTGCTAATTTTTTTTTTGGCAGGTACATGAAAGCAGTGATGTATTACTAAAGCTTTAGCCGTAATTTTTTAACTGCTGACCACTTTTCGCAACTTGTGGCTTTTAACCAAAATAAAAAGAACTACTAAGGAAGTTAGCAATTTACAAATCTTCACTAGTATTTTATTGAAAAGTATGTCTATAGCTGTGTATATATAACATGTATAGAAAGCAGATAAATGGTGTTTGTTTAAAGTGGTTTGATTTTACCATTTCGACGAGAAGTATGTTAGCATTGGCATCAACCTTAATACTCGTTACACGTTAACAATCTTCCTAATTGTCTGTGCAGTATCTCTGCTGTGACATTGCTGTGATGTCTTCATGCCAAATATTATTGATATTCTCGGAGCAGCTGATTCTATTTCATGATATCGGTAACTGGATATGGTACTGCAAATAAGTTGTTTTTAAAGGCCTCGTCATGTGCTTTTCCAATTGAAGAAATTATGTAATTACTTCACTGCTAAGTTTTCTCCTGCTAAAGTTAGGCTTTCGCCGTTTAACTTTTGTGTCACTTAAGTGTACGTCACTTCTTGCTGCTTGGGCTTTCTCTGACTCCTTGTTAACTGTTGTCCCTTCTGTTTCTTCCAGATGAATGATGATCTTATTAGTTAACTAATTAGATCTTTTGGACGAATCACTCTTTAGGCAGCCGAATTTAAACATGGTCGTACCAGCTTGGTTGACGATTAACATTCGAGTCAGCCGAAAACTGCAACCACTACTATCGGAAAAGTTCACCAAATGGTGTTAGATCACCGTCGAATTAAGATTAGAGAGATAACAGAGGCTGTGGGCATTTTCAAAGAATGTATTGGTTAAAGATTTGGGCATGAAAAGTCTAACCGCGCCTGCTCCCTCACTACCAAAAAACGCATTCGAATGAACATTTTCAAAACTCTGTTGAAGCAGTTTAAACGAAGTAAGTCGGAGTTTTTCGTGTTGATTAATAACTGTAGATGAACTTGGGTACACCAGCACACTCCTACCAAGGTACAGTTGAAACAGTCGGCTGCGAAGGGTGAATCGACTCCGAAAAAGGCGCAGGCTGTTGTATCGCCTGGAGAGTGGTGAGTTTGGGATACACATGGAAATGAAAAATAATAACGGGGGCATACTACGCATCATTATTACGTGACAAGCTGAAGGCAAAAGTTTTTGTCATGTCATGTGCAATTCATTGGTCGCCATGAATTGGGGTTTGAATTGACAACTATTCACCCTATTCTGAAAGTTTCGCTCGCATGACAAAAATTCAGAATGAGGAGGCCATCATATTCGTAAACGCTTATTTTTATTACTATTTGGATGAACTGCTTAGACGGGAGAATTGCTGGGAAGAGTGTATAGACAAGGAGATTGGGTTGGGGAAAAAACACATCAGCCATAGTGACGACTTATTGGAACTGTATGTTGGTGACAATTTCATTCCTAGCAACATAAGTTCATGCAGTACCATAAATACAATTCACATTCTTGATGAACGTAGAAATTCCATCAAATTGATAAAACTAACGAAGTGCTAGCTAATGTGAATAAAAGATATTTGAGGCATATCCGATGGAGCTTTTGTATGGACCTATCTAGCATCCCAAAGCCTTGTCTGTGCTTTTTTGAAGAAAATAATACAATAATAATAAGATTCAAATACGCTTATAATTGATAAATTTTCCATAAATTGCTGGCCGCCTAAAATCGATTCTTTCTAAGTGTATCTAACAAAAGTGTTGCCATAACAAAGAAAAATAGCAGAAGTAGATAATAAAGTAATGTTTTACTATTGGCTTAAATAAGTCTTGCTACGTCCATTGTCACTTCTTTCTTCCTTTTGAAGACTAGTCCTTCTCCATTTTGTTTTAGCCATCTTCAAACTATTTTGCATTCTCTTCCTTTCATGTATCCTTCCGAGATTTTTGATTTTGTCCAATTCAACCTATCCGAATAGAAGAACAATTTTATCATATACCCTTGTTTTACTTTTATAAATTGTGTCTTGCTGATTAACTTCCTCTTGTTTCTTCGTTCCTATCTTGTTTTTCTTACTTGGCGCCTTTTCCATTTTGTTTTGGTTCCTACTATGGTGTACTGCATTATACTACCACTCCATTCTTTTATTTACAGCTTCTCCGGATTGTTTTAACTGAATATTTTTTCCAATTCTTTCTTTAGTTTTTCTCAGGGGAGAATCTATATTTTAGGCGTAAGCGATGTGAAATTATTTTAATATTATATGAATTACAATTCACAAAAAAAAAATTTTTGTATTCTTTAAAACAGAAGTATAAATAGTTTAGTTCTATGGATTATTAGCGTTATTTTTTTGCAACTTATTTTCGCGTTATTAATGGCATACCGAGCGATCATCTACCCGTGACGAACATTTCCAAGGTCTTCTAGAGAGCACCACATCAGAAAGAAGAGGTGTTAATTAAGCAACCTAATGCTGAACATGCGGACTTAAATGACGATAATAACGCCGATAATTGCGATGATCTCGAAGGAAAAAGTGTAACTGGCAAAAATATGGCGTCCGAATGGCGATGGCCGCTAGAAGCGCTTATTTAACATTTAGAATTAAAGCAGCACGGTCTGTCAAAGGGGGCCCGTGTTGTAGATTTCCCACAGATAATGAGTCGCCTCCATTGTCTCTTCGGAACAATCGTATAACTCGTCCTTTTTTATTTAGTACACTGATATATGTATATGTATGTATGGAAGTATATATGTAGATATTACATTTATTTATACTTACATATGTGGATGTAATTTAAGTTGCATTGTGCAGTGTGCCCGGTCACCCGGCTGGACGGGACAGATAAATTGTGATTTAAATGATATGTGTCAGACCGGGTACCAATTATATTTAAATATGTCTCGACAAATGCATTGGTTGTTGCTTGGTGGCAACGGTTTCACTGATTTAGGCTACATGCATCCACATGAGAATTTTAAACGTTGTCGGCTTTCCTTTGCTATGCATTCATTTTAATGGAATCCAGGATTTGAGAAATGGATTATCAACTTACATTGTTTATGTTTTATATAGTTTCATCAAACTTCACTAGCATTTTGCTAATCCGGATCAACAAATATACAATTAATTGTTGGAACTAAAAATTGAGTATTAATTGATTGATCAAAAACGGAATCGGGTGCCTTCAAAGCCATGTTTGGACATGTTTAAGTACAATACGAGTTATGGGACCGTAGATGAGACTAGAATACGTTACTACACATCAGAAACGATGGATCAGTCGGAAAAATTTGCTCTTCTTCGCCAAAGAATGTGAAGGCGGTGCCATCAACTAGAAAAATTATGGCGCCGATTCTCAAGGCATAATCCTAATTGATTACTTGGAAAAGAGAAGTATAACCACGGGACAGTACTATGTTGATTTATTAGACTGATTCTATGTTAAACTAAGCAGAAAAGTCCCTATCTAACGAAGAAAAATGCTTAAAAAGTCGGAACATCCCTGAACTAATTGAGAGCCATCCGTTTGTTTCTTTAATTGTTTTAAATAGAGGTACCAGCTTTCCAATGCTGATTGTAACATGTTTCTTCAGTAGGTGGAACTACTTTTATATTTCAGTGTTTCGCCTAGCAACTGCAATAAAATCTATGGTGATGATTGGTATGGTGTAGCATTAGTTCTTTACACCTAATCCTTTTGCGATTTAGTGCTGTTAATGATGGTGCAAGAAGATTACATTTTCCAGTGTTATTTTCTTTGGATTTTTAGGTTTTTGGCAACGATTGGGTTTTATTTTATTTTGCTACGTTTCCTCGTATCACTTTCGTCGACATTCTCAAGCCTGTCAGCTTCTTCTTGCTTTCATATTGTATAGTCGTAAGAAGAAAAAAGAAGAATGCGAGTAATTCAATATGAAATGGTATGACGAAATAAATCCAAGGAGAAAAAGCTTTTTTATCTCTACTAAAAATAAAAAGTTCAAAGAAAATAAAACACTGGAAAATTACAAATTTAAGGTAAAAAATAAGAAAAAAAACAATGATCTTACAAGAAGACATTACTGATATTATTGGTGTTATTAATAGCAGTATGATTACACTGGTCAACAATGTTTTGCCCATAGGTAATCAGTTATATTATTAAGAATTATGCAACTACTCGTAAATAATATGTTTTGTAGCTGGTTTAATCATGTTATTCAGAGATACAGACTACTGATTAGACTCAAGAAGATTTGTTATAAGAGCGCCCTTGATAGGCATTACAATTTATAGGAATTGCGGGAATCTTGAAAAAACTGGTCAATGGTCTCCGTTTTTCAGTTCAATAGGTACCAACAAAATAGGTGTCATTTTCAAATGATGCAACACTTGCAGGGTATATATCACTCTGTTTCTAGATCTTCTTGACATAGGTACACCACACATAGAATCTTCAGGCTCTTCTATTTTTGCATAGGTCTTTTTAAATTTTTCCAATATTATATCATTCATCAACAAAATAATGCTTCGGTCCAAAGGAAGGCATGCTTGTCCGCTTCATTTTTGTGTTCAAAGTATGGACGTTATCAACGAATACGGTTTGTGAGTCTACCAGAACATGTTGAGCAGCAATGAATGGTGTTAAGCAAAGACAGTAAAAAGACAATGAAATTCATACCTTCATTTTAGTGTTATTATTTTATAAGGTAACTGCCTTAATTGAAATTCAGTAACAATTCTTGTTATTCAAGTCCGCATTAAAATTTGGGCTAACTTGGGTTTGAAACCAATACCAAAAGTATTGGTTCTTATGTTCGCAAACAGGATTTTATTAATTGGAATGAACGTATTCGCTTGGTCAAAGTAGTCTTTCTTATTATTTTGTTGTTAGTTAAACAACCCAATTAAAGTAATGTCTGCCTATCAATATTTCTAAAAGTAAAGCCGGCATTATAGAGAATATATTTGAAATATTCCCATTGCCAAGAGATTGTCATAACATTTTTAATCAATAGGCATACCATAAATTACAAGTTTATGTAAATCGAATACCGATTCTCCTCCGATATTTCATAGTGGCCGCTTGGACTTGTAGAGGAGTTCATCAATCACAGCGGACATTTTCAATAATTCATTAGAAAATTATTTCAATTAACTCAACTTTATTTCTCGTCTTCTTTCGAACGACGACTCCATACTCCAGCTATTACCTGCATCGCTAATTATGACCTGTGGCGAACGCACAAACAGATATTCCCCGCGGTCTAGGCAACTAGCTAATGGTAAATAATTTCGCAGGGGCAGATCGGCCGCCGCTCTGCCGTCTCTAATAAACGCGAGCGTAAATAACTCCGCGGTCCGAAGATATGTATAACGTAGATATACACACGCGGACGGGTATAATGTCAGAGCCGGGGTTCAGCCATGGGAAAAAATATAAACGCAGGTGCGCTATTTGCATTGCAAATCGACCATCGAGCTTCTACAACTTCGTGTTAGCCTCGACGTGGTGTGTATCCCTCTTCGATGAATGCTGTAAACATACTATGCGTAGTGTAGTACAATGTTGGAAGGACAACCTCTACGTATTAAAGACGAAGATCCACAAGGTAGTAGTTGTAGTTACTGTTGGTAGCAGAATTTTTAACGTAGAAGCGAAGACTATGTTTAAGAAGTATATAGATGACTACTTTATGGATTTAATTACGTTCTAGTGTTCAGGTGTTTTAATTGGAAAGGGTATATAGGGAACGATTCACTTGTGGATAATAACTGTAATAGTGTTATAATTACGAAATGTGTTGGGAATTGGATGTCCATAAATGAACTGATAAAAAATTGCAAAGAAATGCATATTGCGATTGCTCAATATTATTATTTATTTATTTTATTTATCGGGAAAAATGTTTGTTTCTAATAGACTTAGATTTAGTTGAGTGTAGGCTTTCACGACCGCAATCCATTGTAGAAATGTCTTTCGGGTGACTTAGATTTAGTAGGGAGTATAAATGAGTAGAGCAAATAGAATAGACGGTGAACACGGATATGATGAGGTGGTACACGAAAATCCAGATAGAAAATACAAGTTCTGGACAGGCAGTCACATTGTTTACTAATTTTTAAAAATACCGCTAAGTCACGTAGTTTTCTTGTTACACAGAGGTAATATATAGAAGTTTCTTCAGGATTCTATGTAATTAGTGAACGTATAATTAGATTTCGAGCACAAAGATTTAACAAATTTGCATTGAATACTCTCAGTTCTGTTTATATAAGTAGTACTCTTCGGATCTGTAAGGTATAATGCTTTAATACAAGTTACACGTTTGAACTTGCGTCATAAACGAATAAATAATCCTGAAAGCTTCTAACATTTTGAAACAACAAATTCTACGTGTTAATTTAAAATCAATAATAAGACCGAAACCTTTTATACTATTAGCATTACATGGAGAAATATTATCGACTGATATTGAAAATTAATTTTCTACTTATTGCATGTATTAAAATTAAGAAATAGTTTATTTTCAGTGCTATATTGGAAGAGTTTTTAAGTCGGATTTTTCACAGTGGTCAGTTGAAAATCATCGACATAGTCTAGAAAACAAGAATTTGGAATAATTGCAAAATTCTCGTATTGTGTTCTTAGAGTTAAATTAAAAAGATCATTGCAAAAAGATAAAATTTAAGAAAAACACAAGAATTAAAGAATTGAATTAAATGTTCAGACGTTCCCAAAGTTGCCGAAAAAGCTCATTGAATTTGAATCAGGTTACCTATTCAATAAAACTCCGACGTCCACTCCAACTATCCTGAAAAATTTGAAAATTTGTTGAAAAAATTTGAAAATTTGTTGAAAAAATTTGTAGTGGAGCTCTATCTTGTTGAAACCATAGCTCATGGTTTATCATATCTGGTTAATTAGCATTAGGAAACATTCAAAATGTCTGGTGCAATGAAGTTACGCAGTAAGTGTAAGAAACCGTCCCCTGTTAAGTTGTTTTCTAAGACCTATGATTCGTTGTCCGACAATGGGGGATACTGTGTAAAATGTCCCATACTCTAATATGGATTCTTAGTCGACAAATAACGATCGTTATGCAAATCCGTTAAGACAAAACGTAGCTAAATTGTTCAAAAAATGTCAGTCATTAGACATTTCTATCATTGTAGAACAAAACTGCATTCGCCTGTCCGGAACCTGTTAGTTAAGCTTATGTAGAAGATGCACCTCATAGGAATTGTACTTGTTTCACAGATATAATTTTTTAATGTCAGTTGAGTGTTTGACATTGTTGGTTTATCCGTTACTGTAAGCAACACATCCGGAGATCGGTCTTCATAAATGGTAGATTTAGGGAAGCCGGCTTTAGGAAGATATTTAACATCGCTCGTTCTCAAAACCCTTGATTGGTCTATAGGAATTCGCTCCGAGTGAATGTTGTTGAATAAATGGCAGACTTCGTTATGAGAACGTTGCCTGTCACCATATCTAACCACCATAACGATTTCGATTCTTTCAGTTGTAGTTAATTTCACGATTGGCGGAAATATTCCAACCCAGGACTCCCGCTTATCGGAGGGACGCATTAACACTACGCCACAGAGTCTCTTGTAAGATGGAATATTTAATTTCCTCTCCAATGCTTGCAGATGCATTGCAACATTGCAACATATGTCTGTCGAGATGTTGAAATATCATCTATTAGAATTGATATAAGTTACACAGAGAAAAATTTTGGAGCAGCAACCCTTCTAAAAATAATTTGAATTACAACAAAATACGTAGTTGCAATAAATTTGCAAATGATAATGTTCAATGTTTGGAAGAAATGTAAATAAGCAAATGGCACATGGTTGTGAAGCGAAAAAGAAGGGGAGTCAGGATATCTAATAAAAAATATGGCACGCTATTTTTAAAGAAATGCTTTTTTCTTTGATTAGCAAAGACGCATTTGGAAGCACATACCATAGAATTTAATCCCAAAAATAATCCATGATATTCGCTGTGCAACAAGATCTGGGACACCCGATATATATTTTTATAACTTCTAAGTTATTGCCACAAATCAGCCTATAAACTCGTAAAGTTTAGTTTGAATTTCCCAGGGTAGCTGTGCCCATCCCGTTGTTGAATCTCTTTGATCCACGGAAATACAACATAAGTAAATCCGCCCCCGCAATCCTTCCCCGCTAGTTTGAACGTACGCAAAGCGCCTAACATTATTCATTGGTTTTGAAGCTTTCCAATCGGTTTTATTTACCGATTAAACCGGCGGTTCAGTTACAACCAAAATTTAATATCTACAAACCAAATTTAATTTCGATATTTCTAAAAACTTCAGAGATATTTATATAGTTGGTTCCATACATTTGCCTCTCGCTGTACATAGATTGAAATAAACTATAAAGGATTTGTTTAGCGAAATAGAAACAAGAAGAGAAACAAAAAGAAACAGACGAATTAATGATATATTCACAATTTCATCTTCACATCTGTTACTGTTTATTTCTTCCACGCACTTTTTTACGACTTCATCAGTAGTACGGCCAGCTGTTTATCATAAAAACGATACATCTCCGCGTATAGAGTTGCCGATAATTTTCGCCCGGAAGAAAGGAGAGCAAAAAAAAAGAGGAAACCTAGTAGCGAACGCGGTAGCAGTTCGTGAAACGTGAAAAGAGCAACCCGCGGCACGTAGCATCGGCATCGCCAACTACAACCGACTCGCCGCGTCACTATCCGTTACGATTACGACCGTACTATGGACACGGACCGAGATCTAAACCAATTAATGTCCGATCGTAAAATATCAAAAGCTGTTTGGATTCGTGTCTTTGTGCGCGGTGCTGGCGTAGTCGGCAGGGCCCGGTCGTAAGATAAAACACCGAACGACACCTTAATGTAAAAGGAACATCCTATTAAGATATTTCGAGAATCGACCATTCGAAAGGCGAGAGATACACATTAATTATTTTCATAATACAGGAAGATAAACTTCCTGCTACATTTCCCATACGAAGATATTAGTGACGTTCGAAACTTATGTCTCATACGGCTCAAATTATATTTGGTCATTTCTTTTTCTAGGAGGTAGGCTTTTTATATAGGAGAAATTATGGTACATAGGGATATTTCTTGTGATTTGTTGGCGAATTGAGGTAGGGGATGCTCTGTGTTTTAGACTCATTTATAAAGCTCACAAATAGATTGGGCAAAACCCAGTCTTTTTGAACATGTACTACTCCAAGTTAAGGGAGAATGGGACACATATTTCTTAATTATCCGCACGCCAAAAAAAAAACAAAATTTCAACGCTATGAAAGAAATAAAATAAAATTAAAAAAAATTGTAATTTCGTTTGTTTCCTTTGCAAGTTTACTATTTTTTTTGTTTCTATTTCTTCCATTTCCTCCTTATTCAGGGTTGATGCGAAAATTTCGGAGTGTTGTTTTCTATTTGAATTTTTGGTAATGGCAGACTGTTATCTTTGCTGAATCAATTGAGTTTATTTCAGAAAAAGATTTCTTTAGGACCATATGTTGGTCCGATGTAAAATCTTCATTATCAGGAAATTCCATTAATTCTTCTGAAGAAGATGTGTCTATCTGCAATCACTTGACCTTGTAATGTTTTTCTTCTACATTCTTGATACTGAATTGTGGCGTACTGTACTTTTCCTAACACTGCCCTTAAGAAATTCTTCTTTGGGGAAAATATTTTTATTACATGGATTGATCATATTTACAGCCTTTTCTATTGTAGCTACTGATGGAGTTTTAGGTATATTTCTCTGCAGAGAAAAAGTTACATCAAACTATTGAAGTCGATGGAATGTAGGTGGAGGCAACGAACCCTACATCGATTCCGTGTTCCCTACAAAATTAGTATGACCTGTACGAAGTGTGTATCCCGTAATTATTCCTTATCAACAAGACACGACTCTTTTTACTACAACGAATAGTTTTTTGAAAGTGTTGCAATCACTCAATAAATAACTCTTCCGTCATCCATCCTAATTTGTAGCTTTTATAAATAAAACCTTAAGGACCTCCCCACCAAAAATGCTCCGATAAGCGTTGTTTCGGATATATATAATGGGAGGCAAGTAGACCCCAGAAGCGCTAATCGCACATGTTACTGTAATGGTTTGACCTCTTTTGCCACTTCTTATGTTTCGTGCCTTTAGGTGCCAACATTTTTGAAGGTACATGAACATTTGTTACGTCAATTTTGTCGACGTTGAAGGTCCAAATTGATGCTTTTCATACAAAGTTTCAAGATTAGTGAAAAGCCGTTGAACCTCTTCCTTATTGAAAACTGTAATTCTATTTAACGACGTTGCCTCTGGTTTTCTAACAGTTATGTCTTTATTTCGTTAAAAAAAAAAGCAATCGTTAAATAGATGCACTATGCTATTAAAATCTGCATATTCAAACAACCTCGTTTTAACTCGTGTGTAGTAACACCATAAAAAATCATTGCCAAGTTCTCAAGGTGATATCCAATTGGTTTTTCTGTTCTTTGAAAAACGTGGGTTGTCGCCCCAATCTAAAATTTTCTCTACCTTTTTTTAGCTTGTCCCAAAATGTTGTATATGGAACATTAAATTGTTCTGATGCTCTTTTGATTAACAATACTCTTGCCACTGCTGATATATCTTCATAGCCCCAGGTAAATTTATACGTTTTTCGTTGATATCTACGAGGCGGGGTGAATGGGAGAAATTCAAACACATTCCAAACCCAGTTATGTCCAACTTTTTTTAAAGCTATAAATCACTTTTTTCGAATACATACTACTTCTGTACAATCTAATCTAGAACCACATTAAGAAATTAGATAATTAAATTCTTATTCCTTGGATACATACCCAACTTTCCCCATCCAAAACTTATAATTAATACCTGATCAAAAATATGTTTTCCGTTGTAGCGCCATCCGAATTACTGAAATACATTACAAAAACTCCAGTTCACGGCATCGGAATTAACCTCCTGCTGGGGTTATCTTCCCCTAGTTTATTTTCATAATAACGCCATAACGTTTATGCCAATGACGTTAAACTATTTCGTAATATTAACCCCCAACAAGACATTGATATTCTTCAAATAAGCATTAATGTGTTGATTGAGTAGTGAATATCCAATACATTGATACTACATTCTAATAAATGTAATTTTACGTCTTTCACGAGAAAATCTTAAAGATCAAGGTGCTGCTTTTGATCTGACCTTATTGTTCAAATTTGTTAAAAATTGTTAAAATTCTTGTCATCACAAGTTAATGGTCTATAATAATCTTTTTGCGTCGTATCAATTACGTTCATTGCTATCCTCAACTTTCAAGAATCTTCGTTATTGTTGTTACACTTATGTGTGGAGAATTATTTTTTCCAAAAGATCTTAATGCTAAAAAAAAATGTTAGGATTGTCCTTTCGATTTGAATGACGCGGGTTCAAATCTCGTCGGGGGCGGTTGGTTAATTACGGATAAAAATCGGAGTACGCCTTCCTATTGGATAAGGAAGTAGAACCGGACCTTCCAATACCAATTTAATATTTGACACGTTATGTGGTTCGATGGTTGGAACACCTCTAGATTTAGTAAAAATTAATGTAGGGCCGACTAATGGTCATAGTAATGCTATTAGTGATGCCTCATTGATTAGCTTATGCTTGTTCTGAGACAATGATGCCTAAAGTAGCCAATTTTTTTTGCTGATCTTGCATACCGCTTATTAAAATTAATTCTTCGGTTTGTAATCATTTGGAAATAATTCTTATGTAAGTGCCGATCCCTTAAATATAAAGGAGGAATGCTAGCTAGTTACTGGTACAACTATTTACTGCAGTATTTGCCACAGTATTGGACAATCTTACAGCGGTAGATTGGTTGATGTAATAAAAGCTGCAGTACAGCAGTCAATATCTTCTGCTTCAGATAGTGGAGTTTAAGCGGTGTATACAAATGCACTAATTACCAGAGCATTATTTGTTACTAACATGTCAACAATTGATGAATTCTTTAGAGTCAGAATTGCTATTTACTACTAAATCAGCTGGTGTAATGGACAATTTTGTTCAAACCATCTAGAAAATTGAATGGTTATGCAATTTTCTAACGTTTTAGAGGTTTGGATTTATATTTTATATTTAGTCCGGACTAGGTACAGATGTTTAATTGTTGCAAGTAGGGACGCATTAGGACGTTTCCTTGTTGTGAACAAAGCGCTAAACTGGTATCTAATACTGATCTCCTGGTTGATATATAAAATTTTCATTTTGCCTGGATAAACCCTGTAAGGAACATTATTTTTAATTTACTTGCATTTTAATTACTTTTTACAGATGACCAATATTCTAAGAATCGATAATATCAAATCAGCAAAAGATGATTTTGTTTCTAATGCAGAGAGTCTTTAAAATGGTTTTAATTACACGTGGTTGTAAAAGTTGAATAAAGAAAATAAGAAACTCTATTATTGAAACCAACATCTGCTAATTATAAGACCAGAAGACTAGATCGATAACAAGTGCAAGATCGCTTAATTTTTGCCTTACCTTTTCGAGTAACTCGAAACAATGCGTCAGTAATTAACAGAAATGCTTTAATTATAGCGTTCCCAACATTGTAGCATGTTATGTTTTTAGATTGTGTAACAAATTAATGCTACTTAAATTAGCAATAAGCAATACGGATACTTATATCAGCATGTTACACAGACGAATCATGTTGCTTGAAATACCAAACATATTAATTAAGAAACACGCTTGGTCGTAAATTAACATAGTACTCGGGGAGTATTGATTTATTTATCTTCCGCAATTAAAGTTATCTATTGAATGCATAATAAATTACCGTAAATTGCTGACTACCATGTTATTGTTGTTACTGCGGCGATTTAACCTTTTTTCGATTATTTGCTGGATTATTGTTAACTCGTCAATTGATAAAATTATGTTAGGAGCTGTTTATGTCGGTAACCTATTGAAAAAAAAAAAACTATTAAATAATGATAAGGAAGGAAATAATTTATACAATGATTACGTTAGTAGGCAAGATTAATGTATGGTATTCATAACAGTCTTACCTGGTTAGCTTTGGTACTTATTTCTGTGGTTGTCGACATTTGTCAAGTTTAAAATATCGCGTTTGGTACTGTCTGAATGAACCGTAAAGAAAACTAAATGATTAATTTTAGAGTGTATCGCTGCTACAGATATTCATTTATTGACGCTGCCAACATATTGCCTAAATATTAATCTTATTTCCATCCATTCCACAGCTATAGAACAGCTTTAGCGAAGGTAACAGATTATGTTATTTCTGCATCTGATAAAATCTGGTAAAGTAAGTGTTTCGGTATTGCTTGCTTGCGCATTTGCACTAATGTAATCTTACCCTCGCGAATTGACAACAACGTGTCACCTTCAACAATCAGCTATTAACTATTATAGTCTCCTTAGTTTGTGGTATATTCGAAGGCTCAATGTATTCTGCCTTTGTACTCGTTTCATCTCCCAAATGTTCTTAACTATTGCAACTATCACCAATATGCTGATCATAGTCAGATTTATCTTTCTTTTGACATAGAAGATTCATGCTGTTTACTATGTTGCTTTGAAAGCTGAAGTTGAATTAAGATGGGTTTTCTTGCTATAAAGCGCAGCAACTTAATTTGTAACTACGAAAGAGTACCTAGCTGTTGATACGTGTGAAATTTGTTCTCTCTGTTCCTCCATTTTGTCACACTGAGAGAAACATTTTCCCGGTATTCAACCTCTGTAAATCAATTCCTTCTTGATCGTGCAATTTTTTTGGTACATCCAACACTATTTCCAAAACAGCTTCATTCTAGCTTTGCTATTCACACAATAAACTAGTTACGTTATCCTCGTAGCTGAAGTATATTGTTAATAATAATAATTCCTGTCTTTATATCCCCCAACAGCTTCCGCAAAAAAAAAATATTCAATAAACCGTGTTCATTGATTTCATTTGATTAAAACAACAACAAAATTATTATATTTACTTTTATTTATTATAACAATGTGCTACGTTTATCAAATTTAAACATGCTTATCAGTGTAATAAATACCCGGTTATTAACTTAATTTGTGAGAAGCGAAACAAACTTTAGGAATTTATTATTGGACGTTAATAAATGTGTTGTTTGTATCAATAAATCCGCTTTTTGTATATAGTGTATTTACGAAAGCATCGATATAATAAACAGCAATTTATTAAAATCATAAACTCGTTCCTTGGAGTAATTTTTATTGGATTTACGCATACTATTCGCTCAGTGTATTATGTCTACGGCCGTAGAGCGTCTTAAGATGTTCACCCACAGCATTCACAATTTTATATTAGTTTATAATTATGAAGGAATAGACAGACTTTGAAGCTATTTAAAATGGAAGCTCTAAAGAAATAGCTAAACATCATTACCTCTTTTAGTCTGCTTTAGACTATTTATAACTGTAATTTTCTGCTTTTGCTCTGGGCCTCTTATAGAATTTAGTTCATCTTCAGTTCTTTTATTTATCACTCGAGTTAGTCATTTCCTACTACTGTTATCTTTAAGTACAGGTTCTAGTAGAATATCGTGTAAGAATGACTCATTTTGTGCATCATATAGCGCCATGAGAGTAATGGCGAGTATAATTAAACAAAACAAAAACACGTTAAATCGAAACAGGTTTATTTATGAATTTTGCACGCGGTAACAAGATGCTTTAAAACAAACACATAGATATGTGTGCAACAAAAGAATATTTCTGCGAACATGTTCAATGAATAATAGCTTTACAAAACAAATATTTAGATTTATGAATTTTATATTAATTGCTGGTATTTAAGTTTTTCCAAGAATAAACCACGAACTAACGTTTCTGGGTAATGGTAAATACCTATTATTGTTTTTAAGATTCTCATTGCTTTTATGAAAATCAGTTTACCTTCAAAGCAAATTGTAGCATTCCTTTATTTTATTCGAGCTGTACTTAAACGCCATTCGAGCTAATTGCGGTGAAGACAATTACATGAAGATCCAATACTCGTATTTAGGATGCCGCAAAGAAACCTTTGCGCTGGAACAATTCGGGGGGTTTGAGCTTTCGCATTTGGCGAGGAGACATCTTTCATTGATGTGTTCACGCAAGACCAACTTGCCTCCGGGGCTAGTCTTTGCGATGCTACTAGTCTTGTACAGCCGCGACAACCCTTTGCGGTTGGCACAAACAAGGCGGTTGTCTATTAAGGACTTGGAAAAGGGTCGCGGACGACTTAATGAAATTCGGGATTTCGTAATAAAACAATTACCTTCCATTCGAATATAATGAGATGGTGACGGCTCACAAAGTGGACTTGTATGGAGGTTCTCGCTGAATTCCGGGTTGAGTTGTGTAAATAGAAATAGAGTAGGTAATAAGTAATTGAAGATGCAAGAGAAGCAATTGTATACAGGCTGTTAAGAAAAGGGTCACACGTCTAGAGAGAGGATTGAAATATGTAGAAAAGGCTCGCAATTCTTTTATTGTGTATAACCACACAAATAATGTAATTTATGAACAAAAGCAATTCAAATGAGATGTTCCATCGCAAGAACCTTCGAAATTCACCACGTTGGTTTGGATTCTTGTTTTTGCTGCTCCTTTGGGTCATTTATAGGCGTAGCGTACATTAAAGTTTTTAAGTATCTCCAAGTGAAGAAATCAACCGAAAAATCCTCCGGAGCACCATCAACATTTGTTGTCTTTGGTGTAAAGGAGTACTGTCTAAAGCAGGAATGGCCAACACGTTTGTCGCAGCCGACAGGAGCCGATTTCCTAAATGTGGTTGCGACTCATATTTAGAAACAAAAAAGTCGTATTCCTCATATTCAACACTTCCAACCGAAACAATAATTTCAAATTACCACTTTTTAAATTAATTGCAATAACAACAGATGGTGCATGAGGAATGGTAGGTCGCATAAATGGCACAACTCTGTGCCAAAATAATTACGAATTACCAAGCTCTTCAAGCTGTCACTGCATAAAACATCTAATAGTTAGCCAGCAAAAAATTAAATGCAAAAGAAGAACTAGACGTAAGGTTGAACGTGGCTTACAATCTGTGATTTGGAGTTTCTTACAGATTTTAGAACTGTCGTTCAGTAAGTCCTTAGAAAAATAAAGTATTTTCTATAGATTTTTATTTATTCTTCGACATGATCTCTATTTAACTCTTTTCACGCGTTTTAAGCCCTCCAAATTAAGTCACTGGGAGCGAAATCCGCTGCATACGGTGGATGTTGTACTAATTCGAATTTCAATCCCATAATTTCGGCCATTGAAACTGTGCAGGTGTGTACCCGTGCATTGTCTTGATGGAAGAGGATCTTTTCTTTTTAAATGATTCTTCGCTCAGCCGGTCCAATTACAACGCATAATACTTTCCAGTTATCGTTTGTCCTTCTTCCAAGTAATCGCTGTAGATGATTCCGCGTGCATTCCGGAAAAACTGAGGCCATCACATTGCAGGCGGATTTCACCGTCTTCGCATCCTTCGGAGCCAGTTTCACCTTCAAAAACCCACTGTTTTGACAGTTCCTTTGTTTCCGGAGTGTAATAGTGTATGTATGTTTCGTTCATAGTTATGCATCGACGGAGAAACCTGTCAGGATTGCGATGGAAAAGCGCGGCATCCATTTTGCCGAGATTTTATTCACACCCAATTTTTCGTGCAAAATTAAAAACACCGTGCCTTGCGCTGTGGATTTGGAAATATATTAATCGAGAAAAATATCCCAATGTCCCATCCATCTTGGTATTTAGATCTATATATGTATTTGTATGAATGAGTTTTTTCATATTTAAAGTTTCTCAAATATTTTCGTGAGGATAGAGATGTAATTATTGTTGTATATCGACAAAATATTTCAGGAAATTTTAATCAAGCAATTACGTAATATAATTTTGAAAATTGAAAATTTCTTGTACGCTGCTAGGATTATTTCCGCGGCTACATGATTTTCCAAAAATTAATAAAACCTTATATATTACTGTTTTATTTGTTGTTATTTATTAATTTTGTTTTTGTTACAGGTAAGTTTCCGGTTTATAAATTAGTGCACGTAAGTATGAGGCATTACTTTTTACAATTGACGTCCATAGCTGAGATTACTTAAGGAAACAAAAGCGCGTACGATAACCTTAATAATCGCATTGTCATAGAATTTTGCAATAACGGAATGTTAATTTTATCGGTTTGAATTGGTAAATGATCTGTGTAATCATATATTCAGAAAGAAAAATACGACGCAATGTGAAAGAATTTGGACAGGAGGCACAAGAATGTGTTTATAATAGCAGTGCTGGGCACATTGGAATCTTTCCCTTACCGAATTCCCAATTGCACCTCATTTATATTTACTGTGCTGGAGTAAACGACATAAGCATGCATAAACATCTACTTTTGCTTCTGTACAATTTTATCGGAACGGCTATGTATTCTTATTTCCAAAGTCGGAGCGGTAAACTACAACGTTACCCTAGACATAAAAATGGTACATTTCTTATGATAGCAAGAACACCAAAAACAAATTTAAATATTGCTTAAAACGTCATAAACCAATCGAATGATTTCAAGCTACTAGCATAAGTAAGTTTGATGTGCCCTTTTTTTGATGTCTCAAACAATTAATACTTAGAATGACAATTTAGAAAAAAAAATAATTGAATGGTTAGCTTTCGAATTGTTTGCAAAAATTACACTTTCTAGATAAAATACATTGCGGTTCCCTCAAAAATGCAGCCAAGTCATCAAATAATCAATGGCATCATGATCTAGTGCAGTGGTTTTCAAACCTATTACGCCTGCGGATCCTTTCTTCTAACCAAAACCTGATCATGAACACCTTTGTGAAAATAACTCAACAATAGTTTAAACAAGTTATGCATGTAGGGGCGAGATTTCGTCCCAGTTTACCTCGTATAGAAAGGACATAAAAATCGGTAACAATTTATTTATTGCTATTTATTTATAACTTAACATAATAATGAAAATGGGACACACACTCCCCGATGTTGTCCACGCCCTCCCAAATTGATTTTAATTTGCTACAGACCCTCTCGGCGCTCGCAAGGACCACCTAAGGGTCCGTAGGAGTCGCTTTGGGACCACTAATCTAGTGGAATTGGAAAATGGGATTTGTAAGTTAGTTGGGGTAAATGCGCTCCCAAATTGGCTTAGTTGACCTTTACTAATAAAAATCCAACCTAAATTTGAGAGTATGCATTTTAACCTTTATTCACAAAATCTCTCATATTATGTTTAGTACAATGCCATGCGATGAAACCTCTTAAGTTGTAGGAGATACTTTCAGAAAAACAAAAAAAAAATGCTCTAGGCACACACTTATCCATCAGCATGGAGTAAGAGCATTTTGGCAAGGTACATTACGTATCAACCTTATGTTAAAAGTGTAAACGCAAGAGTGATCTTCTAATAAAAGTTCTGTTTAAAAGGTTTTAAAGAGTAATGGGAGTTAAATAAGAATATGTAATATTGAACAAAAGCAACACATTCAACTGTAAGTCACGAGTTACAAATTTGGATGGCCAACTTTACCCTTACATTGGACATTGTAAACAATTTTTAATCGTTGGTGTTCGCTGACTTTTTTTTTATAATTTTTTTCGTAGGAAATGAAAGAAAAATACGTTCTCTTAAGTAATTGTTATTTTGGGAATAATGCCATCTATTAGTACCTTGTATCATTAGTAAAATTATCTTCGCTTAAGCGAAATATTTCACAATCACGTAAATATCGTACTTTGTCTTTGAACCATGTTATTTCGACGCATTAGTCATCCAATTTTCGTGCAGAGCGAGAGATTCGGCCGCTAATTTAATACCCATTACGAATTATTGCGTAAGGCCCAACTGTATCAGCCTTAATGTGCAGGTACTTGTTCATTATTATTCTCGTACGAGGTTGTGTAGATGTGGTGAGCTTCGGTTTTCGTCTTATAACTTTGTGCGTCCATTCATCCATTCGTGGCCGCTTTTTCTTGATTCTTGCCATCATTCTGCTTCTTCTCCTTTTTCTCTTTCGTTTTCTCAGGTCCTCCTCGCTTTTTGTTTTTTTTTTTTTGCTTGCCCGTGTATAACCGCTGACGTTCGGTCGATTTTTTGTTCCTTCAAGGTTCATTAAGCTTTGTTGTTGGGCGTATAACGGTTGTTTCTTACAATTTACGTGGCTGTTCTATATTATTAACAGTAGTGCATGTATTGTTGGTTTTTGATTCCTCTTATTTCTTACCGTTGAAGTACGAGCGCGATAGTATCGTTGCCTATCCTCTCCAACTACTCACCTATCTACCTTTAGACTCTCTTCTTTTCTACACTTCTCCTATTATTATTCTTTTCTCGCTTTATCTGGACATATTGTTCGCTTGGTTCGCTCGATAAATAATAGTCGCCTGCATGAGGTACCGCGTTCAACATGTTTGATGGTGATTAAATGTTTCATTCCGGCTACACAGAGCAAATAGCAGGGTACGAGAACAACGAAATAATACGGTAATCTCTTTGAAATTATGACATACACTCCTTTCGGTAGAAGGTATCGATTTACTGTTAGCTGAACGTTGTTAATTCCTGGTTTAGTAACATGACATATTAGTTAGATACAGGAGATTGGAGCTAATAAAATCTTAAGATGTACACGAAAAGCGAATATAAAGAGATTCAGAAAGTTCCGGTTTCTAAATAGCTTACCTAGTGTAATTGATGTCTCTAATTTGATATAAAATTAAGAAAATAAATTTAAAATTTGTATGATTTTGATAGCGTGCTGCATAGAGATAAAAAAGTAATGGAAGTTTGTACTTGTTGTCTATACATTGTAGTACATAAGGGAGGTCTTTTTTAAACTTCATTTCGTCAATAATCTGTTCTGGAGAAGCAAATAACCTAATGTACCTGATGTAGAAGGCAGGTTCTCTTTCTCTTCCCCATTCTCGCTTCCTTCAATTTTATTCATTATTTTTGTTTTCGTTATGTTCAGTTCGTTGATATTTTTATTATCTTCCACAGTTTGTCACTCATATATGAGAAAAACCCTATTTAGAGGCCATATCCCGATAAACTTAAATGCGCTAATATTTTCGAAAGTAAATGCCATTCAAGTGAGCTTTTCCAAATAGTGCAGCTACTTCATAAATACTTATAGGTCGTCCAGGATTAGATATCATCCATTCATTGCAGGCCATGTTGTAATTTGTTTTTAATGATTTGTATACATTTTATCCAGTGCAATAACATTTTCTTTTGAAAATTCTACGCCATCTACTAATCTGCCGTTTACTTTGTTAGGCAACGGATTATTTATTTCATTTTGGAAGAAATACGCCAATCCAACATTACCGAGCCAGACAACGTGTATCATCTGTGCGTTTAGAACATTTAGAAAATAAAATTAAAGCTGAAGTGAAAAATAACAAACTGTGGTTATGTGTGGACGAAACAACTGAAACTTTAGTGATTATCCATGAGAAGCTTTAAAAGATTTTCATATGCGTATTTTATGTATTTTACAAAATGCCTCAAAATATCAGTAAATATGTCGTTATTTATACACGCACTTTTATTAGCATTATCGCTGCTTCCATGAGAGGCTCCGTTAAGCATATGAGGTGATAAACTAGCATGACGCTTGCAGAATCCCTTTAGCCAGTCCTTGGGCATTTAGTTTTGATTCCACGAATTTTGTTTTTTTTTTTGGTTTATTTTTAACAACTATTTAATACGCAAATTTTCTCACGTCGTTACGTGTGAGACCGTGATGTAATTCGGATGATTTAATTAAGTTCTGTTGAGAATACTTTATTTGCATCTTATTTTGGGATTCAGGGAGTGCATCTGTGTGTTTCATAAAATATCTCTGGAGAGTTTGATGGCAGAGTCCAGAATCTGTTGCAGTTCTTCGAGTTGACCAGCTGTTTTCCCCTACCTTCATCACTGCAGTCTTTATGACTTCGCCGTCGATTTTTACGAGGCATTTCGGAAAAAATAAATTAGAATTGCAGTATATATAGTGAAAATAAGGTACAATGAAATGTTACATTGTATCCTTGAACATACGCACTGTATCACTTTGCGAAGTGTAACGCTGTTCTTACTAATCACAATTTTACTTGCACGAAATGTAATTCTTATGAATTGAAAATGTCCATTTCTTACCTAGTAACATAGACAAACAGCAATACTACACAGACACATATAATGCCATTAGCACAATTAAATTCGCATGTTATCATGCGTACCAAACAGAAATCTGTAAAATTTGAGCGGGAATTTTAAAATGTAACATTGTTACTATCAAATTGTAGTAAGAATTCTTACAATTTGTATGAAATAAATAAATGAATGAATGAGTTAAACTCCTATGTACTGTACACAATATTTGCCTCGTTACTGAGCTTAAATAAACACGTGTTGCAGTAATATTTATTCTACTTATTATTTAAAATAATTATAATTTGCATCGTATTTACTGGTGTTTTAAAACATTTCATTCGTCTGTAATATTTTTATGACTACCAGTACAAATCACTGGTTGTAATGAAACTGCTTATTTGATGTTCCTCATGAGAGTCGGTTATGGCAGAGATGCATATCTAAGAGGGTGTAATCTGTGCTTGAAATTGGTCCTAAATTTCTTTTCTCCAAAATATCTCCTAAGCGGCTAAAGATAGGAAAAGGTTTCAATGGTGGACTTGCATCACTTAAGCAGCTTTTTTGACTGGTGTGGTTTCTAATAATTCTACAGAATATCCAAAAAACTTTGGCATCGGATAGATTTTGAAATATTCGCTTTTAAATGTTTACTTCTGGCTTAGCGACTTTGTGAATTAGCAAAACTGCCGTATCCGGTTTGAAAATCGGTCAGAAACAATGCATGTAAACGCCTTACACTTAAACTGCGTGTCTGGAGGAATCAGTTTTTGCTGACGATGATGATAACTCCGTTATTGTGGATGCAAATCGTTATCGCTTAATGTTGACTGAATGTCTTCTTGGCCGAATTGGATTCTCTGGGCTTGGACGATATGTGGTTCCAGCGCTTGCCACATTGGTCATAAAACAATTCATTGATTGCAATAGAAGGTTGGTAAGTTAATAATTTTTAGGAACGGGCGAGTCGATTATCCTCGCTCGTGTGATTTAGCATCCCTAGAGTTCTTCTTGTTAGGTCACGTTAAGCCGTTGGTTAACCAATAGGCTGGCAACATTGCACGATTTGTAGACCAAACAAAATGAGTCCCTCTTAGGCGTCTTCAACAGTTGTAGCCTTGTCCGGTAACTTGAATTCTAGGATAGATTCAGGTAGAGATTGACTAAAGTTTTGTTCCCAGTTGTACGAGGCTTCATTTTGGCGGTTGCTTGAAGTTTGACTTATGCGCGTACAGAGTATATAGTCCTCAATTAGAGTCTTAAGTACCTGCATCTTGAGGATAGTGTTAAAATTAGTTGCTATGCAAAATTTCGAAGAGGTAGTAAGTGTTTTGCACACTTTTAGGTTTTCACATAAATTTTATTATCGTCAAATGTAAATTCGTAACGTTTTTACCTTTGGTAGTATTAAATATTCACAGGTGTAGACTTCGTAAAGTAACTAAAAATAAACAAACGCGATAGAAAAGAAGAAAAAAAATCAAGAAGAAACTACTACTTTTCCCCTCTCGTATCACCATAATACCGAATGTAAATCAAGTCGAATTTCCATAGAATGGGGAAATGAATATTCACGAAGATTTGGTGCTACACTGTACAACTACTTGTGCGCGTAGATGGGAAATTTATACGCTTGGCACCTTGACCCCTCGACGTTACATTTTATCGCCCCATTTGAATATCACTTGTTGCTATTGTAAACTAAGTAAGGCTCGCGCCGTAGTATACAGAATGGTAGGAGAACGTTTACGGCCGCTTGCTACATACGTATGAAATATAAACTACTGCTATAATTGAACGGGGCGATAAGGGACGACGTGATAATGACGCTGTTAAGTGGTCATATAAAGCAGCAGGACAAAAGACAGTGGAAAGAAAATATATCGCTTTGAGGGTTTGGTAGCGCGCCTTCAGTAAGATTCGGTTATAAATTATGGGACGATGCGAGAACAGATGAAATTAATTACGTGACAAAGCTGGTAGGGTTTCCAAATCTCTCTAAATGGAAAAGAGAAAGATAATGGAATTTGTAGTAATGTAAAAGAAGATATATATACAGGCGTATTGTTTGTTTCCAAAGATAGTTTGAAAAATATTACTGAGAAGAAAAGGTAGATATGATCAATTAATAAGAATATAACTGTAAATTAGTTGTAATGATCCATTTTTAATTTGTAGATGGATTTATTTGTTGAGATTAGATGATAAAACCAACATGTCCGCTAGGTTGTAAAAAGGATTATTATGTACCCATTCCCCTTCCCCATTATAAACTACGAAAAAATGTATCTTTCTACAAGAAAGAACGGTCAAGTTTTAGCCATCTATTAGCAATGAATTTTAATTGTTCACAGAACATTTTGTGAAATTATATACTTTAATTGAACAATTTTGGTTTATAAGCAACATTTTCTCCAATGAAGTATTAAAGGTTTGAGGAACATTAGAGAGAGTTAGTCGGAAAACAGAGGTCTACCCTATATCGTCTTCTACGCGACATATCACTTTTTTACGTTATCTTTCTACAACCTCCATAAATTATGCCGTTAGTTAGCCTGCAAAATTTTAAAATGTAGCTCCTAATTGCGTGAACAGCCCCAAGTCAACTTTGTTGATGCAAAAATCAATATAACAGATTCTTCTATAATTATGTATCGCCTTCTGTTATTGGCGCTGGGTATGTCTTTCATCGCTGCCGGTGCTCCCACATGATTTTTTGCCACTCGAACAAGCTATTAGTGCCTGTCCGTGAATCCAAACGGACCCGATCGTGTTAAAAAGGCTCGTCAACACGTATTTAATTTTTTTACTGTCTCTTCTGTCGATTTATGTTTTGTTTAGACCACAAACCGAAAGATGTAAAACCTGACTTTGTTGTGGTAACCGTCCGCAGGGTGGCAACAGCATCCGTCAAAATCCCTACTTTTCTTTCTCTTTTCGTTCTGATACGAATTTTCGTTTCTAAAGTGGATCTTTGACGTTGGCATTTTTTTTTCTCTGTATATTTATGTGAATGTATCCTACTGATACGGTTGAATGGTCATATTTACATTTTAGTCTGTGTTTACTGCTTTGCGATAATTGATAATATATTTTTGAAAGCTTTCTTGGAAGCAGTAAGATGATATTTTTCCCCGTTTTTTTTTTTTGCACATGGATTGTGAACGATAAGTTTAGTAAATAGGTAGGTTTTTTTTTTACTTCAAACTTAAGAAAAGCCACGTTTTGTTCCTTTCTGTAGATTGCAACGCATTTCTTCAGATTAATATTTGTTGATTTATATATTAATATTGAAATATTTGCGAAGTGATAAAAATATGTAATTAATCTTGGAATTCCTTATTTTGACAAATTTTTACATGAAAGTGGAAAATTTATTGTCAGCACTTATATATTCCAGCGAATATCGTCCATTTTAACGTTGTCAACGTCAGGAGCAAAATTTGCTTCTACATTTGATGCTAGAGAATGATAGATACGAAAAAAGAAATCTTGTAATCAATGATAAATAAAAAGGTTTTTGTGTTCTTCCTTTGAGTTTGAGTTCCTTGAGAGACTTAGCATTCTTACATAAGTAGCTTAAAAACAGTACTTTGTGTTTGAACTTTATTTCTTTGATTTCTATTGGTGTCAACCCATAATAATATTTTATTTAGTACTTCACCATCATCATGTTCATGTGCACTTACTATTAACAACTTAGTATTTGCAATTCCATTCTTTCAACTCTAAGTTTCATTATACTTTACTACTACTGCTATCAATAAATTTCCAGTAACATGTTCCTGTTTGGTTCCCTTCACAGCACCATTACTGTGTTCTTGATTTCATAGTTACTTATGTTATATGTTATATTTCTGGGTTCTTCCGGTTTTTGTAAAAAACAAGTAAACTAAATTATTTCATGAACCGATAACCACCTAAAGTAAAAAACTGGAAGCTGTGCAACTGTAGTGGAATTAATATTGATATAAGCGGTGTAGGCTGAGGCTGAAATATTTGAAACGAAAGAACGCTGAAGACAGTTAAAAGGGCAAGAGTAAACTCAAGTAATAAATAGGAAGATTCCTGCAACTAATGGTGTTATAAGGTGCAGACATCAACATTGGAATAAACATATGCATAGGATGAATGATTATTGGTAGGGCTTTCCTTATATTAGGACGAAAAAGTATTTTTGTTAATATCCTTAAATTTTATTAAGCTGATCTTAGCAGTCTGCGTCCATAATCATAAAAGTACTACTAAAAAATGTTTACCGGAGTCTGGAAAAGATCCGGCAGCAAAATATCTAGTTGTAAGACACAATAGCATTTGATCATTTCTGGAAGCTGCTGTCAAACACATTGTTTACTCAATCAGTACCTTTTTATTTAGATTCAATATCAACGTTTTGGTTAGCAGATAAATAATAAGTTCAATTTCAATTGTTAGTTAAATTTATGAACATGGGCGTAAGATTTGGATTAGGGAAGACCGGGATATTTCACAGAATATAATAAATAAAACAGCTTGAATATAACATTTCAACCTTTTTTCCAGTGAGTTTGCTTTCATGTTATTTTCGTGAGTGCTACAAGGGTCAATATGTGACAAACACTTTCGAGATGCCCTTAGCCTTTGCTACCTTTCTTAATTCGACGGCCCTCTAGCATCATCTGGTGAACTTCTCCGATGTTATCGGTAGTGGTTGCAGTACCAAACGCTCATTGTCAATCAAACTGGTACGATCATGTTTAAGTTTATGTGTCAAAAGTTTCACTGTGGCGAATGATAGTGCAAAGACCCCGTAAACCCCGTAAAAGAGTCCATCTCAGCTTTAATTTGCGTAGGCGTATTGTCTTTGAAATGCAAGAATTTCATGACGAAATTCGATTTTTTTCATTTCTGGGGAAACGCTAACATTGATTGATACAAACAACTGAGCATCCAATGTGAAACATTTCAGGCTATCCTCGTATAAACATTTCCCCAATGCTAATCTGGAGCTAATAACCACTCTTCATATATTATAAATTGTTACCATTATTGTTAACATAACTACGTTTTTTTTACCTTTCGTAAATTATAGAAAATAAATTTTGATTTGAAATATTTTGGGGAAGCATTTATGCAGATTTGAAATTCCAAAATTGGACAAAAAAGTAGAAGCCGCATACGACATTCTTGTTTACGCTATATCGCTTATGTACGGTAGTTTAATACGTACTCCAAAATCCTTTGCATATTCCCGTATACATTATCAGCAGCAACCGACTACGCATCCTGTAAGCATAACTTCAGCGCATCAAACAGAAACGTCACATCTAGCGGAAGTAGTTCATCAAAGACACTCTACTACAAACCTTGATTCACTTCTTCTGCTTCGTTCCTTAATGGCACGACACTCGTGGGTGGAAAAGAGAAAATGAGCTCGTTCCGATGCTGCGATGTTGACGCATTTAGAACTAGTAAAAGAAGGAATTATATTAAAACAGAGACGTAACAGCCTGCATCAGCTGGTGCCCCATTATATTATTTAGGGCAATATACGAGGTGCAGCTAAAATGGGGAATGGTGTTACAGGTTTCTTTTCCAAATATGTCTTTCATTGAATTAGCTCCTTATTTTTGTTAGTATAAAATGTACTTGTTCTTCTGCTTTTTTAGCAAAGAATAGCAAAGTTTCAAGCGAATGCTTGAAAAATTAATGTTGACGATTAGTCTGGGATGCGTGCTGGTTTTTTCCAACAAGAATATGTATGCACCAGTGGTACTCGCTAACTCTTTCTCTATCGCATATTTTCGCGAGTTGCCAGTAGGTCATTGTAAGTGTGATTGATGAACAGTTGCGTCACATGTGTTGACATTTGTGGTTACATTTTTGTTCATTGTTCTTATTGTTATTGTTTCAAGGAAACCGCGATGTTCTTTGCTATGATGAATATTAATCGCTGTATTTTCAGAATCTGTTTAGAGATGTATTACATGAATCATTTTGATGAGATCAAGGCGGAATTCTGAAGAAGCGTTTGCTTTTGTAAAATATAACTCTGGAAATGTATAATCAAATGCTATTATTAACGACAACACAAAAGAATATTTACCGTAGAGCTTGTTGTTGCCAAAAGAAAAGCAGTTATAAAAATTTATGGTTAAAATGCATTTAAAGCTTCTTGAATTCGACTACGCAGTGGGATAACAGCAGAGATCGTGTTAAGCTTTGCCGGAAATGAACTAAGTCTATGTAGATTTTATAGGAATTTTTCGAAAAGGCTTAAGTCTAAACTTCAGAATATTTTTTAAAAGAAGACCCTTGGATATTGGAGACCCTCTTTAATTCACAGACAGGTTTAAGCTGTCGCGTGTTTCATTTGCTTTGATCTTCTTGAAAGGACTGGGGGTTAACATGTTCATATTTCTTGGTACGTTATCTATACTCCTCGACTTCGTACATACACATTGAACTAGATCTGTTCTTTCATTCTTATTTTTATATCAAAACCTTTACCCTCCATACATGGTTCGACCATTTCGTTATCTGTCATCGTCGTTCTTATTCCAACACCATATCATCAGAGAATTATTTGGCTTTGTCTTGTTTTAGATGTGGCTTTGTTGATTTATCACACATGGGATATCGCCCTTGTCTATCTCCATATTTCTAGTTTCTTCACATGACGCTTTAATGTTAGTTTCTGTAGGTCATAATCAGTTTTCTTCCTTTAATATAGTCAAAACTTTGTTGAAAATCTGTAAATACAGGTTTTAGATCTGCTACACATTCACTCTAAAGTGATAATGTTAAATACAATCAGTGAATATGATCTCTTTCTCATTAAAATTTTAGCTTTTGGATACACTCTTTGGTTATATCTTTCAAAAAAAGACATTCTCCTTGTGACATAATTGCCTATAAAAGTGATGAACGGTGATCATCAATTCGTCAAAGTTTTCGTTAACACTAGCCAGAAAAACATCAAATCGATGTACTGAGAAACACAGTTATAGGAAACAATTGACGTCTACGCGGAGATGTGACGAATACGTCCATCTACAGACGAATAATAAAAATTTATTTGCATATGGCGAGTCCTCTTTCATCGTCACTTTCTCCCCTCCCGCCCCTTGTACGCCGTTTACGCGTCCATATGCGCGCCTCGTCCTCGTCTAACATCGAAATCCATTAAGATGCAACTCACTCGACTCGAATTATTGCCTTCGTCTAACTATTTGTGATTCGCCTTCTTGCTCTATCAAACGTGAGTCGTCTTCTTCTCTTCCTGCGATCCTGGCCAATGCATAAAGATGCGGTGTGTGTGCGCGCTGGCGTTTTACCTCATGGCCGGGACGCTGATTTTTCTTATTCTTCCATCTGATTTATGACGAAATTAAGATTTCGGTCGATACACTCGACAAGGACGAGCTTCGAGTTCTTCGTTATCCCGCTCGCTGATAAAAAATGACGATCGATAATCGGGTACGCTTAACGTTGATTGGAAGTGTAAGTATCTGAGCTTTTATCTCTGATGTTTTGTGTTTGGTAAAGAGCAAACGGATAAATACACGGCTTAATTAAGATATCTATCGACATGCTCCAGCTTTCGATAAACAGGATTTCTATTGAGCGGTTAGAGTTTATTTATGCTGGACGCATGGAGTAGTTACGACGATTTACGTAGACCTCGGTTTAAATGAATGCGCCGACGTATGTGTAAGTACGTACAAGTACCGAGAAAAACTATTACGATGTTCGAATTCAACTGCATTACAATTGGAGAATACGACAAAGATATAAGTTGTTTCGGTTGCGGTTACCTACATATACATTCGTACTCTTTTTAATACAATAATCCTTTAACTAATAACAGCGAAAAATGTTGCGAATTAAATTGTATTGGTTAACCATCAGTGATTGGAGTTGCACATCTTTTTATGGTTTTCAATGATAATGTCATCTCTGTAAAAAATACCAAGTGGAATTGCAGAATGCCAGGACTTGTTTCACCTCCGTCACCCTCAAAGGAGTTTACCACGACAGGTCTAGGAGGTCCTGTCTTGCACTTCATTTAAATAATTTTAGTAGGAAAAGGCACTTAAATTGGAAGGCAATGACAAAAGGCGGAATATGAGTGTTCCATTCGAGCAAGAATTTATAATTGGTGAATTAGAGCAGAATAGTTCTGCATCATTCTGCTCCAATTCACCAATTATAAATTCTTGCTCGAAAATGACGGAATTGTGAAAAATTCTTGGAGACGTGTATTCAAGATGATTCAAACGGATTCTGAAAGTAACATTCTGCAAAGTTATTGTTGCACCAATACAAATAGGACCTGAATGGCATGATGAATTTATGGATTGCAATGACAACTTTAGAGAAACAGTTGGAACAACAAACATTGTGACTAACGCAACACCGTCTAAAATATTGAACTTACTAGTAACTAATAACGCAACGAAATACTGGAAAAAAGTCGCAGGGAGTTAAGTCGGGCGAATATGCTGGATGAGGAGCAAAGTTTGTGTTGATTTTCGCGTCATCATGGTGGGAATCCAGATTCCTCAACCAGTCGTTCGTGCACCATTCCTCTGGACGATACTTTCTCGCATACCTCCTTAGTAGCTTTAG
This sequence comes from Oryctes borbonicus, assembly GCA_902654985.2. Lineage (NCBI taxonomy): Eukaryota > Metazoa > Arthropoda > Insecta > Coleoptera > Scarabaeidae > Oryctes > Oryctes borbonicus. The sequence continues at coordinate 2,046,973 of LR736881.1, read as the reverse complement.
GACGTTCAAAGAGAAATTTGCATTAAATACTTCACCTACACGCACGAACTCTTTGTGGATAATCCCAACGAGAGGGCTTAATGTTGCGTTCGACTTAGCAGGCTTTTCTTGACCGAGGTGAAGATGTGTATAAAATAATTAGGTTTATTAAAATTTACAGTAGACGATGATAATAAGTAAAAACGAAAAGATTAATGAGATAGAAGTAGACGATGTAAAACTGGGCAAAGCTAAGAATTCTAAATATCTGCGCTCGGTGATATTATAGAATGGGTGACCTGACGATGACATAAATAAAAGGACAGCAGCATCGGGTAAGTTATTGAATGTGACAATAATCCGATTTCTAGTAAAAAACAAAATTTCAAATTAGTTAAGAGAGTGTTCACCCTAGTCCTGACGAAACAAAAAACACAGGGTTTCGCACGAAAACAAGACAGTAGAATACAAAGCGTTGAAATGAGAATTATTCAGACAAAATTGAAGGGAAAGCCAAAAAATCGGATCGAGTAATAAGGGGAATATTCAAATAATGACGTTTAAAAAGAAGAAGAAAGGAATATCCGGAAAACTTGGAAAAGGCAAAAGCAACAGCATCAACTAGAGAGAAGTGCAACATAAGATACAGAATAGAAAAGAATGTAAGTGATTTGGAGAAGAAACCCAATTTAATGATTCAATCCAATATTGTTCCTTGCACCTAAAAATGTAGAAAGACATTAGGATTGAGTAAGTAAATTATTATTGCTTAGCTTTCTCATCAAGCTTTTTTACCTTTTTCTTCCAAAAGGAATCTTCAAACTTGATTTGCACAGGTTTAAAGTAAAGTATGGAAAACGTCTTCACTTGTAAATTTTTGACATATCATGTTACAATATGCATTGGTTGAGCTTTCCGGGGATTCTGGAAGAGTTAGGAAGCTGGCAAAATTACGTCCTAACATCTAATATTTTTGCAATGCAAATTTGCACAATTCAAGACATGTAATACTAATATATGTTCTCTGTATTCAGAAGCAAATACGAAGCAAATTTCAGATGTGCAACTATGTCCTGAAAAAACAAGAAGAGTTATTATCATACTTCCTTGTCGATGCTTATTACATTATTTGTATTTAATCAATTTATTCTCAACGCGGTACTTAGTCCGGCGATGTTCCAATTTTTTTAAGCCATCCGAATAATAGGATTTGTCAAACTCTGCAAAATAGGCCTCTGCTTCGGCATTAACTTCATATGACGTGAAAAGTAGCTGGTCACTTCTGCCAAGCTACTTTTTCAAGTTAGAAGAAAGTCACGGGAATGGTTCTTCCACAGACGCTTTGGGTAGGTATGGAATACAGCGTGTGCAGAACGCATGCCTTGGTCTGACGTTTGGAATCAGAAAACACCAGAATTATCTACACATTAAAAGAAAAAGGTGGGGTGCATTACAGAAGCAAGAGAGCGATATCATGACAAAGGTCCCGGAGAAAAATTCAGTAACATGGTCTACCATGAAAATGGCAAAAATTACAATCCGAAGTAAGAAGAGATCAAGCGATCGAATGCAAATCCAAAATGCATAAAAAGAGTGAAAATAATAGGAAAATGCAACTAATGCAGAGGCAAAAGAAATGAAAGATCCACTATAGTTATTAATTACTTCAAATAACAAAATAAACAAACATTAATTTATTCTGTATTATTATTTATAAAAAATTCAAAACATGTTTAATTAGAAAAAAACAAACAAAAAGAAAATAAATAAGATAAATAAAGCAAACTGTGTCATCAAATAATTGCTACAAAGCATCGGAGAGAAATAAGTTATATTCACATATTTTCTAACATTTAGCTCGCAATTGTGTTATATACTGCGTTTCCCACCAAGTGTTCAATTATACTAAAGAAGCCACTATAACCACAATTACAGCTAAATTAATTTTTTATTATGTTGGCAATAGAATCCCAATTTACAGGCACCTCCCACTGTTCACATTAATTCATCAAGTCCTTTCTGATTTACACAATTATATATCCCAGCATGTAACCGTCAGTCCCTCATTCAGATCTAAATTTATCTGTTTTGTCTACGTTGTTCTTCTCATTTTGCACCTCTTGCCATATATATTTGTAAAAAAAAAAACGCACCATCCCCTAAGCAATAGCAGAGATTCTGCGATGCAATCCACAGAATAAACCATGTGTTAACCTTCTTAGAATGTTCTTTTTTCCCTTATATGTTATACGTATGCAGCAGAGATATTGCAAGATGCGTAAGGAGGATGGAAAATACGGCTTACAAGAAATATCAGCGAAAAGAGAGAGAAGTACAGAGGGGAACGTATAGTGTACTACTATTCGGCATCATGCCTGGTGACAGGTAGCCTCCATTCAGGGTCTTGCACGACTTCCGGCGGTATTGCGAGGGTGGGTTCCCCCTGTGTTTCCGGTCCCTCGCACCCTAACCTTGCACTGACTACGTTGTTACGGTAAATATAGAGGCCACGTGAGGAATCGTATACCTACCTACGAAATCTAAGTGGTTTTTTTTTATTGTACCTACATACGTAAATATTTTTTCCAAACAGTATTCGGTATTTTCTCAATATCAGCTTATTTTGGGCAATTCTGTATAAAATATTTTTATTGAATTGTAAATTATGGATAAAAATCGTTAAAATTAAATTCTTCTCGTTATTGGGTTTGTTTTCTAGCTTTACTTCTATAACTACTGGAATAAATTTTTGTAATTATGATTTCTTTTAAAGAAGATTCTTTAAAAAAAGCAACGACCGTGGAAGTTTACAACAGCATAATGTTTGTATTCATGAATGTCTATCTCAACAAATGCATTTGCAGGTACCTTAATACTTTGTTTTGCTTTGTGGTGGTTAAAAAGTTGGAAATAAAGAAAGGTTGATGTTCTAGGATATATCTGAATTGTGTTCTTGCTGTTGTTTACTAGAAAACTATCTAGTGCTGAATTGTTTTCATTTTCGGGTTGCCTACTGTTTATTCTGGAATTTTAACGTTTAAAATTTTGTTTTTTTAATTGAATTTCCTGGTTTTATTTCTGTGGTACAGTAGGAATGAAGGCCAATCTTCGTATTTCCTATGAGTCAATATTATATACATCACTAGAAGGCGTAGTTTTGTTTTCGAAGGATCCTGCTAAAAGCAATCAACGTTACACAATCAAAATTTATTGAACTAAAAAAAAAACTGCTTAGTAAACTTAGTAAACTCTCACGTGGCATGAAGTTTTCAAGAAGAACGGAGAAAACGACAAGGATGAACATTGTTTTGTCCAAATTTCCACATCGAAAATTGACAAAGATCTGTCTAATATATGTTTGGTATTAATAAAATCAAAAAAGAAGAATTGTTTGCGCACTAGTTAGAAAATAGTGGATCACTTAAAGACTGGATAAAAGTTCCTACACTAAGTAGTAGCAGGCAACATTGAAGTAAAAAGGCAAAGCACAAAGTGTTGTATATCACCATTGTTCACGAAAAAAAGAGAATTCCTTCGGTGCCGATAAAAAAAATAGTTCAGCGTGTATGTTGCGCTGCATTTAGGGTCTATTCGTAAGTATCTGTCCTCTATTTTTAAAAAACTAGCAAGCTAACAAAATTGAAGTTGTTAATTTCGTGTTTTTGCTTTTGATTCTTATAAGCCTGCACCAATACTATTGGTGGTTCACTGCCTATCGGTCTCAGTATACAGGTTTCAAATCCCGGGTTCGTAACTCCGAGTAATGTTTTCCGCGGTTTTTCCTACTCGAAATTTACTTTTTTGAATTACTTATTGACTTGAACTTGTATGTGTAACAGAGGACTACTTTCTGCAAGTGGTATACAACGTATGTTCCAATTGCTTGACCAAAAGACAGTTTTGCGTCATTCTAAGAAAGAAACATTGAAACAACAGTGAAGCCAAAGTTGTGAAAATATTAGAATAAAATAAATTTTGACAGTGACTAGGTAAGGTAAAGAAGGTGGCAGAATACTGAATGGGAGTGGGTATTTGAAAACTTACAAGGAAGATCATCAGTCGAAATTCTAAAACAATTCTCAAAAACGTCATATACTAAGGATGAAAAGAGGATGTATGTATGTAACCATCATAATGACGAAAATAATTTAACATTTACATTCGGTTGTCAGCTGAACCGTTTTAACCATTTCAAGCAAGAAGGTATTATGTAGGATCACAAGACATGCATTGATAGAAATAAACGCCAACTTATCAAATATTCTTCAATATAGACCAAACAAACATTTCCGGGCTACATTTTTAAACGAACAAGCGATCGAAAGTCTGACGAAATGCAACAAACAAAATTATCGCCATAGAATTATCAATACATTTGCATAGTTTTGCTTCATTACGCTGCAAGAATGAATTTTAAAAGTTGTTCAACTATTTTTGATACATGCGAGGACCTATGTTATGAAGACAACGCAATCGTTTTATTTCTAAGCATAATCTCTTTGTAGCTCTACATACTTAATTCAGCAACTTCCAACTAGTTTAAACCTTCCAAATAACAGGATTTTTCGCACACAGGCTGATACCGTAACTGGATTAATTTTGCTGTCGCAATTGCCGATGGGCAGGCCGGGACGTTATCATATTGGAAAAGAATGGAAGCTTTTTTATCTTTAGTTAAGCATCGAGTCGGTCCAAACCGGTAAAAACCCATTTTATCGACTGATTTTTGGTTTCTGCTGGATGTCTTTAATGGTTACATAATGCCGCAGAAACTTACTCATATTGAGCTCTGCTATCATGATCTTTATTAATCATATAGTCCGTAGTCACCTCGTCGTGGGTGTTCTTCATCAAAGACGGATGTTCGGCCACGCTTATATTCTTTAATCCAATACGTGATACTGGTAATTGAAGGTGCATGGCCCTTATAAACTACATTCAACTTTTTGTTGATTCCTGCACGCTCCCCACCCAAAGAAAGAAATCGAATCACTAACCGGTATTGTTCCTTTTCCATGACTTCACAAATATACTTGCTCACTGTCAACAGCTCTCAAAACAACACTGTTCGACTAAGTAGATTTTGATACGAAGCGCCATCTGTCTTCAAATAGACATAGTCGTACTCTTCAATTAAATCACTAACAAAAATGCTGAAACGGGAACATGAAAATAAACTACGCAATGGTTATCTAGCAGCTCATATTTAATCCCAAACAAATGATATTCATACCAGATCGCGTATCTTTCAATAACATCCAATTAGCTATTATATCCTCACAATACGAGAAGTAGGTTCTCCCAGACGCTCGCATTGTTCTTTTATCGTCTTCTCTCGAGACAAGCGAATACCCAATGTCAACAGGTTCGAGTATCCCCAATAGTACGTCTTGAGATTCGAATCAATCCTGTTTTCAATTTGTAAAAGATCGCAATCCGACAGATCGATCCACCTTATCTCGAAAAATTCTAAGTATGCACGACAACACGCTATGCGACCGACCAGCATTACTACTACGGCCCATTAGGTTTCTGTGTCAAGTGTATTTAGTAACAATGGACATTGAAGGCCCTACCTTTCAGGTACGAGGATTTGATGAAAATATCTTCTTAAATGGTTCTCGTTTTTTTTCCCTTCTCTTCTACTCTTTTTACCTGCTACTACTGCTTCCAATACGTGCATTTACGTCTTGGTCGAAGCGATGGATAAGGTATAAATGAATGTACGTGTATAGTAAACGCATAATATATGTATGTAGTAGTAGTAGTATAGTATAGTAGCACGGCGGAAGACCAGTTTTGTAAAATATCCGTTGTGAATTGGTCGAGGAACCTGTAATGTGAAACTTTTAATGAAGGTAGCCTATAGAGAGAAAATTTCGTACACGGATGCGAAAAAAACGTGTGAACAGTTTTATTGCAACCTTATATGTATGTGGACATATGTATAAAAATTTTATGATTTGTGTGAAATTTAGATATGATTAAATTGGCCTTAGGAATAGCGAATCATGTTTACATTCACCTGATTTAGGAGGCTTCATACCATCTTTAATGTATTGATATTTATGATTTATATCATTCAGTTTCCTATTCTATTTTGTTAATTGAAAAAGCGTGGGGATAGAAAGTACCAAATCCAAAATAATGTAGGATTTTCGGGAGAAGTAAAAGAGAAGTTGGATGGAAAATGGACAAACAAAGACTGTTCGAGCTTTTTACGAAGCCAACCTTTAGTGATTCAGTAAAATCAAAACGACTGTATTGGACATGATACTAGAAGACAAGGAAGATAATTAAAATAATAGTAAAAGAAAGAAGAGAAAGCCAAAACCAAGATGAAGAGGTGCCATGGCGCAAGATGTACAAATAAAATGGAAGGTAATAGCAAAGAACACTAAAGGACTAACAAAACTATAAGCCTAATTAGCATAAGAAAACTGTTATTTCATAGATTATAATGCCGAAGCTTAATGTCTTCAGCACAATATGGAATAACGCTTACGATATGTCGGAGTGTTCCTGTTTCTGGGCCACTTTTAATTTTTCAGCGACTTATATAGCATCGGGGCCTGAGGGAATGGCAATATTACTGGTCTTCACTTTACTTTTTTCAGACCGTAAATGTTCATATTTAATGTGACATTTTCCTATAAACAGGTACAGAATAAATTCTATTTTGTCTACAATAATTTCGAAAATTAAATATCACTCATCTGGAAGTCGAAGAGCCCGATAGTGAACGTCCACATTGAACGGTTGCCGGTCTCGCTGACGTCAAATAGTTAGGTGTTAAATCGTGAACTCCTATGACATATTACAGACTATATTATGGCATTTTTAACATGGAAATTTTAGTTGACAGAAAATGTAATTGTAGGAATATAAAATATCGTCTATTCGAAAGGTGTCGTGAACTGACGAGACAACAATCTGTTTCTTTAATTCAAATCACCGTTGAAAGAAACCGCATTTGCCTAAGTGATTAATTTTCGTCAAACTTTGAGGCTAGTTTTTATCGATTTTATTTAATTTTTGTGGAACGTTATTATTTGTTTATTATTTACAGTCTCCTTAAGCTGCCAAAGAAGTGTTTAAGTGACGTTTTGTAAATTCTCAGAAAGGTTTGAAGATACTTGTGAAATATGTGTAGAAGCAGTTTTTTGAGCATATTTTCAAAGTTGAATGCAAAAATTAAAGAAATGTTTAAGCCTACAAACACAAAAGTAGTACATAATCGTATCTATATTTTTGGCAACCACCAAATTGTAAACTGTGAGTGTAGTGATGAGCTATTTTCGAAATATAAATCTTATCTTTTGTATAAAGTTCTACTCTAAAATCTAAGAAATATAAGTGATGCAAATGAACGAAAAAGAAAATTGGTAACAGCCCTGAAATCGCTGGAAATGAATTATATATTGCCATTAAGATATACACTGATGATTTTTAAATTCAGGCATCTAAAGTTTTAATTGTTGTAATGTTGCTATTCTATTGAAGAATAATTTTTCATCAACAAGTTTTAATGAAAAGCTCCTCCATTTTTATGCCTTCTTATGAATTAGATTGATAAACTTGAATCTAATTGAGTCTTTTCCATGTTCTAGAAGTTGTATTATTTGAAGCGGAAGCTTATGTATAAATTTCCTTGGGTAGAAAATAATCAAACAAATTTATTGCAAAAGAATTTAATTTAAATTCTTTTATTTACTTCTTTTTGTTAATTTGATATATTTTTAAGCTACTGTAGAGTCAATTATTTAGTATACTGAAACAAAAGCTACAGTACCTCTGTTCCCTCTCTAGTACCCCCTTCCACTCGCTCCCTTAAAGTTTAAAGTAGCTCGTTTATATACGCAGCGTTTTTTCTATCGACTTAATTATTTGTTTTTCTGGAAAATTTACAACAGGAACCGGTGGCAAATATTTATAATCTGAACTCATTCTATCGTGTTTTTTTCGGATGCTTCTCTTCTTCTTCTTTTCTCCTCCCGCGCGATGCTCATTATGTCTCTTTTGTGCTCGAAGCGTCGACGGTACGCCACGCAACGCAACTCTTCAGCTCCCGGCGTCAATGAGTGAAGATAGATTGTGTTTCGTAAATGACGTTATGATATGCATTTCCGCCTTTTTTATTTCGAGATCCACGATGCGAGCGCGCGCCTTCGCTACATAATCGTAGGCCTTCGCCTCCGTTCCACGCTGCGAGACTTTAACTGAACGAACGCGGATCTCGCGGACGCGACTGCACCACGCGCGATACCGGGATGGGACGGTACGGGACGGGACGAGACGAGGACAGGATCAATCTCGATGTTTCGATTTTAGAACGCATATTTCCTGTTTAAACGAAGTCATTCTTTATCAAAATATTTTATTTTTAAACTCTCTCTAACATCTTTTATGTTTGTGCACCATATTACGCGTCTCTCTACAACACAATACGCTTGCTTCTTTTTCTTTTTGGGTTGATGATACAGAGGATGCTCAAAAAGACTTTATTAGCGAAACTAGATATTTGTTCGGTCCAGTTCGCAATTCTTTGTTGAAGTGATGTCTCTATTGTAAAATGATTGTGACGTTCATAACTTTTTAAATCATTTCTAAATATAATTTGCATCCATAGCATTTCTTATTTGTACATTTTATGATAGACTGTGCTGATAACATGCACTTTGACAATGTTAAGAGATGTCAGATGTCAACTAGAGGTTCAGTATACAGCGAAGTGTGTTCAGTTTTCTTTTTATCAAGGGGCCTCGAAAGCTCGCAGCGCGGCCTGATTGTGGACCTGTGTCTGACACATTTATTCAACGGTACTCCGAGACTCATACTCAGAGACCCCCAGCAAATATTTTTGCTTGAAAACTATCACATTTTTGCCTAGATGGCATGTCTCAATTAAAAGTTTGAGGCAGTAAATTCCTACACCGATACCTTTGAGCATTTTAGAACCATCGGTGTACAAGCTAATATTATTCTTAATCAAGGAGTCACCATTACTTCTCCAACGATTCCTGTCGGGATAGCATACATCAAAATAAAGAAACTCTCAATGTTGTGGCACAGAACCGCGTCACCATGAATTTTGCCAAGGATTTCTGTCCGAGCGCAGGCCTAGCATCCCTTTCTGTGTCAAAAGGTATAAATAAGATCCAGAAGTTTAGCTTTTGCTGCCACCTGCTGGTCCTTCTTCCACCAGATAACCGCGCCACATGTGATTATAGATGAACAATTGTTAGATGCAGCCAATACATTTTCTTGGAGGACATTCCCATAGTTTCGTTATAAGCCATGTAGAAGGCTTTATAACGAGAGACATTTTGATTTTGTGAATTAGTTTATCCAGATGAGGCCTAAAGTATTTTAGAGAAATGTACTTAGGGATCGGTTCCTTCAGTTTCGTTTCCCTTGTGAATGGAACGATCATGGTTTTGCGTGGCCTGGTAGGAAGGTCCACTTTGCAACATACGTGAACAACATCGAGCACTTTCTGCAGGATAGATGTTAAATACAGCGTTGAACTGTGATGTTTAATACTTCCGTATATTTTTAAATATGCCTCCTTTGAGTTGCAATTTTTTCAGCGTATGATGGTCAAGCTATTCTGATCTAAGGCTTTATTAAAATGTTCTCATCAAGATCAACATGAAGATCTTTGAACTATGAACTGTGAGAAGTGATCGATTTTATCAACAATTTAATTATAATCATTTTAAAATAAGGAAGGATTTGTTTCCTTGCTTTGGTTATGATTGTAGTTACTGCAAACTTGGATTGATGGAATATGGACATCATGACGCTGTAACTTACCTACATTCGAAAATGCCAACAAATATACGCAAAATCGTACGATGGATAATGTAAAAGTTACATTTTATAACATTTTAAACATTCACATAAAAGAAAAACAAGCAGTTGTCAGCCCTGATGTGCCTATAGTGATGAAACAATTTCAACTAAAGATGGAGAAAACATGACAAGTTATAAGAATACTTGTTCCAGAAGAAGTATATTTTATACTTCATGTGTGCAAATTTGTTACCATTTCTCCATTTATTTTGCAATCGAAACTTGTTGGTCCTTTCTTTTTGTCACTTGGGGGTCGAACATTTTTGTTTCATTATGAGGCATTGATTTGTTCTGCACAGATTTTTTTATTGACGTTACAGTTTCTGAATGATTTTTTAAACAACGATTTCTTCTTTGCCCAAAATAGAATCTATAACGGGTTAAAAAAATGTTACAGAAGTATCCTTGATATTCCAGCACTACAAAGTAATGATTTAATTTTTGGATAAGACAAACTATATCTTCTGGCACAACATTTGAAACCAAAACAAACTTTGGATAACAGTTACGCATGCCAATCTGTGTGAATCCCCATCCATTCTTCATTTAAAGCATTTTTTTTTTAATTTCACTTCAGTCTAGAGCGGCTAGTGTTAATCTATCTATAACATCAAATGTCTTTATATAAAAAGAGTTGTTTGGATTCTGCAACAGTGTTTTGGCTTGTTTTTTGAAGCCTCAAATCTCAATCGAATATTCTTAATTTATGAAAGTAAAGGTAATCTTACAAAATTATATACGACCAATTATGTAATATGGATTTCTTCTTTTCTTTTAAAGACCACCTCTATCCCATGGAATGAGGCATAATGAAATCGTTTTTATGCAACTTTAACAACCATAACCAGACGTTATGTAAACAGGATAATATAGTATAAAACTATGAGTATTTGTATAATACACTATGCACAGGAAAAGGAAACTATCCGCTAACGATTTCTCGATAATTTCGTGTATTTATTTCCGTATTATATTTCAATGATTAATTGATACTGAATCAGTGAGAAAATCCTTGTAGAATTGTTTCAGTAGTGGTTATAGCATTTTTTTTTTAATATTACGCAGATATACATGAGTTGGAACTAAACTTAAAGCATTCATATAACATGGGTAATAGTAGTCAAAACCTGCCCGTTTTGCTATTTTAGAGGATTTTCTTTTTCCAGATTTTTTGACTCTCTATGAAATGTAATGATTCATTGCTGTGATAGTATTCGTTGAAAGAAGAAGTTCGTAGAGAAGAGATGAAATCAAGTATTCTTGCTGTAATTAGCACAATTAAATCAAACCTTATTCGTTCTAAATGCGACATTTTTTTAAATATTTCAAAATTCAGCAGCAGAGTACTTACAATATGGGTTTTTCCGATGTCAATGTACAGTATATTGTATTTGACATATTACTTGATAAAAATGATAAATATGTCAAGTTCTTTTTGCATTTTATGTAGCCGACCCCCAAATTGTTCTGAAATCGTATGATTTTGAGCGAATATTATAATTTGTTGGTATATTGATGCGGTACGTGTATTATATTTTTTGAAGGACTTGTTTATGAATTTAGATCACTCTCACTTGATATTCAATACAATTAATGGAAATGAATTGGGTTGCCACTGCAGAGACGTTGGTTTTTTATTTTTTTTAGCATGTTGTGAGGCCTTACGGGTTCATAAAACCTAAGAATTGAATAGTAGAAATGTCTTTCGGGTGTTGTCGCGTTGTTAATATTTTACTTGACTTCAAAGGAAAGAAGCTAACAGCATGGTCAGCGAAACGTCAAGTAAAATTTTAACTACGCGACATCACTCGAAAGACATTTCTACTATGGATTACGGTCGTGAAAGCCTACACTCAGCTAAGTATTGAATAATTGGACTTATCTGGCTTACTGGTACTACTAAGCCTGAAGTTTATTTACGACTTGGTACTGCGTTGCACCTATGAATGGACAATGCGGAACACCAATAGCAAATTTCAAATTTATTACAGTTTAGCAAAACAGGGATAAACAATATTTGAAATATTAAATAAATGGGATCTAACTAAATTGTATTATTTTCCAAATCGAAATCAAACAATTTTTAATGCAAAAAATGCATACAGTTTTATTAATTCTAATACAGAATGTTGAAATGTTACTGCTTCCTGTTTTTATGAATTTATTTAATTAAATGTTTTTAAATTCCCGTGCTTATTTGGCCAAATTAATGAATTTTTGCTAGTCATTGCAGTTCTTCTGTTCTTCAGTTCGGGAAAGTACTGCCCCGATGTGGTACTCAACTCAAGTTCATATTCTTCAAATAAACGATCATTAAATGGTCTATACTGAACTTTTTTTAACAAAAAAGGATGTGCAGGGCAAGGGTAAAACACTAATTTGCAAAAAAATCGAAGAAAGAGATCAAGCACTGGTTCGCCTCGCACACTTGCAATCACATGCAACTAAAAATACAGTAACCAGCCTCACTTTCAAATAAAAACACTTTTAATATAATTATCACAGCAATATATTAAAAGGCACGTATCAGATATTAAAAAATAACATACATCACTCCAACGTTTCCCGCTGAGCCATGTTTCCATATTCGGAAATAAGAAGTAATCGCTGGGGGTTAAATTCGACGAGTTTGATGAGTACGGAAACAATTCGTATCCTAACTCATGGAATTTTACTACGGCGACGACACAAGCGTGCATGGTCTTGATGGAGTAGAATTCTTCTCTTCGCCAAATGTGAATGTTTTTCTTTCACAACATTGTTCAAAATGATTCAATAAGTTGGCATAAAGCTTCGCACTCGCTTTGTCCTTTTCAAGGTAACCAACGTAGATTATTGCCGCATGCATCCCATTGGGGCCATGATCCTAGTCACTACTCTTGGTTTTTTCCATTGTTATGAATTCACAAAAGTTATCTGATTCAAAAGCTGGCAGGACTCTTGTCAAAGGTTACTTTTACGAAAAATGGAGTTACTTCGATTCTAGTAGCGCCATTTCTTGCCAAGTCCAGATAAAGCTTACGAACATGGTGGTAATAAACGTAGAAAAAGGAATGATTTTTTTTATGAACATAATGAACGATAAATGGTAAGCATGTTTTAAGCAAAAGAGTAAATCCGCAAGGAAAACAATAAAATTTGCCGGATTAAACGAAAGGATAGCCCAAAAGAAGGCGTCTATAAGTTGGAAAAATGTATCATTCATCATTCATGTATCGTGGGAGATTTCATTATGAATAGAAGTAAACCTTGAATGCAGGAGTGCATCATCTTCACTGTGATGTTAAATAGTTAAGTATCATAGCAATACCGCGAAAGCGCAGGATCTGAACAATTGAATAATTGTCTTATTTTTTTGTTGTTGCCTGACCTACTATCTATTCTTCGTGGACCTAACGGGTACAGTTATATTTCTTAACCTATATCGCATAATTTCTACAGTGAACCTAGTAGCACAGGCGGTTGGTGCAATTGGCTCCCGATCGCGGACGTGGCAGCGATATCGGCATTACGTGAAAATGTACTTTTGGCCGAACATTGGCTTGCAACGTTCTCTCATACTTCCTGATCTTTGGGCGAACTATCTACTTTTGTTGTGCATCCACCTTTAACGAACATTCCCTGAAAATTGACTCACTGTTTTCTGTCGACGGTACTTGTTTACAACGCTTGGCAATTTATCTTCAATCGACGCTGCACCGACTGATTGATTCAATATCGGCTTGCTTATGTCACTCAAGTGTATATTGCCAAGCCTCATTTCCCGATTGTTCACTAACGCTTAGCCGATTCTGCTGACTTAGAGCCAATCCATACTTAATGTTAGAAAAGTACTATACCTCACTGACATTTTACGACCGTGGCTAATCTTCACGAATATTGCGCCAACTGTATGACGTTGTACCAACTGAAGGTCAACCGTCAGTCAATCAACTATGTTATTGGGGGATTTTTCGTTGAACATTTTATATAAACCTACTCCAAAAGAAAGGAAAAATAATTATCTTTACATTAACCACTTGTAATTTATGTATTTCTTTTAAATCTATTTTTTTCGATTAAAAATACGGCGTTTCACGTGATAATTGTTCATTACAACAATTCAAATAATGCGATATAATTTCGTCGAATACAAACAACAAATACACAAACGAGTTAAAAACGGCATGGCGCTATTAAAAGAAAAGAAATAGGAAAAGAGAGAAAAACGATATGCGATAAAAACATTGGAAAGAGATCGGCTCATATCCTGCCTGCCTGCCATACTACGGAACATCCGTTCGATATAGGAAGTCGATGATCACGATCAAGTCAATCGGCATACATAATACCACAGCAACCTCTAGAATTCGCCACCGAAAATGTGTGAGGATGAAGGTTGAGAGGAAAGGAAGCTTGCGCCTGCTTACAACGCGAGGTGTAACGACAACTTGTTTCGAGTTTACGTTATACTTCTATGCGTATACCTACTATGACGTCGAAATATATGGCATGACGGACGAAGCAGGTGACATACACCGATACACGCTAGGCGGACATCTGAAATTCTCACGGACTACTCTGGTCCCTCTGTGCTTATTATATACGGATATATATGGTCGTCTATGTATTAGTATGTATACAGTGTTGTATGTTTGGAACACTAACTTGATAGTAAATGTATGAATATACAGTTACATCAGAGTTTAGGATGAATTGTTTCTTACAGTATGATATACAGCGTGTCCAGTTAGTGCTGGGATGGAAGATAATTCGTTCCTTCAGTTATTTGCTATAATTCGGCGTAAAGTATGGTAAAAAATTATGGGAAAGCATCCTATTGTTAGAAAAAATAAATTTTCGGTCGAAATTAATAGACGTATGTCTAAAAAGAATATGCTTTATTTTATTTGGTTAACTTAACTTAATTATCAGCGACGGCTTCTTCATTACGTTAATTGGCCGATGATCCGCCAATTATCAAAAATATTTCTAAACTACCGACAAAATATTCTAATGAGTTAAGAGAATTTGTATTCTACTTTAATACTTTGTCGGTTGTTTGGAAACATTTTTGAGTTGTTGACCAATTGACTTAATGCAGAAGCTTCCGCTGCATATGACAATTTAAATATTAAAACCAAGTGAATCGCAACCTCCATATTTAATAGCAAGTACAACACAATCGTCTAGTTGTGAAGTCCTTAGAAACATTGAAAAAGGTCGACAGCCCAAGGTTTAATGTTTGTGACTGGCGGATCAGCAATGCTTCGTGCAGGCCGCTTGCTAAAACCTACTTTCTATAATTTGTTACATGTAACGCGTATATTGCATGCGTTGCGTATTGAAGCCGAAACTCTTCGGCATTGTAAATTGATTATTAGCACAGTCTAAAGCAGTATCTGCAAAATCCTCTCAAACGAATTCGACAACTTCATGAACGATGCCGTAATATTCTCCAGAACCCTCACAGCCGGTTTTGACCCGATTGGGAAGCTGCGTTTTATTCTTTTAAATATTTTCATCCACTCTGGTCCCTTATATCATAACTTGTTAGCTACAAAGCTAGTTAGTTGAAATTTCAAGACTGTCAAGTTGAAATTGGTTGTTTAGTGACGTGTAAATTGCTTCTTTGCATTAGCAGCTGCAACCTGCTACTCCTACTTTTGGTTAAGAGTTTCAAAAAAGTGCTGTTTCTTGTAGCAGTTATCCTTACATAGCGACATATGCACATTAAAGTAATAAATTGTTTCTAGGTTTCTTTGTCTTAGAGATTATAGCGTCTTACTCTTAGTGTTAGTAACTGAATAACTATCGATAATGGTTGCGAGTGCATGTTCAGTCCGTATAATCCTTCCCGGTGGCTGATAATTAGATGCGCAGTAACAAAAGTACGCGGTTGTAGTGGGGAGGTCAGTATGTAAAACACCACCATGGCAATCGTTTGGAGGGTTGTTAGTGTGTATCCTATGCGTTGTATGCTGTCCTTTGAAAGATTCTGCAAATTTTGTTTATTAAAGGATATAATTCTTCCTGTGATTGTATAAATTCACTATGGTTTGCCATTTCACTCTGCGCAATAGATTTTCCCCGCCGCCGGGAAGAATTAGAAGCACTGTATATGCGGATGCACTTTTTATACAGCTACATATATAAGGAAAATAATTGATAAATATAGTCATACATTTTGATAATTATTAATTAATAATCTAATAATATAAATAATTCATTAATAAATTAAAGAAAATTGTTTCTTCAGCGGATAAGTAGAGATTGGTATTGTCCATTAATTTTGAAATAGTTCTAGTAAAGCAATAAAGATATAAAGCATTAATTGCATTTTATTTAGAACAGGCGATTTTGTTCAACGATTTGTATAGTCGAGCTCTATTATCGACTTATATAAGAAAAATCCTTTCATTATAACAATTCAATTTTTAATTCTGCAGCGGAAAAATGTCTTCCATTAATTATTAGAAGACTAAAAAGCCAACGGTAGGACTAAGTAAACTATGATTCTTAGGTTCTATACACAATTAACGCTAACAATCATTCAAAATAAACAACTTTATAAATACGAAAATTAACAATGTCATCAGAAATTAATAGGAACTCTAATTCAGTGTTTCATTATTAATTGGATTGAATTAATCTTTTTTTTATGACTCTTACGTTTGTACATAAAAGTGGTGCACGTGGCACTTTGGATAAGTACCAGATGATGCTATAACAATAGTAAGGAAAAGCGCCAAATTGTCAGTAACGTCAGATTGATTCAGAGAGCTCAATGCTAGGCAACGTAATTATCACAAAAGTATCGGAATTCGGTCCTCGAAACAGCTGTCCAGGATTAATTAAACTTGTGTGTTGCGGAGTGGCGATACTCTTGTCTTGTTTACCATGCTACCCCAGAATCCTTGCCACCATTATCTAAAAGCGTAAGTTACTCGTCTTATTTATCGTTACAATATTCTGCATTTTTCATATTTTTATTTTTTGTTCTTGTTATTATTTTCTATTATTTCTTTACTTGCATGTTTTGCTAATCATATTTATATTTTTACTTTATTACACTTGCCATTGTGTGGGTTCTGCTTAAATTTGTAAATTTTAACAATTTTCAACAATGTGTGTATTTTTCTGTTTTTATGTTGTTAACTTTACAATAACTTACGCATTGACCATGTAGGATTTCAAATAATTTTAATATTCGATGAATTTGATACAAAATAGAATATTTTGAAAGACACAGCGAAACGAGCCACACTAACACAAGATAATGTTGTGGAACCACGGGAAATAGGTTGATAGTTGTTGCTAGATTTAGAGGATATAAAGGTTGATCCAACAGCTGAAAGCTTTCAACTCCTTCCTTAATAAGGAGGAGGTGTTGTTAATTGACTTCTATATAATTTCCAATCTGTGGCGTTGCTATTGTACAGGCGGATTAATTTTCGATCTTCACCGTGGGGAGATCTCGTTCATTAGTTGTGGTAGAGGGTAGGTTTAATTTTAAGAGAGTTTGTAAATTTTGTGTTGGTTGTGAACCCGAAGAGATCATTTGCAAAATATCCCGTTCATTTTTATTAAAATTACTACCATTAGCATTATGCAGCTCGGTAAACTTTCTATCAAGATCTAGAAAAATTATGCGATGTTGTCGTTCTCAATACAATTGTTGTGTTTCAATCCATTTGAAATTTTGTGATTACCTTATTTAATCTTAAAATGACTTCTTGGTCAATTAGACCATAATATTGAAAACTTGTGTCAACATGTTATACATGGTTCGAGTGTATCATTAGATGGAAGATCGAAAGTTGCCTCGAGAATGTTTTTAGTTTTTCATTACGAGGACAAATAAAGGTGGTAGAAGTAAAAGAAGAAAATGAGTATTTTTAGTATTTTAAAGAAATCTTTCATTGGTCACGGGTTCATTATAGTACGGTGCTTATTGTATTTGTCTCAACTTCAAGTTTTTAAAAATTCAGAAAGCCGCCGTGTCGCGTCCGAATTCCACTGGCGGTAGTGTATTCGACGTAGTAGATAGCGCATAACGTACACGCACACTAGCACAGGGACAACATCGGGTTCGAGAGACAAATCGAGGCACCCAGAAAGAGGTTGTTCATTCATAAACTGCTAGCCGCTTGCCAACCCGAACAGAGAGCCGAGTGGTAGGGAGAGAGTTGTGAGCGTGTTGTGTGTGCTGTGCTGTGTGTGTGTTGCTCTGCCTCTCCTTTCAACAAGACAGACATCATTATACACACTATATTTTCGTGGTCTCTCGGTGCAACACATACAGGTGCGTTCCGCTCGCCGCAGTGTGACGCTTTGCTGGTGCGTTTAACGCGTATTGGCCGTTTTATTAAAAGCCGAAAAAAACTCTGGACGTTTTCGAAAGAAACAAAAGAAAACTGCGCCGCTCGCGAAACGAAACGACAAGCTACGTCGCGCGCGGAAGACACCCGAAACGCAAAGAAACAGATGACCGTCGCGAAATAGTCGAAAATCGCGAATCGGCCTCTCTGATTTTGACGTGAACGGATCATGGGATCCTCTAGTGTAGATTATCGGCGGGATAGCTCCGCATCCGATTTAGAAAAATGAATGGAAATAGCTGACAGTAGTATGTTGTAGTACATACGATTATCCAGCGAATGAATGGAATACAACGCTTGCTTACTACTTCTCTTCTTTCTCTGATGTGGTTGTTGCTTGCGTACGGTTGTTGCTATTTTTAAAACTTGACTGGAAATAGAAATAACTTGACAAGAATATAGAGTACGTACAGGAGAAGAAGAACGGTATGACAGAAGTCCGACAGTATTAATCGTAAAAAAAGCGCAAATTAATCCGAGAACCGTGTGAGTTTTTCTTTTTGAGAATCTATAGTGCTTAAATTCTAATTAGAAAGAATGTAAATAGAATTGCCATCCATTTATTTGTAAAAACAAACGATGTACAATTACATTAACGCTTATTTTTATACCGCATCCAGTGCATCATCATACATCTCGCTAAAAATTGTGATCAACATGATAACTCAAAACCATCTGTGCTATCTCCTACAAAGTTACGCTGTCTGTATATAAAAAGAATTAGTGAAATAAAATAATTTATTTATTGTGTTGTATTGTGCTACCGGACCGCATTTCAACAACCACAAAAAAGTATCTAACAGAAACAAAAGGCGTTTCTAGTCAAACATATCTCCAGCCACATGTATATAGATTCGTTTGGTTTCAGTGGCGGCATGGGAATTAAAACAATGAAAGCATTTAGCAGGCAGAAAGGTAAGGCTTTTGTGTTTATCTTTTCGGGAAAAAGCGTAGTTGTTTTCTTGCCTGATGGCAAACGTTACCTTTTTTTTTTACAATATGTAGATATATTTTTTACGGTATAATGCCCAGCAGTTTTGACGCACATCAGGTAAAATGTATACGATTGTTCGTACGTTGGCGTATGAAGATTATGTTATTTACTTATGATTTGCATGCTATATGTATATATTTATATAAATGCTAACATAACTTAATATTTATAATATGACTGTACAAATAGCATAATATTTTAACAAAATTGCTAAAAAGTTTTTATTTTCGATCGCAGATAAGTAAAGTTTTCGTTATTATTAAATCGTTAATAACCAACTAAGCGGACACATGATAAAGGCGGAGTTGTAGTTAAGCAATCAAGCGCCGGCGATTGTTTCATTGTCGATTTTTAGTGATGTCATTGGTCGCTTTGATTGACACAGCCAATAACATCAGAGACAAAAATTAATGCTCTAAAAGTTTACGGGGATTAATAAAAATAATGTAGATACATGTATGCGCCACCATTTGATCATATTTATTAATCGTAATCAAGAAAATTGTAGCACGGAATCCCATAACTAATTTGAAAAATTGAGAAAACTCAAACAGCTACGTTAAACCATTAAGAACAATTGTATTTGGTACCTCTTTTGTTGAAACTTATCTTTAATGTATTTGGGAGTTCTGTTATTCTGGGTTCTTCTAGAAGCTAGTAGTTGAGATGTTTGAGTAACCGTTTCCGGTGCGATTTGATACCTCGGATCTTGGCTACGGTTTTATTACATTTAATTCCTTTGTAAATACTTTGACGCTACTTTTCAATAAAGTATTTTCTATTCGTAAAACTCGTATTAACAATCAATCGTGGGATAACACTGGAAAAGTAAAAATCTCCGAAGATAACGTAATACTGCATCAGCTTCTTTCCTCCATATTGTTGTTAATATTACTGGCCAAGGGGTCAGGATACGGAATGCATGCTGCACTTCTAGACTTGGATTATTGTGACCACATTGGGCAACAAAGTACATACTTCCGAGATTAATCTAGTAATTTCTTCATTAATTCAAAGCTTGGGACTTTTGCTTTCTTTTGGCCTGTCGTTTTTATCTGACGAGAGAAATATCCTAATGAGCATCCAACAATAATCAGCCAGCAAGGCCGACCATTTACCCTATTATCATTTCTTCATCTTGCTGAAAATATTCTCCGTGCCCTTTACTAATTTGCTCGTATTAATTAGGGAAGAAATTCAAGTGAAAATGAAGCGAATCTTGCATATTGCAGGCAAAGCAAACATTTTTTGCCACTTGAAGTTTATCAAAGTTGGGATATCTGAAGTGTTGTTTAATCTGAGGCCCTCTCTTTAATTTTGCAACGAGAGCCAATCGATGTTTTTCAGTATAATATTCGTGTTCGGAACGTTAAATTGATTCACCTAAGAAGTAATTTGATTATTGCTCAGCGTCATTAGCCAACCCTACTGGAATTTTGCCGAATCTAGAAGTGTTCGAAGCTACAGTCTTCGGTAAGGATTTTTAACGTACCAAACATCATATTCCTTATAGGAGAAGAAGGTATGCTCCGATTTTTAATCATAATTAAAAACCAACCGTTCTAGCGGGATTTGAACCCTCGTCGTTCGGATAGAAAGGAAAGTAGGTTAATCGCTTCTTTTCTCGTATAATTCAGGTTTCAAACCTGACAAGACAATATTAAAATAATAAAATCTGTCATCTAATAATAAATCAAAAACATCAAACTAAAGTAAATAAAGTATTGCCTTAAAGTAATCTAGATGAATTTTGTTAATTTGTCCATTAGTTATTTCTAGTGTAATCGATAGTACCCCATTTTTTAAACCACTTTTTAAACATGACGATTGCAACGGATTGCGCAATTAAGGACCAATTAGCTTTTTGAAATTTTTTTTTAGTCAATTTATTTAACAAACATAATCTGTTCAACAGTTTTCGACATGGTTTTACAAAATAAGTTAAAGCCTGTTTTCTGATACATTGATTGTATTTTGTCGATGATCGAGGAACGTCATTTAGTGGTTGGTCTTTTTCTAGACTTAAGCAAGGCTTTTAATAGTGTTGTCCACAGTAAACGAGGAACTGTTAATTCTCTAATACAATCCTACCTTGATAACAGGAAACAAACTATCAGTTTTAAATCAAATAATATTTGTTTTCTCTGAGATCGGATGCTTAGAAAAGTGAATACCACAAAGAAGTTGCTGCTGTATTATTTAATACATACTTAAATTACTAAAATGACATGTGCAACGTTTTGGACAATAAAACCATGCCCTTATCAGTTATGTTCATCTAACTAGAGAATGCAATAAATATTTCTCTGTTCTTAATAATTGGCTTTTTACACAACAAATTAACATTAAACAATTCCAAAACATGTTGTATAAAGCTCATCTTCTCAATCAAACTCATTTCGTTAGACTGATCCAATTAGCACGTTTAAACACGCAGATTAATTACGAAAAGAACAACACGGAGGACGTGATTGTGGTTTTAGAATAACAATATTCATTTTACTTGTTTTAAGGATAGATATTGGTGTATCGTAACTTTGAGTTCAATATATATTCGATGCTTCCTGTAGCGGCATCAGATTACTTCACACAAGTATTTCATATACTTGATTCGAGTGGCATTGTTTCCGTTTAAGAATATATCTTGAGTATAAGATATTTTTAGATAAAATATACTTATGTCTTCTGTTTGGATATAATAGCTTTAAAATAATGATACGTAAGTTTGAATTGAGCATTTGAAGTTGAGTATATTAATATTCTTCAATTAAGAATACATTTTTATGTGTGCAATGCAAAATCCATCTATTTCAATCCGGCAAATTCTAATAGAAGCAGGCACGACACGACATACTGTTGTACGAGTATAGGTTTCGTTCACATAAATTATTTTACACAAGCACTATACCCTGATGATTACAACATATTGAATTTTGTTAACATGCGTGAAGCTGCCCTGCAGTTTAAATTTAAGGTTTTGGGAGCGGATGTCAAATTGCGTCATGCTTCATAGATATATAGTGAACATTTATGGATACAAGAAACAGCGGAGATTCCCAATTCGTTAATATTTGGTTCGCTGGTATCGGTTCACCAAATCTTTGTCCATACATTTTTTATGGTAAATTAACTAGCGATCGTTGTCTTCACTTTCTGCAAAACGGCTTTGATAATTTGTTTACTTGCTTGAATGGTTTCAGCATGACACCACCGCATAATCAGCTAAAGGTATGTACGAAATCATTTAAATGAAGCATTCCGGAACTTGTGGGTAGGAAGAAATCCGCCGGATGCATGACCACTTCGATCCTCCGATTCATCTGTTTTAGATTCGCTGGAGAAATTATAGCGGACTTTGAATTGACAATTATCGAAAACTGGAGCTTAAGGCAGCTGCTTTGAACATTAATATGTACAATGGCGTTAAATAATATGTTATTAAATCAACAATAAAAAGAGAATTTAGGTCCAAGTAAGTGGGCGTTTTAGAAAATACTCAATACATGTTGCATAAAATCAGGCGTTGCTGAACGAATTTCATCGTAACTTTGTAAAGAACTAGATTTTTGGAGAGAGGTATTTTATTCGTAAGTAAAGTAACGTCAAAATATGATAACTTTTTTTCATTCTATTCATAAATTATTTACCTACTTCTTCCTAAGTTAGGGAGTAGTGAAATTCAAAGAAAAAGGATTTGGGGCAACAGTTTTCACTGTAATTTATGAAATATTATAATAAGACTAAATTAAACTCACGAAACATGTGGATATTAAAATGGACGCATAATAAGAATAATTGATCAATTTCGAAATATGAGCTTTATTAAATTCCATTTGCAAGAAATATGCTTATTTTGGTTTCGTATTTGGTTTGTTTTCTAAGGTTCAATCCCTTTCTTGTTAGTGGTGGCGATGGAATTGCAACATAACTGTTGTGTTGGCACTGGCGGGTGATTTCGCGTATCATTTCAAGACGAGCTTCATATAGGATCAACTTTTTTCTTGAAAATGTGTAGCGACAATGGAGGAAGCAGCAAACCAATACGATATCCTATTCATATTTATAAATTATAAAGTAAGCACAAAAAATACTCATTAACATTTATTTACCTTTTCTTACTATTTAGTGGGAAGTCTGGGTATTCAAAATTTGGTGTATATTCAGACGAACGGCGTTTAATTTTCGTGAGCTTTAATATAAAATATGAAAAAAACAATGTACTTACATTTGGTTATATTAGAATATTTTTCTCGATTGCCCTATTTCTAACAATCTCCCTCAAGTTTTCTGGCTTGTAAGAACTTAATCAGTTTGTACAGATATAACTTAATTTTCCAAGATGAAAAGTGCGAGGTATTTTTCTAGTAATATGTTTCCCATCTACTTCTTTTTTAAAGGAAAACAGATACTTCACATTATCTTTACTTTCCCGAAATTATGAAATTTGATCTTAAAGTCTATAATTACAATTTTGCTTGTTTTTGGACATGATCACCACAATTGAAAAGATCTATTAGCCTAACAAATGTACACACTAATGCTATTGATCGCTTTTTCATTGTAACCATTCACTTTGCTCTTCGAGAAATTTACTTCTACTTATAATTAACCACATCACATCGGTATGTAATAATAATTCTGGGTGTCCTTCATCAAAGTGCAAGCGAAAGAAACATCGTTTGAGGGAATTTCCTCGAGTGGAATTAACAATTTTTAAGTTAGTAGAGTCTATAATTTTCTTTATTTTTCTTCTGCTCGTGTGTTATGCTGTGTTAGCTCGAAAAACTTGGGAATTCGTCGATATTTTGTACAGCCTATCACTGCTCCTACGTCATCTATTATTACAATTAATTTAAAAAACGGTACTTTAAAATTAGCGAGGAAGTGTGTAGAAGCGTTGAATACATCTACTCTACACCTCCAGTTTTCGGAGAAATCACTCTACAATTTTACTTTAGATAAAAATCATACAAATAAAAATAAGCAATTATGCTGTGTCATGTACATCTGTCGATTCATCTAATTGAAGGGACGTATTAATATCGTGCTCTCTTACGTTATCACTCATTTTCTTAATCCGCGACATCGTAGTATTTGCCGACAATAATAGATCCTTTTATTGCAGCAATAATTTCATTAAAATGTCAAAAGTCATTAAAATGGTAACCTTAATTTTCAAGGAAGTTCCTTATATAAATTGCCCATCATAAATGTTTTAAATTTTGCACCCAGTTATATAGCTTATTTTGAACGATGCATTGGTAACTGTACCTGATTTCAACATGGACTTTTTGAAGCAATTTTATTGAACTTTTAACTGAACGTAAAGATCTCTAATTTTATTTTTTCTCAAGGCACTATTTTGATAATCTGTTCGATATTTATTATATAAAGTAAAAAAGTGACTCCTCAGGCATGGCATGGCATATTAATAATAACTTAATTTTTTTCTTTATTACTCATTTTAATGGGTACTAAGGTACAGAAAAATTTTTTAACTTTAAATTAAAACGTAGAAAGAAGGTACTGAACTCAACTCTGGTTAGCTGAGATCGACTTTTAGCTATTCCGGCTATTTTGCATGCAAGTTACTTAGTATTTGAAAATAATGTTTTCTCCGTGTATCCGGTGTTATTAGAATTAGTTTAATGGATCAAAATTCATTAAACGCGGAAAAGATTTGAACCTACGTCCTTCGTTTTCCAGACGTATCTACTGATCCCTACACCACAGAGTCTGGCGATTTAAATCCTTTTAAGAACCTAGTTATTATTTGGCTGCAGATATGTATATTATAATATCTCGTCAAACATACCTTTAGTGCATAATTGACACAATTAAATGTCTGACGAAGTATTATAATATATCTGTGGACAAATAATAGCTGGGTTCGCAAAAACGGGACTCTTTGTGTAGTGGTCAGTGCACCCGTCCCGGAAAACGCGAGAGGGGTAGATTCAAATCCGATGTGTATCTAATGAATATTGATTCATTATTTAAATTTAATCATATCGCATAAATCAAGGAAATTAAATTTTCATTATTTACCGATGGAAGCTTTATACATTTACCTGTTTTATTACATCAAATGGATAAAAAAGCGTCCCACCTCAAATTGTTCCATATTTAAAAGTATCTCATGAACCACCGTTAAAAGGAAAATTTATTTAAACATAAATTATTAGGTTTCTTGCTAGTGTTAAAAAAGTGTGATTAAACAAGCACAAAGCATCAGACTTTTTTTTTTAAATTGCCGTACGTTCTGGACCATGATACATTATTGGCTTCACAAAATATGAACAACAAAATATTAAACAACGCTATGTACTAAATATGAAATCTTTTGCGGCAAGCGTAAATTAATGGCCCACCCTAATTTTGAACAAAAAAAATCGACAATCCAGTTATTGTATTCCGAGGCGCACGATACGATTTTTTATGTTAATTTTCTTGCAATGCCAATTTAGCTAGAGGTGTAAGATAAAGTTACTATTCGTTACCGAGTACTGGTTACTTGTCGAGAACAACAGTAATGTATACCGGCGGAGAAAAATATTCCTCAGTTTTTGAGAGCAGTTACTAGTTACTTGCACCGAAAAGCAAGCGAAGAAAAATATTACTCATGAAGAAAAATAATAGCACCTTTAGTCCATTCCATTAAGAATAATATTTTACAATATTCACCAATGAATTTTTTGAAAAGACTAGACACTAGATGCTCACCGAAATGTTTCTGGGCTGAGTACGTTTAGTGCCTCACATGGGCAGATTTTACAGAAGCCCGTTTCCTCTTGTAATTCGCATCTTGTATAAAATTCAAAATTACGCGAGCATTTCATCGATTAAAGTAAATGCATTTTTATGTTCTCGTCTAGCAATGGCGGATTCGAGTCGAACTGTGAGTAGCGTGACCCCATGATACGTGTACCTATACTACCTGTTTTAACTACATTACAAACCAATACTTGGTGCCGAGTACAAAGTAACGGATACGAATAGCAAAAGTAACAATTAGGTACAAGTATCGAAATTTTACGTCTCTAGTTTTTAAAATAATTGACGTAATTTAAAATTTTTACTGATCTTAAATGCTTAACACATTAACACATCGAAATTTTTTCTCTAAATTGCTCAGGAAATCAATTATTTTCCGCCGACGTACTAGGTGCACACGCTGTATGTATCAAGAAGAGTGTTAATCCTATTATACCACACTATTGTTTATGGTTGGCGGAGATTTATTTTTAGGAAATTCTGGTTCTATTAATTCGAATTAAAAAGGCTTATAAAAGAAAGAGGTAAGGTAAGTGGATCTTTGATTTTCTCTATATAGAGCTCCAGTTTCTATATCAAAAGAAATATATTATGCAATGTAACGGTGCAACATTTCTGAGCATTCGGTATAACTGCGGCGGAGCAATCGAGTTTGTATTTTATACAGGTCCATGTATCACTTGTATTGTTCGACGCATTTACCGTCATTGTTCGCACTCGACAGATTAATTTTGGGGTTGGCTGCAGTTATCTATTGCAAATTCTCATACGCTCAGCTTTTTGACAGTCAGGAAGCTGATACGATACAAAACGATTGATAATTTGTTCATTCTGTAGACCATCCATAAAATGTAGCCAAAGAAGGTGTCTTTTTCATTGAAAGTTGAATCTAATCATTTCTTCAGCGCTTAAACCATTTTTTTCTAATTAATTCCATTTAAAATTTGGGTTTTAACTAACACAAATCCAACTAAACCTCGACTGAGAGGACAATCCTAAAGAACAGTGCATCTTTTATTTGTCATGACGAACAAGATTTTTTTTAGGTGAAAATACCCAAATTTACATCAGCGAATATCTTTCGGTATTTTCTGGCCTCAGAGACCTTTTCAATGAAGGCTTCATTCACTAATTTCCCTCTTCACTTAACGGTTTCTTATCTTTGATTTATCTTATCGTCTGTTTGCCGAATTACGCGTTGATTCCAAATAATTACAACACGCTTGCATGGAATTTATTCCCGGCATTCAAGATCAGTCTTGGAGAACATCGTCGGATTCCCATTTAATAATTCAAGCATACAATTCGAAGCATGGGGGAACTCTCAATATAATCTAATCCGCATTTTTTTTCTTTTCTTCGGAGATAAGCGCCACCCAGAAATTTCCCCACTTCCGAATAAATAGACCTTTGTATCAATTTATTATTACATATTTTCATGGAATATGTGGCTGTTTGAATTGTAAACAACAGAAAACCTAAACCGGTAAACAAATGTTTTGAGAAAATGAATGAACTACCTATGTATGTTCTATTTAAAGTATCCTTATCTGTGTAGTTGAAGTTATTTATATCGTTGTATCGTAGAATGCTGCTTAAATAATTATCTAAAAAGAATTGGTAGGCTACTGCATTCACCTCGTATCAACGTATACAATCTTTCACTTATCTTTATTATGATTATTAAATTACCTAACTTCCTTTTATCATTAGATCATTTTATTTGCCCAAAATTAAGTTAATTATCATTCGAATTTGTCCCAAATATCCAATTGACTTTTTTTTTTGATATCTTATCATGAATGAATTATTCACTAATATGTTATATTCGCATCTGTATATCTACATCTCTATCTTTTCTTATTTGTTGCGAGTCAAAATTCTTTTGATAATAGGTCCCTAGTTTCTCAGTAGTCTTCTAGTATCGGTTAGATTCAATTATTTCTTTGTCAATGCTTGGTGTATTAATCTTGGAAGATAAGCTGGTAATTTACAATTCACAAGATTACGTAAGAGACACAAATTTCGGTAAATTCCAAATTATCAAGCAAATCTTGCGCTCTATATATTTTAAATGAAAATGATTCTTTCTAGTTTGTCCTTTTCATTGCAATTTTCGAAGATAATCAGTTTCAGAGGACAAAAACCCACCGATATTTGACTCTAATGCTTCCTTGGTACGGCGTTGATCAATGGGAACGGATTAGGTTATTGTATACCTAAAATGTTGTTAACAGAAAGGATTCTGTTGTCAACATTTTACAGTTCGTACACTGCCGTTCAGAGAAGTTCGGTCGGTTGGTAAAAAACATGAAAAGGTTACAGAAACAAATGAAACTAAAAATAACATGCAATTTTATTGTATGTACAGGTAAAAAAGACAAAAATAAATAAATAAAAAGTTATTCTGGCCGAATATAACATACTGAACATTATATATTTTTTTCATCGAAAAAACCTCCTTTGCTGTTAATCACCGCTCGAACTATTCTAGGCATTCTTTCGATAAGTTTTGTTAAAACGGATTGTGGAATATTAATCCATTCATGTTGCAGAATATTCCGTAAATATTCTTGTGAGGTTGGGCATATTTTTCGGATACTCCTGTCCAGTTCATCCCACAACAACTCTACAGGGTTCAAATCTGGGCTTTGTGGGGGCCATATCGTTACTTTTAGGGTGTGCTGTTCTTCTTGCTCCTTTAGATAGTTCTTACACACTAACGCAGTGTGTTTTGGGTCGTTGTGAATGAATGTAAAGTTACGGCCTATTATACGCAATGCTGATGGTGCTGCGTGATTCTGGAGTATTGCAAAATAATTTTCCTTCCTCATTACACCCTCCACTCTGCGTAAATCTTCCGTCCCAGCAAAGGAGAAACATCCCCACACTAATACAGAACTACGCCCTTGATTCATTGTACGCACAATGCAGTTCGGGATCACTTTTCGGTTTTAGATCTTCGGACATAAACTAGTCGATTTTGCCCAAAAGCCTCAAACTTTGACTCGTCACTCCAAAGCACGTGTTTCCAATTATCTAACGACCAATCTAGATGAGAACGGGCCCACTGTAGCCGTTTTGCTCTGTTGCCCCGACGTAATAAGGGTTTTCGAATGGCAATGCGTCCATGAAGGTCCGCTTGTTGAAGTCGACGTTTTACCGTACTCGCCGAAACATTTTCTTCACGGCCGCGATTGACTTCGGCTGCTATTTGTGGCGCTGTTAATTTTCTATTGCGTTTGCTTACATAATAATTTGTGGCTTTAATCCTTTAGAAAAGAGTGTATGCTTAATATTTTTCTAATTTTATGTATTAATAATTGTATACAGTGTGATATAATAGATTTTTATTGTATGACCGAACTTCACTGAACGGCAGTGTACATATTTACTACGACGCCCGAACTTTGCAACCCTGGTCATCATGCAACTTGTTAAAAAAAAGATTGCAATAAGTTCGCCACTTTCCGTGCGCTTCATAGGTGTCGGTATGGGAATGGTCGTTCGAATATGTGATTCGTAACATGCTAATTCGCAATATATGCGGTTGTTTTATAAATCTTTATTCCATAATCTTACAAATACTACAGAAAGCAAGAAACTCTAACTTTATAATATTTATAATACTAAAAGTCTAATCTTTAAAATGTGTCTGTTTAATAGTGAAGATTGTACTTTTGTAATACTATATCCAGGGGATAACTTCGGGGGAATTGAATAAAGACAAAGGTTTTAGACGATATCCTAAAAAAACTGATCTCTGGAGTACAATTATGTCCTGCCCAGGTTTATGAAGGTTAAAGATAATTTAATCGTTGGAAGAAGCCATCGGTATTCACTAATAAATAAAAGAAAAGAAAAATTATTTTGCAATTCCAATTTTTCAAATGCTCTGTTTGATCTCTCTCATTATTTTTTATTGAAATATTTAATTGCGAGATCCTTTATAATGTACGTTTTGCTCGTTCACTTTCTAAAGTAATAACCTTGCGAGCGAAGCATCAATTTTGTGGATCGTTTGTAAAAACAATTATATTATTAGTCGTTTAATCCAAAATTATCTGTTCGTTTTAATTTCCTTCTGCAGATTTCTTTAAAAATCGCTTTCTTTAAGTCGTTTAGAACAAATGCAGCTCGTTTCCTACTATCATTAAATGCCAATTGTTTAATGTGCATTGAGTATTGTTACGATGCGATAATTTGAGCAATTTTTCTGCCAGGAAATTTACATTAAAAAAGGAAAATTTTTAACTGGCTTTATTCACTCCGCAACAATTTACCACAAAAATTGCAAAATATTGCTTTGGAGCACACGCACAAGTATTATTGTTAGTAATATTGGGATTGTAAGTTTAGTTTAGGTCGAATATGTTGGTACTACTCGCAGTTTTTTTTTTTTATTAAAACGAAAATTTGTTGATTGTCACTAGACTATCACTGGGTGATGAATGGAGTAGATGTAACATTATTGAACTGTGGTCTACATCTACGTCATATGGTATTACATCGTAACAACGGCGCTCTAATGATATAAAACATAAAATACATTGATATTGGGAATTTTGCCCACAATCTTCATTTACTTTATTCAATAGCTAGCGCTAGGTACCGTATGTTTTTACTATTCTTTTCAATAGATCATGCATTTGGTACGTGTTAGCACAAGTATATAATTAACTTTAAATGTTAATTTAAAAACGTTTTTCTCATAAGATTTGCATAATTAAAGACTCATTTTCTAAGTAAATTCTAGTACCGCATTCATTTTGCATTACGATATTTTTAAGTAGAAAATAGGTTCCCAAATGACGTTAGGAGGAATTATCTTATTCCCAGGAGTCGAACTGTAAAACCGATTAAGTTTGTTACCTTCATCCTCGGTCATCAGTTTTCCATTTCTCGTTTTTTAAATTTCTATAAAACGAATAAGTCTGTTTCGTTTCGTATTTTCTTCAATTAATTAAATTCGAAATTTATATATTTCCGAAGAGTGACTAGTTACCGTTGAGATTCGTCCTTCTTATATTAATTGAAGCTAAAGGTACTGCTGTATCTCTATTTTCTACTTGGCAACGGTTCAGTTCGTTATTACAAGCGCTCTT
Organism: Oryctes borbonicus; assembly: GCA_902654985.2. Classification (NCBI taxonomy): domain Eukaryota; kingdom Metazoa; phylum Arthropoda; class Insecta; order Coleoptera; family Scarabaeidae; genus Oryctes; species Oryctes borbonicus. The sequence goes on along the minus strand of LR736881.1, from coordinate 2,015,906 downwards.
GTCTTACTCAATGGCGATGCCAAACGCGATTAGATTTTGGATAAGTGACAGAATTAGCAATAAACGTGGCCGTTTCTCATATATTTTGTTCTAACGAGAAAATTAATTGAACGTACACAAAAGTAGGATTTCGTTTTTACCGGAGTTTGTGATTTTTGTTTGTTTCGGAATCTATGAAACAAATAATATGTTTCCCTAGAAAACAATTTCAACTGCTAGCACAAGGAGAAAGTTGCAATTGGATACTGGGCGACACAAAGAAATAAAGAATTAAAAGTGGCTGTCATTCTCGTATACAAATACAAGCGAGAACATATTATGGGCAAAGTAATATTTTCATCTTATATGAAGGTAAAATTCGGCAACCAATCATGTTATTTGGATCTCCCAGATACTCAAATTATTAGGTCCAAGGTGCATGCTTTGAAATAAGAAATTCCTTTCTTAACCCAAAAAATTAATAAGAGTTTACTGCCAGTAGGTATTTATCACTTTTGTTAAAGAAATGGGCCCAGGAAAATGTGTCTGCAATTTTGAGATACCGCTCTGCGGGTACCCAAGTAGAACAGTAGTTGGACAAATACCTTTTACAGAAACAATGAAACAGAAATAAGATTTTGGTACAGATCGTTTTCTGGTTCGCCGTTAAGATTTATGCACTTTTGCATGTCTTCGAGCCAATTCTCAAAACATTTTTTCTACTCTGAAGTTGATTTCTTCAAAACATGTCCCTTGAGGTGATAAAAATTGTTGTCCACGCATTGTATGCGGCATGATTAAGGATGATGCAACTTTGTCGATTGTTCTTCCTGATTTCAAACAAATTGTTGTGTATCGTTTAGCATTAACTGTTCTCCGATCCTCCAAAGTAATGCTTGCGATACATTTTCGTGGATTTGGTTCACCTGGAAATACCCAGTTGCTTAATTTACGGCTCTCACCAATATATTGAAGTTTCATCACCTTTACAATGTCGTATACGTACTTCCTCCCTTGATATTTTTGAGCATTTCTTTCCACCAATTGACAAGACCCCTTTTTGTGCTTGGGTCATTATTTGGATGTAGATCTTTTTCACACCTAAATATTCATACAAAATCAGTGTTCGATATGTCCAAGGATGCCGATCTTCTTTAATCATGTTGCGCTTAGCATCGATGTTCCTTGAACACCCGACTTAGGTCGACCTTCACGAAATTCAACCTAACGGAAGCAGGACCACGATGAAGTACTACAAACCAGCCGCAAATAATCTTTTCTGATGGTGCTTCATCACCAAATGCTGAACGAAGCTATTCGGAGCATTGTTGTTGTGTTAGACCTTTATGACAGCGAAAACTCTCACGTGACGTCTCCATTTTGTTTCCAAAATCTGCTTTTTAAAATACTATTGTAATGAGTTATTAGCCAATTTAAAATGTGAACATTTTGTAAGTTAGATACAATGTTGTTTAATTACATAGGCTGCATCTTGGACAAATATATTCTTTAAACAGTGTTGATTAATTAGATGCGATGTCGCTTAAAATCAGAGGAAAGAACTTCGATATTATTGGATGAACAACATTCCATATTTAAAATGGTATTGAATGTAAAAATTATCTTTTTCTTGGTTCTAGTTAAAATTCGATGTCCTAGACTATGTATTGATCTCTCCTTTTCCAAAGGATTTCCTGCTTAACTCTTAAAGCAAATTAAGCAATAATTTCAAAAATCGTTTGCAACTTTTATGAAACTTTTGACTTTGTTGACATTGATACTCCTGAACAAAAAAAATATATATAAAAAGCTTTTGAAAAGTAGTTCGTTTGATAACATCCTAAAATGTAACAAATACATTGCATTTATTTTATTTTAATTTCATTGACAATGGGATGCATACAACACGCTGATTCACTGAAAGATTCTTCATCTTTCAACATCTTCGTCCATAAAACAGTAATTTCTCTCCTTTCTTTCAAAGCATCGGCAATCAACAACGAACAGAGGAGAAATTGTGATAACGTTAGCGTTTTCGGAATATAAAATTATCAACAACTCGTAAAAGTCCCACAAAAAGCAAAGGGAACGTCTTCTTTTAAGCCTTGCTTCTGTATCTAACTCGGTCGAGCGTACAGTAATGAATCACTAGACCTCTTATTATATTGGTCCTCTCCGCGCTGTCTGTAGAACGGAGACTGCTGGTCGCGTCAGAGACCCGGTCGTTGTAGTAGATGATGAAGATCGCGGACAGAAGCCGACGATTGTGGTTTAACAAAGCGCGGCCTATTGTCATGTGATTTAGAATAATTTACGATGTTTAAATGGTATGTTGTGTGTATGCGTGTGCTTTTATTCCGTAATATATTTTATATATTTGTATTTGCTTGGTCTTGTTTGAAGAAGTACTAGGGGCGGATTCATGCTCTTACTCTCACGCAGTATGCACGCCCTTAATTTCTGAGGTTTTATTGAGTGGGCACTTGAAAAGAATTAAAATTTAATGAATAAAGTAATCGAAAGGAATGAATTATTTGAGCTGCTAAATCTCTAAAGGGAAATAAAATTCAAAAGTTTTACACCTTAAATCGCGCAAGAAGTGTTTTTTTCGGGTTTTCCCAAGAAACCCTTACATAATAAACGTATTTCAGTTGAATTCTTCAACGACTTCGCGAAGGTTTATTTGAAAAACGGTGGCAGAAGAGCAAAAAGGAAATGCCTCTTCTTTCGTGGAAGGCTTGTGTGTCTTAGGGAAATAAACATTTTTTCGATGTCGCGCGTCGTGTAATTATAAAAATATGATGGAGGATGAAGTCAGATATAAACCAGGCACGTCTGGTGTATTTAAGATGGTATTCGGTTAAAGTGATGCGTACGATATAGAAATGCTCCTATGGGAGGATATTATGATTTTAGTGGAGTTGAGTGGAAATATGTATGACTACGGGAGGTTTCAAATTTATACTTTCTAGTTAAATATTGCAGAATTGGTTTTGATCATCAAGTCATTCTTTTGAATTTTTATTTGTCTATTAGAAGAAATAGTGCGTGTACGGTGGCTGAAAGAAGCAGTGGGGAAGAAAAGGCTGCCGTGCAACAGGGTGGAGAGTGCAAGTCAAAACAGAACATCGTTATTTATGAATAATTAACAATTTGCTATCTTTTAAAATTATGTTAAGGCTGGATATATAGCGGTATTAACGTTAAAGTTTTTGGCGATTTGAAATAAAAGAACTGATCTAAACATTTAGATATGATTTTATTCTTCCAGTTCCGATAGAATTTACATTAACATTTATCAATTTTTCTTCTATATTATCTTTAACGCAACGAACATCTGGTAATTGTTTCTGACTAACTCCCTGAATAGAACATCCTGGACCAAACTGTTGCTGAAAGAATTACAGAACCGTATTTATAATTATTTAACGAAAAGAAATTTGAAAAATAAATTGAAATGAAAAATTAATAAAAAATATGTACAATGCAAAAAAGAAATGAACTCGATAAAACAAATACATAGAAAATGGATAAGACTAAATATTGGCATTTAACAGACAAAGTAGATTTTTTTTCCACCATAGAGTTTGTCGTTAAAGCAATAAAAAAACGTGAAAAGTTAAGACCGCCTCGTTGGTCATTCCCTGATGGTTGGTTTTTAATTATGGATAAAAATTGAAGTATGCTTTCTCGGATAATCGTTACCGTCGGACATCGTTGGAACACCTATCGCTTCGGCAATCCACAGTAATGATGCCTAGAAGTGCAAGATGTATTGCGTAATTTGCCACTTCGCCCAATAATACAACAAGAGCAACAATGAATCAGTGTGTAAGCCTGCAAAAATATTGGATGGCGTAGCTTATGATGAAGCACAAAAATCGAAAGAATAGGGTGAGAAAGCAACTAAAGTTAAGAGGAAAACAGTGGAAAATGCATATGAAGAGCAGAAGGTATTAAAGTGATATTGCACTGGTTAAAAAGTCAATACAGAAATCAGGATAGAGGAAAAGATCTGTTAGAAAGAAAAATAGGATAAAAGGTATCAAGAAGCCTAGATAAGAAAAGATAACGAAAAGAATGGAAAATATAGGCAAATAAAAGGGAAAATAATCGAGTACCCAATTCTAGAATCGGATAATCGGGCATTCGAAATTGGGTTCTTGAAATAGAATACTCGGAAGTGGATACTTGAAATCGCATAGAACTGATGCTCAAAATTTCGAGTACCCTGACTCGAGCAACATCCTTAATAATAATAATAATAATATTGACGTCATTGAGTGTTTATCCATTGCACTTCTCCAATATTAATTGAGGAGACTAGTGGGTTTGAGATTAAGGATGCAACTTTCCTTTTGGTTGAATAGCAGAAGTCTAAAATAACACAAAGCAACATCTGAATATGCTCTAGAGAACGAGAGGGTGCAGTCGCTTGTCACCCAGCACGATCTTTTTAATTGATGCCAGCACAGGAGGCTTGAACGAAAGACTTAGCAAAAAATACAGCGAGCATGTGAAAGTGTATCCAAACACATTGGTTGGTGACTCGGTTAATACAGGAATTAAATAAACAAATCAGCGCTTTAAATTGATTATTATTTCATTTAAGCTCAACATGGTCATACAAATGTTCATGCGTAAGTTAATGATTGCATTGCTGCCTGTATTGCGTTGTTCAAATATTCCACGTTATGTTGCAGTGGTTCTGCATCAACAAATTGCTCAAGCATTCCCTAATGAATGGACTATGGATTGGAATGGATGACTTGGAAGTTATCCATTCTCGTACAGTTATAGAATTAAGAGCCGGACAGCCATCATCTTGCATAAATCAATGGTAGCTCGTTATATTGATCACTAAAAAAAATTTGTAAAATTTCCAAACAAGTGCCTCTGCTTGAATTTCGATATGTAACTGCACACCATACACTGACCTTTTCAAAATGGGAGGAGGAGGAGTAAAATGTGGATTTATTTCACTCCAGTACCGGCGGCATTGCGAAGTCACAGTGCCATTTGTGGAAAGTCTAGATCCGTCTGAAGATACTATCAATTTGTGGCGCTCTCTATTCGCAGAAATTTCAGTTTCAATCCCCAAAAAAAAAATCCAGACGTTTAGCCCCTCCTCATCTATTTCCAGTGTCCTTCTAAATTGCGGTTTGAAAGCCATAATTTTGGTATCTTTGTGTGGTTTACCCATGTGCAGTTGTAAATGCTATCCTCCTGAGAAGTTTCGTGGATTCCGAATCCGATTCCAATGCTAACAGGGTCGCCGTGCCGTCCTCGTTGTGACTCTTTTTCTTCTTCTTAACGTCAGTAACTGAACCCGTTGTTGAAAATTTATGCATAAGATTGCGTGCACCAACATGAGAAATGTCGACCTCAAGAAATCGCTCTTGAAACATTGCTATTGCTTTACGGTAGCCGTCTTCCATCGAATCGAATAGGTTCTTTGCTGTAATGTTAACATTGCTGCTTCTTGTTACAAAAAAACTACGCAGTAATGTGGTAGGTTAAAAGTCGTCTAAACAACTTGTCGTAAAGGCGTTTTTACCTAAATTCCAAAGTACGTTAGAAGTAATTTCTCGTGACACGCAGTAGCTATACACAAAGTAATGTTGGATTTTGGGGATTCAATCAATACAAGCAAAATTTATTATTAAGAGTGATTTTCTCTGATAATTGTTTTTGTAACTCAATCGAGGGACGTATTATGCACGTGGGAGTCAATTCAACGTAATGCAATATAATTAAGATTATATGGCGTAGAAAACCTTGCCGGCAACAAAATTTATTATTGTATTCCTAAAGTGTGCGAAGCTGTACTTATTGATTGTCAAATCTTGATACAATTCATTAATAAATAGGTTCCTTTCATAAAATATAATTGACGCACCTTGAAGATTATTGATTGCAGTACGTACTTCTCAATAACATATTTATCTTAAGTTATCTCAAATTAATTTATGGTTACTTGATTTTGATATTTTTGTGAATGGTCCTTGAAATATTCACCACCATTCTTAACAGATAAATCGATATTATCTGTAATATTCATCAGTGTGTCGATTATCAACTTGAAAATGGCAATAAAACGTACTTCAAAAGTCGAATGTATCGTGATGATATTGATTCATAAAGTCCTTGCATTTAAATTGATATAATTTAAAAAAATACTTATATATAATGGAAAAAAATAGAATGCCAGTCGCTAACCACTATGTGTTAAGAACTATACTATTTGTTGATGGTATAGAATAGGAAAATAAGGACAGAATAGATCAATTAAAGCAAATGTCATCCTGTAAATTATACTCCAAAATATCTGATGTAGCCTTTGAAATTTCTTCGCTTCGCAACAAATCAAAACATCTGTTTTGAAATTCTATCGTTTTGTGTGTATGCCTCGAGATTGCATGAAACAAAGTGCCTGGATACCATCTGACCTTTTCAGGACCATTAAATGCAAGCGGTATTATCGTGACAAGATATACTGACCCAAAGCCTAACAACTTCATTCTTTTAGATTAGACGAATTGTCCCGACATATGCGAGTCACTACTTCTTAGCAGGCATGCTACTGGCTTCGGATCGCGTTTAGGTACAGCATATGTGCGCCGTAGCGATTGTAAATAACAACCTTATGTACATGTACGATCTTCAACAGGCGTCTAATTATTTTAACATTTGACCTGGTAATTGTTTAATAAATGCCATTATTTAGAAAACAAGTGCTTTTATAATTGTAAGGCCCACACATTCACCAGCTCGGGCAAGATTTCAGCGTCCGTCTTAATTTGTCGTCTCTAATCGAATTAAGTAATTCACGCCAATCCGAGGAGGAGACTCGCATATTCACTCACTTACTCACACATGGGTGCGGATGTCTTTATGTTTGTATAAAGCCAGTAGATACAGGACTTTCCAAAAAAAAACTAACACTTAAACACAGTCTATATGAGAACTTCCAAAAATAGACACTTATTATTATGAAAGTATATTTAGCTTGGGCATTGGATAACCGAATTTAACGTTGGTCTGTAAAATGAGAGTCGAAGTATGATTCTTATAAAATTTGCAAATGCGGTGACGTCCATCACCCAAAGATGTTAACGGAGTTGTTATAGTTATGTCACATATGTAATTCATCATTGTAAAAAATGTAAAAAAATCCTGCCAATAATCTAAGGTCCCCTGCTGGACGATAATGCTGTTTTTGCTATTTTTGGCGAGTCTGATATGAATGTTCTCGCTTGTTTTTGTCCTGGAACATTTTCCCAGTACGAGGTCCCCCCTCATGTCTTTATTGCTTGTTTTATATGTCTCTTTTGGAAACCACATAATGGGTTAGGATCAATGAAAGTCATGTTTGCTGCTTCTTTGGCCAGCTTATCTGCCACTTCATTTCCTTCGATTCATTGCTGGCTTGGGACCAAACGCAAAGTTACGTATGTAATTATTGCGTCTCAATTGCCTTGGACTGCGTACGTAGTCGTGCGTTAGCCTTTAGAACTGCCTGACTGTCCCTGAAAATATTTGCCAAATCCCTGCTTTGAATATGTTGATGTGGAGTCCTGAAGGCAATTTGTGAGTGGTATAGTTAGAACCACAAATTATTATACCTGAAAGTGCAGTAGTCGAATGCATATATTGTTGGTTTTATATTTGGGAGACTTGAGCAACGAATTTTGTTTGTGACTACACGCTTTTTGAATTTTTTTAAATGGCCCAAAATAAAAAATTATTGAACTTTCATCTTGTTACAACAACTAACCTTCGGAACTCAACGAAAGGAAACATTTGTGACTTTTTATGGAGTTGGAGTTAATACAGCCCAAAAATACTATAAACAAGAATTTAAATTTCAACTATGTGTACATATATTTAAACTCAAAAAAAAACATAATGCCTCATTTTATGGACATTCGCAGAAAATGTGTTGAAGCAGATCTTCGTTCCTTTGCCGAGTACAACAAAAAGCTTCTCAAAAGAAATAGTGTTATTAAAAATTTTCTCATGAAAATAAAACGAAATGGATAAATAGCATTCCAGTTTAAAATATTTTTTAAAATAAAAACAACTAAACTTTCGTCATTTATAATAAGATTAGATACACAATGCAAAGAAAAATACATTTTATGTCAAGCTACAGTGATTTTTTGAGCGTTCCCAATACGAAACATTGGCGGGTAGTGGGTTGATGACAATATATGAAAAACAAAATGTGTAAAATATTTAACAACGTTTACCCTCGTTTCTTGTGCTACCTAACTCTATTTCGTTCTTTCTGCTTGATAAAATTAACACGCTTCGGACACGACGAACAATACCAAATAAAATTTTTTTAGGTTTAGAATAAGCATGCTTTATTGAACAAGATACTAATCACGAAACGCCACTGTTCATTGTCATTCATATGTTGGCCTGTTAATATCTGCCTAACAAATGCTTTTTCCTATGTGACATTGAAACTAATAATAAGTAGAGACAATAATTTTGGTAAAATGCAATTTCTGCTTCTTCGATCGTTTATGTTAGTTCACAGTAATAATTTTCGTTATTTCTAATGCTTGTTTAATCAAATTTGAATTTATGAAAACAGAGCGTTAAGTTGTTTTCTGTTTATAATTTCCATGTGTATTATATGTATATATATATTTATGTAAATATACACATAAAAGAAAATAATTACTACGAAAGCCTCTTCGAGTAAACTATTCGCACTAAAATTTGCAAACGTGTTATGGAGAACTTGAGCTGCATTTTCCACCAATTAAATGATTTTGGAATTTTGGCTTGAATTTGAAAACAATTGGAGTTGACCTTTATTAAAGGACTAAAAATATAATCTTTAAAATCAAAAAGAGAATTGCACAAACATAAAAAAAAATGTAAATTTCAAATTTTAAAGAATAAAATTTTACGATCGAAGGGAAACATAAAACTGAAATGGCTTCGACATTTACTCTGTGTAAGTGTAAGCGGCCCATTTCTTCCTCTGTCATAGACGTCAGCTATAATTGTAAATAGGAATACTGGTAATATTAGAGTATTATTGGCCCTAATAAAATTCTTCTCCCTATTTGTTTTTCTATTTTTAGCAACACTGTTACCTTAATTAGGAATTTTTAACATCTCTGACGTAATACCATAATAATAAAAATAACTTGTTTCCAAGTGAAACCATAATCAGTGTTGCAAACGAAAAAAATATTGATAATAGTCAAAGATATTCCAATAAATGAAATTGACAATTGCTTTTGAACAATGCTGTATATTCAGCGTACTTAAATGTTGGGTGCTGTTGGTACACTTATTCGGCTCGCGTACGTTACATGTGTGTCTGTGCAATGCGTATATGTATACACAGATGAGAGCTACAGTGTACATGAGACCATTAAGCCGCAAGTTCTAAAATTGGAACCTAACAAGTTTCATAATTAGGAGAATAATTTTAATAGAATAATTTGATGGCATTAAATGTTACTTCCCGTCCGACAATGATCATCTACTGCGTCATATGTGTGCATGAATGCTTATCGTATGACTGTTTACGCATTCATTCTTACGAAGAATTGTTTATTGCTGGCCGTTTTTGAATTTGCACAATTTTTGTAGTTGGCGTTAATTTTTATGTACGTATTTACGTATATGATGCACATATTAGACTGATTGTGGTATATTTTTGACTCTCATTATTACTGCTAGAAATGTACAGTTCCTTCTTGGGGTTGTTACGTTATATAAGAACAAAACAGAGCGGTATATAATAATCGTAATAATAATCGTAGAATGCAAATAAATGAACGTACAAATATTGTGAGACACGTCAAAACAGAGCAACTGTGAAAAGAAGATAAAATCATACATTAGAGAGACAAAATGATTACAAGTGCCCGTTAGCCGAATAATATTATTTACTAAATTGCCAGTCTCTGAAAATCAGCACGTAGTTGATGTCTATTTCTCAAATCAGCATCAGTACTGGTATCACTCTTTTTAATATCAATTACTAGTTCAATTATACGGATAATTTTTTTTTTATTTTAAAAAGGTCACTTGTGTGAGGACTATTGCCCCATATTACCAAATTCATAATAAAATACGAATGAGAATCGGTTATTGCATTGTCACTCGGACTCCTCGGAACATACTCACTACTGAGCTTGCTTTACTGCATGATTACTGAGCTTGCGAATACTACGTTAACTTATTGTCAGTGTTCAAACCAAGTACCTTTACACTCTCAAATTGTGGAATGGGTTGGGTAAACAAGCCTGCGTCGTCGACATCAGCATACATACTTACATCAGTTGTTGTAGAACAGGCGGGTGGCCATAATAAAGAATACAGACGGGCCTAAAATTGTTCCCTGCGGTACGCCTTTGGTAATTTGACGTTTGGTCGATGTTCCCCCACACTATTTATTCTCTATTAGTTAAGCAGGATATAATTGAAATATTTTATTTTGTTATAAAGGTCATTTTCACAATTAAATACAGCGTAATAGTAGTGTGATAGCTCACGCTCAGCGCGATGTGAAGAGCATTACGATCAATGAACCTCGATATTAGTATACGAGGGTGGTTTAAAATGTTTCAAGCCTCAACATAGAGATAGCGTTACATGTCAAAAATATTCTAGTAGTGTAATAATACTAATAAATGAATGATACTTTTCAGTCATGTTGTTGCTTAATAGTCGTTTATGTTAGTCAATATTTCTGTTGGGGTACTGCGTTTGCTCACTCAGAATCAAAAATGCACTTCTAAAGCCCTGTTGGAGCAGTTTAAGTGAAATATACCAGCATACTTTTGAAGCCAAGGCGAAATCGAAACAGCGGACTGCGAAGGCTGAATCGAAGACTTCCATCAGCCCGGAAAGTGACTGTTGTGTTACACCAATATCTTGAAAAATGAAAAAAATTACTGTATATTACTTGACAAACTAAAGACAGTTTGCGGAAAACGGCTACATTTAAAGAAAAGGAAAGGAAAAAACCATGAAATGGGGTTCGAATTGATAAATTACCCACCCTATTCACCAGGCGACATAGTTCTATTTCCTAGGCCTAAAGTTTTACTTGGATGACGAAGCTTTTCATCGAATGAGCCTCACATTCGTAAAGGCCTATTTTGCCGAACAAGAATCCAATTACTTTTTGGACGAGTTAAGGAGCCTCTATTCAAATTGGGCACCGTTTTTATATTCTTGTAGAAAGATTGACACGGTTGTTGATGACATGTTATTGAAAGGTCATGCCATCAACCAACTATTGCTCAACCATCCCCAATCAAAGAATTATTTGGTTCTTGCTAAAGTAGGCGAATGCGTTCTGGCATGCACACGTTAGGCAGGTGGTCGCTTCCGTGTTCGTCTTTTTTGGACGTCGAATGAAAATCAAAATGTTTTTAGTTGCGACATATTTTACGGAACACATTTCGAGAACCGCTGCACTATCGCATTATGCAGGATTCTTCACTACTTAATATTAACCATATGTTCCGTAGCCTGTTTACAGGCAGTAAAACCAACAAACAAATATAAGTTATGTGAAATCAATGATTAAGGTGGTATCATCATATTTTATGACATTCAATTTTTTTTAACGCCCATGGGGGTAGTCTGCTTCGGACTGTAACCAACATTACATCCTACATACATGTGGACACGTATACAAGCTCGTACCGAATCGTAACATAAGCAAGCAGGTTATCCATTTCTAAGCTAAGCCACCTAATAATAATCTAGCATGTCTATGTGGCACGTACAGAATTCGTAATGGTCATACGCGAACACTTTAAATAGGGACGGTGTTGCCTATTTTTCGTCCATTCGACGGGTCACATAACACCCAACGCCTTGGGCTTTACGAGCGCATTACACCTGGACCTGGACGCCGGGTTCTATTTTCGCCGTTGATCGCGAATTGATTCCACGCTAATTATCTAGCAAACTGAAATAATATTCCGAGAACCGTTTCTGGTCGGTTTTATGTGCGTATTGAATCGATTTCTATAGTTCTGGTTGGCAATATTGGAATTCTTCGACGTGCATAATATGTATATGTACTTGGTTTATGCATGTACGTTGAATTATTCGCTTGTAAGTTTCACTTAAAAAGTTATCTTTATCCACAAAAACATAGAAACTAGCAAAGGTTCTATTAAGATTCTCATGAAGTTCGCCGCAGGGTGTCTGTAGGGTAACAGATCTGAAATGCTTGATAAACTCTGATACTTTGAAAGTTAATTGAAAAATTAAAAAGGAAAAACTAGATAAAAAGAGAAGATTAACGGATGCAGTTTTATTTAACATGCTTCTAACATTGTAGCCGCTTATATGCGAAAACAGAGTATTTAGAACATATGGTTGCGATATATGAAAACTGCCGAAATGTATCGAATCATGTTCAGTTATGTATCAAAAGGTGGCATAGCCATTCGGGGGTTACGACCATTTGAATTTGAAAAAAGTTAATAGGCGCATAATTATGAATACCGTGGCGAACACAATTGAAGGTAAGTTTTTGACGCCATTCTCTAGCGTTTCACCGTAGCTTCGAGGCATTTCGCTTATGGGAACAGCAATAAGATACGTTGATATAGCTGGATGGTACTGTATATTCCAGCTAACTTCATTGTTATGATTAAAATGTTAGAAGTCTTTGCTGTCAATCTTGATCATAAATTCACATTAGAATAAGCACGAAAAAAGAAAATAACTTAGTTTGTTCTTTATTATGTACGACTTCAGCAGATTATTTTATAAGAACACCTCCAAGACGATGTTATTCAAGGTTAATCTGCCAAAATAATATTCATACCGCGTCATAGTATTGAAGCAGATAAATTATAATAATAAATAATAATAAATCGATGCACAGATTAAAAAAAAAAACAAGTATTAAAAATTGATGTCATCCTACATTTCATCCAATCAGAAAATATAATAAACGTATGATAAAATATTGTACCTTTCATAACATGTCTGATATAGCGAACAACAATAAAGTATCGGTACACTCCACACCGCACAAGTTTAATGAATTAATCCGAAACAGCTGCTTCGAGGATTCGTCGATCCTCATTTTCAACCGTATGACCGAATGATCACTCGGTTATAAATTTGTGCAATACTTTAGTATTGTTTGCCATACTACTTCTTTGCTATCATTGTTTGATATAACTTTACTAGTTTTCAACGTTGATTCAATGTTGATATCCTGGGTCAATAAGGCAGGTACCTCATTTATTCTATAGCTTCTATTATTGTGCCTTATAAATTTTTTCTCTTGCACCCACCTATATCATCTCAATCGGGTTTAACACATAGTGGGAAGGTAATAAACGTGCTTATTTCATTGACTGCTTTATTGAGTATATTTCTTCTGTAGTAACAATATGTAGAAAATCTTTTTTTTTAATCTTCTTCAATAGGAATGTTTTTTTTTTCTCTTAACCAAAGGTATATGCATTTTGCTTGATATCTGTAACGGATACCTACGTTTTGTCTTGCTAGTGTGATGCACGAAATTGCTGATAACCACTACTGAGTTTGCTGGTATGTTTGATAGTAACCGATTGAGAAACCACTTCTTGTATACTTCAGCATAATCCTCATCGTAAGCATGTGCAATATTTGTCTTGTACAGAAAATGGTACTTAGCATCTGCGACAAGTCCTTTCTCATTGCCAGCATGCATAAGAGTATATCGTTTTCCGCGTTCTTTTGCGATATTTGGACCACTACTTAGTTCAGCTTGTCGAGAGTATTTATAGTATGCTTTTCTCCACTTATTTAATGCTCATTATATCGTCATGGTCCATTAGCATTTCCTTCCTTCTAACTTTTTCAAAACTAAAGCTAACGTCCTCCAATAATCTGTGTAATTCTTGAAAAAATGTGGTATATCTTCTTAGCTATTTAACAACAATTTGCATATGTTTATCATACGTGTTTTCTGTGTAGATAACACTCTCATTCTTAATTACTACAGCTACCGGTGGATGGTTTTCCTTGTCTTTTTGGACAGGATATACCACTCCTTTGCTACAGCCAAGTGTTTTATTTGTTTATAACCTCGTAGGAGACATTTATACTTGTTACAAAATGTATAAGGCATTGAAGATCATCGACTTTTCGTTAGCAGAATAGTTCTCGCCTCGGCGCCTTCTTTTACAAGCGTCCATGTCAAAGTGATTTTTGGGTTGATTATTATCAATAATTCATACCACTTACAGTTTTTATTTAAAAAATTGATCTTTTTAGGAGAAATTCTGCCAAAATGCGTGGCAACGGCGCTGATTCCAAACAAGAATAGTTCTATACAAATGACAAGAGGAAGCTATATTCCATAAGCCGCAGCAATCAGAATAACTATAACAAGTACAACGTGTATTCTTACCGGATAAATTATTTAGTTATCAGATGCAAACAAAACAGTTATTTTTTTCCGCGCGCATATTACAGTTGTTATTGTTATTTTATTTCGTTTTGGGAGATAATCAACATATATTGATGGTGACTCACTTTTTTATCTTCTTGTAGAAGTTAATCTGTCTAATTCTCACTGACATACATACATACATTGGCTGATAACTATATTTCTGTGATACATTAGCTGATTGCTCAGCAGGATGTGCCCCATTATCTGGAAGATAGATGTAGTTATTTTAAAAACTGAATCAGTGCATGGAAAAAAATTATATCTTCTTTTATTCATTTAATTACATATACTTATCACGCACTAAACGCAGCTAGCATGGATCAACATATAATAGGTTTTGTAGGGGTTCTTCTAACGCTAATAGCAAACTCTTAAAAGCCATGGAAAATCCTGTGATGATAATCTTATTGCATTTAAATAAATTTGGAATAGACATTTACGATATTATCGTTTCGTACTTTCAGGGTTAAGGAAATATTCAACATTCATTAATTTGTATCATGGATACTTTCAATTCATTAAATGAAAGAGTTTTGAAACAATGTAGCATGCCTTCCGTATGCTGCAATGGAGTAATTTTTATATCATTACCAGCAGCAGTAAATTGATTTATTTCGATAAACACCTTTTGACGACCAACATGACTGTAATAGCCAATCTCTACATTATTATTAAGTTTGTTGCTGATTACTTATATAAGAACCAGCTAGTGGAGGGAGTCTTCCAAGACATTCGACAGGCTGGATCATCGAATGCTTCTATCAAAACTCGAAGCAGCCGCCTTATGGAACGCAACAGACATCCCGCATTCACGTGACTTTGATTACATTACGATATCGGAATTGAGCAATCCTTTAGCATCTATCCTTGATTTTATTTACTCATCAAGATTTGGTTTCTATTTAAAAAATCGATCATGTCTTTGCACAAATAATTTTGACGTCAGTTTTGCGTCACCAGATGGCATTTTATGTTTTGTGGTAATATAGCTTCACCTGAACTTGGACCGTTTTAAACAGTAAACAAAGAGAAACACCTAAACAGATAAAATTGCTTCGTGGTTTTTCTTATCTTATTTTTATCAATAATCCTGCAATATACAATTGGCTAAAAGCTATAGAAGTGAAACGATGTTATCAATTTCAAATAAGCGTATCTAGATATGACAAATTACCACCTCGCAAGATGCTATTAACCTCAACCTAGCTTAAAATGGTAAAATAAAAACGTCATCGAAGGTAACATTATAGGGTCTCGATTTCAATACAATAATTTGGCGCAAGCGATTCGTATCTTTCGTATGTTGTCATGATGTTTATATTGTTTCGATGTCTATATTGTTGCAATAGCATCTGGAGGTACTTATAGGCGAACAATACCGTTCAATACCATTGCGGTCGTCCAAATGACGCAAATGTAATTACATAGCTGAGTGTCTTATAGACACACATTGTTAAATTTGTTAAAGAAAAAAACTCAATGACTGCGAACATGATCGGACTATCAATGCGTAGATATAAAGCGCGCGTTATTGACCATTAATTTTAGTGCGTTCAGCACGCACAAACAATTCTGGAGTCACCTACCTTATCGGTTTTCTCGGTATTTTTTCACGAAGCGCGGCATCGGGGTTAAAATATAGCCTACCAGAGGGTCGATATAAAATTAACCGATGTAAAACACTAAAAGTCAAGAAGAGCACCTGCAAGTCAAAGGAGGCACGCGCCATCTGCTGTAGTTGCTTCGTTGTGACCACCTGATTATCGGACATATTGTAATCCTGAGTTTTTTTTATCGAAAAAACGAACTCTTTGTCTCTCCCTTTGTGATGCATATAAAATGCTCTTCCATTTAATTGGATAAA
Organism: Oryctes borbonicus; assembly: GCA_902654985.2. Classification (NCBI taxonomy): domain Eukaryota; kingdom Metazoa; phylum Arthropoda; class Insecta; order Coleoptera; family Scarabaeidae; genus Oryctes; species Oryctes borbonicus. Next base: position 1,999,611 of record LR736881.1, on the reverse strand, counting down.
ATACAACCTACCTCTTTTATGTCTGACGATTGCAAAAACGTTGTGTTTGAAAGAACTAAATGTGGAGTTTATTGTTATTATTGAGAATAAATTCCTTTGTTGAGTTTTCCTTTGTTTTTATATTTACTATAATTGTATTGTATATTGTTTTTGCTGTATAAAATGAGTATTAATTTAAAGAGGCGAGGGTTGCTCTCTTCATTTGTTTTTATTAAGTGCAGTGATGGTGCAACGGTCAATGTGGTTAAAAAAGCTTATCATAACTTGAAAAGCCTTTTAAGCAAGTGGTTTGCACAAGTGAGGTATCCGCAAATGGAGATTCGGCTGTATTTTGCTTTTATGCATTGTGAAAAAGAATAATTTCCATTCAAGAGAAGAAGCACAAACAGCGACAAAATGAAACTCTCAACTACGTTGGAATTCCTCCTTGCCTTGTAGACTGGTGACAGTTAGGTTTTCGATTTTACCAGACGTGTATGTCTTCAGGAAGCTCACGTTCCAAACCCGTGCCTGGCAGTCTGCACGGGTTACGTCATGTGGTTTTTAATACGTACATATACATACATAGGCTTAAATTATGTATAATGCTCGCAGGTCGTTTATGAAGCATTGTGTGTAGATGAAGATTTCCCAGCAATTAATTAATAATTGTTAAAGTTGCTTTAAAATAATGCTTTTTGTATTGGCGCCATTGCAATTAGGTTCTACGTACCTATACCACATAGAATGGACACGCATGTATTTATTTATGCAAAAATTTCATTTAATATGTTGATGTTATTCACCTTTCGCAGATTTTCTTGAGTTGAAAGTGTTAATTTGTTGTCTTTTTTTTAATTTGATTTTACGAATTTATTTAAGGGTATTATTACTCATTCTGGATGGATTTTCCTTAAATTTTGACGACCAAAACATTCTATCGTAGTCGCAGAAAATTTACAATTCTTACAACAGAGTTTGGTAGAGATCAAGGATAGGATAGGTCTGCTTTTTTTCGTTAACATTGATGTTTCAGAGCCTATAGACGTTGGCCTATTAAAAGTATCTCTGGAAATAATTAAACTATTTTGTGTTATAGATATATATTATGGATCCTTTACATAGATTTTTCAAAGACAAGTTCGACGATATCCAATGCCATAGATGTAGCATGTACAACCTTTGAGATATTGGATTTTGTCTGAGAAATTTGACAAACGTGTTTCTATTATTCAGTATTACCCATGTAAACCAGTTCTATGTTTTTTAATGGCAACATATGTAGATTCGTCCGTATTGCTGTAAATACGTACAATAAATATTCAGAGTGTTCCAAAAGCCTAAACATTTGCTTGAGCTAATTACAAATGAACACTATGATGAAATGTACATGATTGGTCATCGTCGTGATTGATTCTGTACGTTACCCAAAGATTAAACTGCTTAAACTTATGGATATGACAACAAATGTTACACGATAATAGATGATCATGACCAGTTTGGCAATTTTCAGTATTTGCTTCTGCGAACCACACTTTTATTCTGTTCATTGAACACAGGAAAAACGAAAGCACTTAGAGCTTATATGTAGTTAGCAAGGATAGTAGCTAAATTTAGAGCAAATTAAATACTAATTTCTCACATTTATTTCAAATAGAAGAATAGAATTTGCAAAATACATAGATTCATGCAAAGAAACATAAACGTAAAAAGAACTGTTGGGTTGTTAGTGTAAATAAATCAAAACTTGTAGTATTTAAACAAAATCTTTTTAAAAACATAATAATTTTGATTTCAAAAGTTCTTTCAAAGCCCAGAAAGCTCGTGTACGTGCGGGAATGTTATTGTGAGTATGGCAAACTCTACCAAAATAATCGGCTAAGAATCTATTCGACGCTGTACAGTATCATTCTCTTGTCTACGAATATACGAGATAACATTGTAGGAATCACTTCAAGTAGATAGCATTGAAGATTGGTATTTTAAATAGAAAACGCTTTCATACAATATACATGAATGAAATGGTTCTCCAAAGTAAAAGAATAACGGACCAAATCGTAAATCAAATTAGGAATAAAATCCGTTAAATTTTCTAAAAAAGTTTGAAACTAGAAGGAGAAGCGATATAGACCATAAGACATAATATTCTCATTTAGAGATGAGTTCAAAATCAATTTTAATATTACAATGTCTCGCTTCTTCATTGGCATTTAAAAATAACGTCTCGACTAGAATTGCATTGAACATCTCTAGTATACGTTTAACGGGTTATGGTTATAATCGTCCTTTCCAACCGTCCCCACATTCTAACTCATTCGTTTGGAACATATCCATTAAGTTGCACGACATAAACGGTGTTCGAGAGACGCCCAAAAAGGAAACTTTCCCTTTTTACACGTTTCTGTCGCGTTTGAAGCTCTCTCGTAAGGCTTAATACCGTCATCGACCAGTACGGTCTTGTTATTAAACGAAATTAATGTAGGTTATGGGCAGCTGTTGGCGAAATACTATCGTAAATAATATATTATGTGGACGGGCCGTGGCACATAAGCACCTGTTATGTAACACTCGTGTACAGTTGGCGACCGAGGAAATATTTACCGCGGCCAAGAAGAAGTCCGTCACACGGAAAGAGGCGGCTTGGCATTCGCTACTAGGTCCGTCGGCATGTTACGTATGGAAATTTAATAATCACTGCTGCCAACTGCTGCCTCTCCGGCTGAGAAAATCGTCTTCGTGTTCGTACGCGCTGATTCCCTAATTGCATAATGGCCGTTTATTACGTAACGACCGTATACACTAGTGCTTCAAAAAATTACCTACTATTTTATTAGAAAATTTGCCGGTAGAATGTCGAGCAGTGTCTATTATTAAATGTTACGGAGAAGTTAGAACAGAAGGAGAAATTTCGTTACTATGCGACTTTCCTAGTAAAGAGTATTGTGTGCACCACTTAAAAGCGATTTAGTCAGTGTTGGGCAACACGAGTAAAGTGATGATAGGTGAAGAGATTAGTTTTAATCGTGACTAAATTACTCACTTATTTGTTTTCATCATTAATTTCAATCGAGTAAATCTTGGAACCACAATTAGCTTGACAGAATAATCACTATATTATACTGGGCTGTTTTTTTTCTTCCGCTGAGCATATCTGACAAACTGTACTTTTTTGCTTGACATTTTGAAATAATTGTTGATAACTTTAATTATAGTGAAAGTTGTCAAATATACTTGAAAGTCTTCCAAATACATAACATAAAATAATCCTTTCCCAAGAAACGAGCTGTGATTTTTTTACAAATTTCAAGCGTGGCTTAAATTGTGAAGAATGAGGAAATCAATCGAGAGTTTGGTGACAAGTGTTCCTTAGCTACCACAAGGCGGTGGTACCAAACCAAAAACGGCAGTTAGCGAAAATAATACTGGTCTTGTACACGAAACATAATTGGAAAGGAGCGACATGTTGCTAAAGTATTCAATCATGCGACGTGATGCAGATCTACGCTGCATCGCTTTGACAATGGATCTATATAACACCATTACTGATGATGAATCGTAGGTACATTGCCGTGATCTTGAAAGAAACCAGCGGTCGCCAGATCGGGTCTTTGAGAACGAATTAGCTCCAATAGAAGTGATTCGTGAAAAAAGCCGAAACGTAAAGAAGGTTGCCGCATCTTTTTGAATTAAACTATAGCACTGGACCATTGTCATAGTGTTAGCGCTGAAAGGTACACTATAGATTGTTTGCCCCAAGTTCTCCAAAACGTTAACGAAAGTCATGCAAGAGAAAGGATGGTCAGCACGCTTACTAGACCTTCCCCACGGAAATTGTTGAAGAATTACAAGAGAGATGTTCAACACATCAGTGATTTGAACATATTTTTGCCTCTTTTCATGTAATCGTTTACCCCGCAGTGTTTTGGCCATCATCAGATTACAGCCGTGCGGTTTTCCTCCTTTCCTCTTTTTTTCTAGCTGGATTTTCCACAATGCTTTCGCTTTTCTACTCCCATTCATCTTAGCTTAGAGCCCAAACCACCAGCCAACTGTTATTGCCACGTGACTAATGGCCAATGAGGATTGCTCACCCTCTCTATTAATTATTTGAAATACATTAAAATAATAAATTATTTAATAACTAAATACCTACTTATGACTAACATAACGCTAATTACATTTAAATATTTAACGCCTTCGTGGCAATGTCACTGATTAGTGCTCTCCACATCCATAAGTCCTCTTCACTATGTAATTTCTTTGACCATTCTTGCAGGATTTAACTTCCCTTGACATTTCTTCTGCATAGATCTTGTTCATCAAAACAGTAAATAAAAGGGGACTTAATACTACTCCCTGCCCAACTGTGTTTGTTGCAACAACATTTTAGGAAGATATGTTATGTGTTCAACAGCAAAGAGAATGATCGAAGGGAGAATAGAGGCAGAATAAGAAGGACAAAGGGAAAATAGCAGGGTAGAAAGAAGAGGAACAAGAAAAGGAATAGTACCTGGGATTATGTTCGAATACGATCGATGTTTAAAACCTAAACTAAATCATCAAATAATCATAAAGGTTGATTAACTAACTTACTCGGTATCATTCCCTTCATTACTTTCAGAATGAACTTTTCCCAAATTTGGATATGGTAAAAGCACACTAAGTGAGCAAAAATTTAAAACTTGGTCCAATCTTCATGATAACTGCAATTTAGAAAATTACTAACAAAGAAATACAGGTGAAATTGCTTTTATCGTCTCCATCTCCAATTTTTTTTTTTTTAATCTGGAAAAAGTAAATTGCGACAGCTGATGCTTCAATATTACAGCTACTGTGCTTTAAGTACTTTTCTAAGTGGATGATGAGAGAGTCATGTTCTGTGCTTATATATAGATGAATAGATTACATCTGCGTATTTTGCGCACTGTTCAGTAGACTACTATCTCTAGCGAACGGAACAATGAATGACATAAAAAATACTCTTTTTTTGGAGTGGGTGTTCCTGCAATTCTTTCAAAGAAAACGAAATTAATGAAGGCGCTATTTTTGTGATGTAAGACGAAGGTAACTGTTACCATAAGTTTCAAAAGCCTTGTAAGTACTTGTATTACACAAGCTCTTGATCATTATCTCACTAGTGCTAGTGAAGCTATATCATTTTTAAAATATACGTGGCTAAACTTGCTAATGATCACGTTTCGTGATTTACGAATTTTGGGAATAATCGCCGAAGAAGAGACAGAAGGCAGCAATTCGCTATTGTACTTTGAAACTAATGCTGATCACGCGAAGTTACCTCAAAATTTATTGCTGATTCTAAGAAGCAAACCTTGATCTTTGCTGCGAAAAAGTATAGAAAAAAATTGGTATAATCGTGGCCTTGATCGTTGTATATTCTGAAACCAAATTTAGGTTATCTATTTAAAATATGTGTATTTGGAAATATCTACAATGTAACTTATATTATTACTATAATATAGATATAGTATTTACATATGTACATATGTAGAGAGCACGTCGAGACACGCACACAAGCACACGCATTTAGTTTATATGCATATATAAACGATGAAGGAATTTTATTGGAATTGGCTTGTGCCGTATTACATATTCAATACGCGTACCCACACAACGCTGTCTGTACATTTTTAACCAGCTACTCATATAATACAAGTTCTTCAATTGTTTCATGCTGTGTAGATGCTTATTTTACTTACATGTTCTGTTTGAACGTTTGGCTACATGTATGTTTTATTTTTTCAGACCTAAGTTATTTTAGAGCAGAAAGAATGTTAATGGACGTGCAGTTAGTTGTTTACTAACTGGGTATAAGACGAACATTCTTCATAAAAAATACTTTAGAAAAGTAGGAGCTAGTGAAAATCTAACAAAACCTTTATTATGGTGTGTTGATTACATGAAAAATATTTTGCTCATAATACTAAAAGTGTTTTCATCAATTCAATATGGTTGTTAAATTTAAAAATAAAAGTATCCGCCATTAAGATTTTGCATGCATTTGCAATATTCGAAACAATTTTCCACTCTGAAGATGATATCTCGAAAACATGATATTTGAAGGATTTAACAGCTTTTTGAGGTGATAAAAATCGCTGTTCAGCCATTTTGATTAGCATTTGGTTACAAAAAGAATGCTGTTCTCCTTCAAATAATCAATTGTTTGACATTCTGCGTAAGTTCTGAAGTTATCATGATGAAGGACGATGCGGCATTAACTATTGTTTTTCCTGATTCAATACAACGAAGGTACTAGCAATCACTTGCCTGAGGATGCCTGTATTTCACGATAGCTCACATGCCGATCTTCTTCAATAATGTAGCGCACACCATCATTTTTGGATCGATCTTCAGCAAATTCATCACTGACGGAAGCACGACCACGATGAAATTTTGATGGTGCTTCATTATAAAAAATTGGAAGAAACGATTGCGACCTTAACTAGAATTTTAGGAATAGCCTCAATAGCCTCTAGCATGTATTGGTCGTTTGTAAATGCTCTGGCGCTGCCTTTTTCAGGTTTTGCAGTGTATGTCATTAATTTTAATCCGCGCTTAGTTATTAATACTTGGGGCCTATTCGTAGCAGCAATCTTCCAGATCTTGCTTAGCCTTTTAATTTCGATTGCTTCTCTTATCAATTTTCGATGGCTATACTTTGTTATGGCCAAGGGCAAACATGTCAAAGTCAATTTTATTTTATTGTCGATAAAGGCTTATTGGATCTTCCTTACTGATTTGAACCTGGCATCTATATTGCAACTTTATAGAATTCTTCTAATTTGCAGATTACTTGATCCACGTACATTAGAATTGCCTATTCACGTTGCGCTGTGTCTTCTGGGATTGATGAGATTTTCTTGTTGCTTGTAGTTTTATTGAATTGTATTATTTTTGGCTGTTCTTGTAAGGTTCTTTCAGTTGGTAAGTTTTAAACTGCAAAAAACTGCAGGTATTCTAAATTTTATTTTTTATTGAGTCACAGTGAGAGTGAAGTGAGAGAGAAAACTAACTAAAGTAGTTATTACGACCGTATTCTATTAGGCTTTGGTTCTTACAAGAATTACGTGCAACTAATACTAACATTGACTAGCAGCTGACTAAGTAATTTTCTGAGGTTAGCTAGTTTTATTTTAGGTCAGATTGATATTCATGCAAATGTATATTTAACACGTAAATCTCTTGAAAAAAAAATCTAGTTTGGAAAGTCAAAGGCATTCGAAATTAATATTTATTTATAGCTTTACTGAACTCCTTTCTTCCATTTTTTTTCTTGGTGAGTTCTTTTACAAACTTCTTCAGAGAACGTTCTATCAATTTCTGATTTTGCCAGCATTCTGGTGGTTCTTGATCTACGACTCTTACCAGAATGCAGTGCTATGCATTAGATTTATCGGTTAAAATGGAACTAATAATGTTCAAAATTATTTTTTTGAAAGAAATAAAATTTAGTGTACTTTGTGTGAATATTTTATTATTATATATATTATTATCATAATCCCTTTTTTGTGTTACAGATATCCCGACGCAGGTACCGCCACTGACGCCGGGTACTAACAAAACCATGACAGAGGCGCTTAAGGCGTCCTTTGCATCTTGGGAAAAAGAACAGATTAAATTGAACATCACCAAAGGTAAGCCTTTATCTAAATATCAATAAACTTGGCTTCAAAGAACGTTGTTATAGGAATATAACCTCATATTAAGTATTTATTTTGGTCAATTTTGGATGTTGATTGCATAGTGACAATTCTTTTATGCCTTACACTTATATTTGCTCCACGGAAGTTAAGAACCCAAAAGAAGATGTTCTTTTTAATACATTAGAGCTCCAAGTGAGGAGAATAACCGAACTCGTCGACAAATTTGTAACCCAGTGTTGCGCCCGACATATGCAAGAATAGAACTTTTAGGATGCTGAACTTAAGCGTTGTTCCTTATTGTTCTATTTCACCTTTAATTTTTTTCTTTAATATCCTTCCTTAATTATTTATGCAACTTGCCAATCCATGAATGAAGTGTTCATGTTTTTCATGGTATTAACCGCTCGTTATTTACATAAACATACAAATTACCTTTTCCATATTAAATTCTTGGTATTATTGCGCAATCTGGAAATCTGCGGAACGTTTAGCTTTAGCTTAAACACATATTATTCGCGTATCTGGAATTTTCTCTAAATTAAGCGCGTAGATAGTTGATTGAACTTTTTTTTTGAGGACAGAACTTCAAAACCGGAAACTGGGTGCTAGATAAGCAGGGGTCAGTGAAAGTTTGGTTTTATTTGAAGTCAGCGGCGTGTAACAATGCAGCATCCGCTCTAATCCTAGGTTTTGTATCGAATGAGTAAGTGGAAATGACCGCCACGTGAACGCGAATACGTATTACTATTAGAGCTAGTAATTTTTTGTTTTAGTTTGGATGTTGCGTATTATCTGCCATCCATGCTTTGTTACACCTACAGGATTTCTTGTATTGAAGTTATAGTATCTATTTAAACGCAACACAATAATGTTGCGAATCCATTTGCAATTAATTAAATTATATTCGTTGATTTCGTTTTGTTAAAACAACAACAAAAATTCGGTTAATTAATAAATTTATTACAACAATGAACTATGTTTATTAAATTGATTGTTTTTTATTAATATAATAAATACTAAATATCCGCTTATTAACTATGGATAAATCCGTATATTGTATGTAAATTCGTTCAGTGAACCAATTTTGATAAAAAAATCGTCACATTAAGGTACATTTTTAATTGTATTTACGTACCGTTATCCTTCAGTGCGTAGTTCATAAATTCATTGAAGATTAGCACTTAACAGGAAATAATAACTCCCTGAAAAATTTCAATTTACCACACGACGCTGAAGTACGGAAATAAATCTATATAGCAAATGTTACTTGTGAAGACGCCACCCTATGAGCTAGAAAATGTCGTTATAACAGTCAGACAGACAATTTCCTGATAACATCCTTGAACGAATATTGCTTATGTTGCCATGCTTATCTGATATTCAGACAATTTTCTATTCCATTCGAAACGTGTGAGTTCCAATAATGACGTTGGAATTAGATTTTGTTTGTAGGCATTGCTGTAAAAGGTAAACTGGTCATGTAATATGTTTTACATTCGCGCGTTTTTTGGGTAATTTAAAACTGTGCTCGCGAATTTGCAAGCATGAATGAACGTTTTAATAGAGCTTAATTTATTTATTTACTTTGAAATTGATAGCGTGTATGTGCGTACCGAAGGTTCATACTTCATTAAGTCTAGTGGTCTAGTCTGGATACACAATCGAGTTGACGTAATATGAGATAGTATAATTAGAATTTGTTTCAATATGATTGAAACTTTTATAGATGAATAACACGGTGTCAAAGTTATCATTTTTATTTAAAGGAACTTAGACAAGAGAAAGTCGTCTTTGTATTCCAGAGCTAGACAGTATTCAATATTAATGGAATTTTTCATTACTAACAAACTCGAATATCGAGCAATTACAAAGTTCTCAAGAAAATAAGGAAAATCTCAAAAAATTATCCGTGAAGGAAAAAATGTTAACTGGATACGAGGATGATTGTTCTTCAAAATCGATTGTTTGCGAATGGTCAAAAGCGTTTAGTACTGAAGGATGCTAAATTAAAAAAAGCAGCAGTTATATTTGGCGTTTCAGAATTCTTGATTAAAATTAATGCAAGATGGGTTTAACGCATGCCTTCGCCATTTCATATGCGTGTCCAGATGGGGACGTGTTAACACTTTTTGGTGCTTTGTAGAGACGAACCAGATTTAGTTAACAATCGAGTTATCACGAGATGAAACCTGGGTCCATGATTTTGACCCTGCGTGAATGTAAGGATGAATGCAGTGGCACATTAAGGGCTCCAGCCCTCCCAAGATGTTTGAAGTTACCTCTCAACGAATGTTAATGATTTGTTATCTAAATAAGGTAACGGGAAAGTATTTTGATAGCTTAACGCATCGCCTTAGAGATTGTATTAAAGTGAAAAGGCGCGGAAAATTGATCCTGTTGCTTCACGACAATCAAGTCAAGACTTTCAAAAGCTGCCGTTGCTGAATATGGCTTCATTGACATTCACCATCCACTTTATAGTCCAGATCTAGCTTCATGTGACTATTTTTTGTTTCCAAATCTTATCGCATTCATGGACGCTGACCAACTTATAGCGGCTGTTGCAACGTATTTTGCAGACAAACCAAATGAATTTTTTTTATAATGGATTAGAGATGTTATTGAAACGATGTAATATTTGTATCCAAAAGCAAGAGGCCTATAATTTTTATTACTGTTTTAATCTTGTTTTTTTTTTTGGTACCTAGTCCGGGAATATAAAACGACCCATTTATGCGAGGATTCATTCATGTTGTTTCTTTTTCGACTGCACAACTCTTAACAGATTTCTGGTAACAAAGATATAAAAAACAACATAACATTGAATTCAACAATATGTTGTACAGTGGATAATATCATTCATGTCATCATCAGACAAGAATAAAAACATATTGAAAGTCATTGAGCTTTAGTGAAAGCAACTATAATGATAAACATGGACATACATTTCACATCCCGGGGCCTATCAGGATGACTAACGCATGAGACAAACACGAAAACGGCCATCGAAAAAATATCATTGTTTAGGATGTTATTTTCAACTTTTCTTCCTATAGATTGATTCAGCAATGCTAAGGTTTCTGTTGTTACATTGAGTAATTATTTTCTGGATCCATATTTTGGCCTACATCTACGAAATGACTTGCTAAAACCGAACGAAACCATCTTTATTGTTAATTTGCAATCTATATTTTTAGGCCTTAATTTATAGAATCTTTACACTAATTCATAATATTTACATTCAATCAGATGTATTTCCTGTACAGCTAAATTCGGATATAACGAACAATCAAACGGTACTGACAATAGTTCGTTATAGACAGGTGTTTTCTATAGGGGAATATCTTGTGTTTCGATTTTTTGGGATCTGCCCGAGAGGTGGTTTTTGTTGCTGTTTTCTGAACGGTAGACGTGTGTTTCTTGCCATTAGACGGCGCTAAGAAATGCCTGGCTCGTCGTTTCGAAGAGAAGTGATATGAACTGTAAGGCAGTAGCTGTGTTAGGTAAAGAAGAACACGATCGGGGCCTCGCCATCAACATTATGAGGATGCTGTTTTGGCGTTATTTTTTGGTTATTGTTTCTAAGCATTTTTAATTTATGTGCAATACGCCATATAATTTCTTTTTTTGTTTTTTCTTGGTCGATGTACTCAAGACTATCTTGACCACCCTTATGGATAACAAATATTTCTGCTTGAAAAATAAAGCTACATATATTATTATTATTATTATTCCTTCTGTATTTTGTTTAGACAATTATGTGGCACAATGCAATTTTAATTTATGGGCGTTGTAATGGGAATTTCCTCTTCTTAAGGAATTAATTGATTTTGTAAGATAGCTGTTCATACTCCATCCCCACGAACATCTTTATGTTTTCAAAATAGTTGCTGTGCATTTTCCAACAAAACTGTTTATGTTACGTCGAAATCTGTTAGAAATTGAAAGTTTAAATAGGTACATGGTGATCGATTGTATGAAGCAATCCTTCACAAAACGAAATATCACATAGCTCACGTAAACCAACATTGTAATTGCATAAAATTAACTCTTTGCAATCCCGAACATAACATATCCCGAACGTATATCACTCCTGATTATTTTATTCGGACGTAATTAGCTTTGATCTTTAAAGTGCCGTATCGGTGGATTTTTGGGGCATTTACCTTTTACCGCGCCGTGTGTAAACACTTAAAGACACGCGATCCGACCACCACGCGCCGCGCGACGACCTATTCCACCTTACAACACAATTAGACGATCGGATTTGTCGAATTCCGGGATCGGGCCGAAACAACGAAACGACAACAAAGCTCCAAAGGCGGAAAGATATCTATCTTTCGCGAGATAATAAATCCGCAAAAGCGATGGAGAAATTGACCCAAAAGCGACCGGTAAACAGTAAATAAAACAAGCAATAAGGCCGTCGGCTTTTTTTGATCTTCGCACCGTGATTGCCAACAAAATCTCGACGGTACGGTGAAACTGATTTGTTTGAAGTTCGACGGGTCTCCTCTCGCCACAGCTTAACTTGTAGCTAACGCGGATAGCGAGGAGGTCGGCTGTATCTCGACGGTAAACAATTAAAACGTAGTATTTATACACATTTAGGTAGGTACGGCGCATATATTTGACTCTATGCGTTCGAGAGAGCACCTTGCTTTCTGTTTACAGTTCGATTATGAGGATCGGACAGAGATATATTCGGCAAATGGACAATCTCGGTGTTCAGACGGACGGATTAACATGTAGGTGTGTATGTAAATAGTATGTTATTTATAAAATTTCCAACGTTAAATGGACGAACAGAAAGAACTTTTATTCTTGTTTGAAAGCAATACGCTGATTTAACGCTTTTGAAAAGAGGAATACTGAAAACATTAAGTATTAACCTTTCTTTAAGGAATATAAATTCTAAAGTTTATTTCAGTTTGACTTTTTTAATAAACATACCTCCTACTTATGACGAACGTACGTGAAAGTAACTACACCAGGTAATGTTTATTAAAGGCATCCGAAGTTGGTAGGAAGAGTAAAACTGTGGGGATAACAAAAATCCACATTTTTGACTTGACCCAATCAATTGATGAATTTTGTCGTTCAGGTCATACATTTATACGCAGTACGCCAGTGTTGGTTGGTAAAGTTGATCTTGTAGACCAACGATTTTTAAACGTAATTGGCGTGAAGGCCCCCTAATAAAAAATGATTTCCCCGCGGACACCTTAGATAAATAAAACTCTGTACTTTTTTTATTTTTTTTTTAACACAGAATAATTATTATTCTTTAATAAAAATAATAAAAGAAATAATAAAAAATTAAGTGAGCAAGTAAATTTATTTTTGGTGCTACATTGCAGGTATATGTGTTATTTCAAAATTTGAATTTCATTGATCCGTCAGCTCCGAAAGATTTACCAGCTGATCTTTTTCAGTTACGTTTAAGGGGGCCACTACCGGCTAAAGAGTCTTTTAACTCTAATATTTCCGGTTCTAATCGATGGATTTTCTTTTTCTTAGTCTCATTTTATTCAGAGTACCACTTCCTGCAAAAATGAAATTTTTTAGTGAAGTAATTAAGTTTTAGTGGGTTCTAATAGTGCTGTTAACGCCTTTAAAACGTTGCCATTTATAAGTACTGTTTTCTATGAAACTAGTCGGCGGATTTCACTAATTTTTTTATCCTATTCCTCTAAACTAGTTTTATATTTGCAGCTTGTGATTTTTTAATATATGTAGTTGTTAAGTTAAGTTTCTATTAAATTTCAAAATTAGCCCCTCTCTTTTGTCATCTTGTTTTTTGCTTTTCTCTGAATCCGATAGATATTTTAAAAAATCAAGCTGCAAATACAAAACTAGTTTAGAGAAATAGTATAAAAAGAAAATCAACTGAATAGAACCAGAGATATTCAGGTTAAAAGAAAATATTCACTTTTTGGCCGAAAAACGGTAGTGACCCCCACAATTTAGAAATTTTGATATATTCTTGTAACTAAAAGGTTTTCTAATTCATTAATTCTCAGGACTTGGCTCTTGAAAGTAACTCCTCGATGAATTTTTCAATCTTTGCAAATTAATAATGAAGGTAGAAGTTATATTTACGTTTAATTCTTATTTTAGGATCATTTAATAACGGAAAGTTTTTCAATATACCATTTTTTTTTATTATTCTGATCGCTTATAAATCGCAATTTTTAGTTACGGGTTTAATAATAGCTTGAACCTTAAAAAAGCTATGGCAGATTCCGGTAAGTTTAAATTATGCTCACTAAAAAAAGAACTGAAGATGTGAGTTAAATATGCCAGTTTGGTCAACCACTTAAAATCATTAAAATAATCATTGAAACGGAAAGCGTCATACTTCGTTAAAAAGTGGCCAATTTCATCTCACTCCATTTAACAGTTTTCCACGAGAAAGCCAACGTATTTCAGCATGAAGGAGATGTCTATCCTGATGTCCAATCTCTTCATAAATGGCTTGAAAATTTCAAGAATTTATCCCAGGAAGAGTTTTCATAAAACTCTGAATCCAATTATATTTGTAATGCCAATTTGGCCAATTGTTACCTAAGTGAATCGTACCACTATGAATTTACATCCTGATTATTTTTTACTTAAGAAAAAATAACTTCTTCAAGGAAAACCATAGGCATGAATGTCCTCTAGCTGAAATAATAACTACTCAAGCTTTCCTTTATGATTACTACTACTTTTTTATGAGATTTTTCGTTTCGTGTAATGTCCTTTTTTATAGAAACATTTTGTGATTATAAATGTGCTATTTCTTATAAGAGACTGTCTCGAGGTCTAGGATTTAAATCTTGAGGCTGTGCTTCTAGAATCGAAGGCTTTTGAATGGTTTTCTTCACCTCATGATAAATGATCCAGATGAATGAACATACGACTGCCTAATGCTCTGTGTAATTGAACAAGATGTTAGGGCACAAATTAGTACTATGAATTTTAAATTTGCTCTTGAGATTTCTGAGAGAAACGTTAATCCTCCTAAGTTCCTCACCCAAATATCTTCTCATCATTGAAATTTTAATAAATTTTCTTTGCTCGCCTAATTAGGTAAAAATCTCTTGCTTCGGTAATAAGTACAAGCATTGAAAGTATTCATCTACCTGTCATCAATTTTATGGCTTTTACATTTATGTTAACTAAAGTCGAAAGGTGTTTTCGTTCTGATCTGCAAAATTTACTTTACTTTTGTCATATTCCAAAATAAAAATTTGCGAATAGTATTTCCCAAAAAAATATTGTTACAATGCATTAGAATTCAAAATTCTTAAGCTTCAAAAACGAATAAGCTTTGGAAAAACGCGCGTTTCCTAGTTTTCATTGGACTCTTTACATAGATTCTAAAGGTATGGTAATAAATCTTATATATTTTTTCACAAACAACAAACTATAATCAGAATTTCCGTTCATCGCGAAAAATAATTTTTTTTTAATAATTACGTTCACGAATTCACTTAAGGGAAGTATGTTTTGATAAGTGATGCGACGAAACCTGCACGATTTGTTAATTGAAGTGTCAAAAGATTAAATAATTTTTGAGATGGTGTTATCTATAAGTATTATCTCTCAAACATGACGAAAACAATTGTGCGCCAAAGGAAGGAAAACAATGGATTACACCAATACTTGGTCTTTTTTATTAGGGATAGGTCTACAGTTTATAGAATTACCTGTATCGGTTCAGATGTTTTCAATGAATTGAACGTTGAAATAGACGTTACATTTGTTGGTTAATATTTTAATTTTTTTTTGGAAATTTGGGCCTCCTTTACATTGGAGAAGTGTATTGCGCAAATTTTGCAGCTATATCCGTTTTGAACATTATGTATGGTGCCTTTTTGGAATCAGTAGCTCAGCGAGAATACAAAAATTGCAAAATATGTCGGGCGTTCTATTTAAAAATTATTTTTGATGAAAATTATTCATTTTGAATTTATGCCGTATTTTATGATTGGATCTTAGAAAATATATAATATTTATGTCTTATTTCCAAAATAAAGGAAAAGGTTAAATGTAGTTTGTAATTTGTGGCAACCAGAAATAAAACAAAAATTTGCCATTCTCCGTAACAAATCGCCATAAACGAGGTCAAAATGAGTGTTAAGTCAATAGGCAAAACATCTTGATCAATCACGCGTTTGTTTCAAAAACTTTTGATGCTGTCAAAACTTAGAAGTAATAATTATAATTATTTTTTTTAATGAGGTCTAAACAAGTTAAAATTGAGTAATTGTAAGCTTATAAAAAAAAAGAATAAGTAGAGAAGCCGACAGTTTTTTCTCAGGTCAGAAAATACAATTAAAAAGACGTTGGAAGATAAAAAGAGTGGAATATAGACATAAACAACAAATTGAGTAATTAAGTTTGTCAAAAGAAAATTGTAGGTGTTAAGATTCCCTAAAATATTTTTCTGACACGCAACAAAAGACGTTTTACTTGATTATTTAATGTATTATTAGGGACACGTCAGCTTTTACGCCTCGAAAAAATAGCAGCTACGAATCATTTTTAATACCTCGACGATTTACTTTGGATATACCACGGTATATTTGCCTTATTCTTAAAGTTAAACAGACATAAGCGTTGTCAATGTTACAGCTTACGGGGAAATATCTTACTTTCTTCAGTAGAATGGTTCCACGTTGATTCTAGGAATGCTTTCCGATAATCCCCGAATGTCGCGTAACATTTGTGAAGCGATTCTGTTGTCTCATTTGTCACCGCAAACCCATTAGGTTTCACTTCTTTGAAAGGCAGCGTACACCATTCTTCTTCGTTATTTACCTTTCCGTTTGGAACGGTGTTTACATAGATTTACACTTATTCGACGACGTACATTCCGAAAACAATGATGATGTTCACTACGTACATAAATAACTGACTAGTCGTAAGGTACGCGTCTAAATACGTGTGATGTCTTAATATTCTTTTCATTGAAACGAAGATGTTACGTACAGTATGCGGTAAAACCAGTCATACCTTTTTAGACGTATCAATTTTCTGTACGACAATATCCTCGTTTGGCCGTTTGAGGGATATGGCATAATTATTACATTCTGTTCATGTCCAAAATATCTTCGCAAAAAATTGAAGGATCCCTTAAAAATTTTGAAAAAAGTGCATTTTTATAATACCTTGCGTGACAGGATGACACCTAATCGAGGTATAGATGTAAAACAAGTTTGATGATTGGGGAACAGTAGCATAAATCACATTGGGGATGATTTAGTGAAAATAGCACAGGAGAAGTTTGACGAGAAGGCACGGGAACAAGGTTTATTGGTGTTAAAAATGAAATTCTAGAAGGCTTTGCGAAAGAATTATTTTCAATTGTTCAAGCCTTTGATGAATCAGTTGTTATTTAGTTAAGTTGAGCATCTTTTGCAGACCCAACAGGGCTAATGCATTTGATCACGACCTTCAACAATTCATATTTAGTTAGAATGGATCTACAGTGTTCACCAAATCGAGTACATACTAATGTTAATGAAAACGGATGCGATAACTTTGTATTTAACCACTTACAATGCGACGTGCATCTTTGAAGCATTATCTTCTCGGTTAGGCATGTGTATAGCTATTAAATCCGATTTGGTTGTCAACTGGTACGATTTTCATTCAGTTCCTGAACCTTAATCTACAGTTCACGATAATTTCCGCCTATATTATGGTTTTTCCATCCTCATAGAAACCTATCGTATGATGTGTTAACTATTCCAGCACCATCGTTTTGACGTCATCAAAGCGCTTTCTTAAATGCGGAAACAAATGATAATAATCAGTAGGCTGTAGTAGGGCGATACGGAGAGTGCCTAGCCTAGATCTTGGGATTGATGGGCCACGCGTGGATGAGTGTCGTGAAACAATGCTGAAAGTCATCTCAAGGTTCATAATACATTCCATTAATTTACCGGTGAACTTCGCTAGCTTCTATGTCTCTTTCACTGAAGAAATGTGAAAAAATCTCTTTCACCGACATCAACGCAGACGAGGAATACTTCCGTAATAACGTCTGGCGATAGCGTCTTGCGCTAGCTAATAAGCTAGCGTGCGATAAGTAACTTCATCTATTGCATATGTCCGGAATGGCAATTGCAGCGCCGCAACAGCCACCCCTCAAAACGGCGCATAAAAACACGTTCTGTGGGCATTGTAAAGTAGCAATTACCAGCAAGAAATTATAAGGTTTGCAGGCTTAAAGTGGCTTATCGTATACCTGTATGTTTCATTTCAACAATGGTATGAATTTGTATTAATTTTCTTTACTGTGCTTTTTTCAACATAAAAAGTGTAAGAAAGAAGAATTCTTCTAGAAATAACAAATTATTGCAATCACCATTTTCAAGTTGATGTGTTGATTTACTTGCCGTAAAAGCTGTGATTTTGCCAGCTACGGCATTCGCCATTCTTATGAGAAGATTGAAAATTTTGGTGATGTAGACAGCAACGCTACGATAATGGTCTCTCAACTTCAACTTCGTACATATAAGGTACGCGATTCATACCATCGACAGCCAGTAAAAAGGCATTAGATATTCTACGTATGGCGCAATGACTGGGTGTAATAGTAATAACAAAACTTTTCGGCCTTATTAGAAGGAAGAAGTATTTCTGAGTTCGTTTCGTATTTCAGCCGCATCGTGATTTTGATAATCGCTTTAGGAATCCCAATGCCACGTGCGATCGATGACCAACTGTCCGACGACGGTCCTGTTTTCAATCGAATTTTTGTTCGAACGGACACGTCGGTATAATTGCCCAATATAAAGTTTATCGACATTGTTATGCCTTGATTCGGCAAGTCAGAATGTCATTTTATGCCTTAGTATGGACTAGAGATCGACGTTTGAACTCGACAACCGTTTGCTGGTAGTATAAAATTACTTTTTTAATGCTGTTGAGTAAATATAACTATATACCGTAATATGGCACACAACAATTAGTGAATAACAATAAAGTTTGTTGAAATTGGGTTCGGTCCTAATAAGAATAAAACTAAATTTCGGCAAGGCTTTTGATAGATAAAATCTTTGCGGCTCCGAGGTACAACACATTATGTAACCTAAGCCAGAAGAAAAATATGTTCAGGAATCCGTCTTACATTTGATAAGTTCAATCTTCTTCCGCGTTTTCTCTTGACGATGTCATCTTGTTTTCTTTTTCTGGCTCCACGATTACTCATTTTACTTTTGTTAACAAACTTGGAATTTCTATTTTCCTCTAAGTAATACATTGCATGAAGAGTTTTGACTCCTCCATACATAATCCTAATGCAAATGTTGCTCTGATATTTAAAACAGTTGTTGTTTGCTAGTAGGTCAACAACACTAAATCGTTAAAAACTCGCAACATAACAAATATCTCGGCGTCATTCCTTAAAGTTTAAGTAAGCGAGCAATATTTACATTTATATTGGTTTATTGGAATTCTAAAAATTTACTTGCTTATAGATACGATAAAGGATTATTTTACTTTATTCGACTATTCCACAGGCACAAAGATCTGTTTCATAAAGTGATTGGTGCTAGCACCTTCACAGAACAGAAGACGGCAAAACAACTTCGTTATGTACTGCAAATACAGTGGCTAATGTCGTACACATCTACAATTTTGCCCAGATCACATTGGTAGAGCATCTCGAAATTTGTTATGCTTATTACTACGGTAATCACATGTTAAATTAGGACTTTTGTATTAGAATGAAGACGAATCAATCTTTCTCTACATTCACTATTGTCCACTTTGCCATCTTGAGGAGATTCCTTTAAATTATTGTGTATTTAGAGATCATGGAAAAACTTTCTACAAAAGATTAAAGCTTTCTATTTTCATACTGCGGCTTAATTCTTAAACATGACAAACATCGTAGTTGGTGCAGCAGTACTTTTGACGCATCACCTAGATTCTATCTAATGTAAATCAAATAAAAACAAATGTTTTATAAAAGCCTAGGTTAGCTGGTAAACTTTAGCGTTTGAATTATATGGTTTATCCTTTCGAATATAATCTCTAAACTTTACAAGTTAACAATTTGGCCAAGGAGCAAAAACAATAGCTGTGGATAAAGGTTCATTCTTTTGAATCAATCCTAAACTAAGAGTTGTCGAGGAATTGTAACCTTATAACAACATTACAAAGAACAGTTAAAAATAATGGAACGTAACAGACGTTCCTTGGGTTTTTTTAAGATCTTGTTGTTTCATTTGCTACCGCTAGATCTAGCCAGATTTACTTTTGTATCGTATACAGCAGTGTACCATACACCTTTGGGTGGACTTAGACAAGTCAAAACTGTTGGGCATTGACATGCAACAGTCGTACGCCTCACTACAGAAGATTGTTTTACTTTTGCATTCGCATATCGCACTGCTGTATGGATTACGGCAACTCTTGAATATTATTAGCGAAACCCTCATTATTTATAAAAGTACCTACACCTATTTGCTATAAATAAATTAAAATTAATTGTTCAGTAAATGAGAATTGCTTCATTTTTTACAGATAATGATACTCAAACCAGTATGGACGAATCCGGAAAAACAATGCCTCTTATAATTTGTAAAAATATATACAGGGTGTCACATTTACATAAAAGTTGAGGGAACTTCCGGTTGAACCGGAAGTACAGTAACAAAAAAAAAAGAAAAGCATAGAATGGTAATCTACAGACTTTAACAAAAACCTGTAACACTGGTTTAGTCACTGATATTATCCAATAAGATGAGTAGTTGTAACAAAGATTTGAACTTTTTTTTGATTTAGTTACCAAATACACAAATGATAGTTAACGGGAATTATTAGAACAATCTATTTCATCGAATTGTTGTCCTCTTTATTGCCCTATGGTACCCTATACATTCCGATTCAATAATGCGAATGTGAAACGGAGTATTTGTCACGCCACACTGCGTACAAAGTCATAAATCCATCAGCGATCATCGTGCAATCTACGTAACGATCCTAACATAAATGCTATTATTAAAAATTCATCATTTTCGACAAAACCCGCGTACACGTAACATGCAGATGAGAGTTGAATGTATTATAGATTGCATGTACCATACGCAGCGCGCGGAGAGTAACAAGAGAGACGAGCGTCGTGTCATATAATTCGCCATTGTTCGGCCTGCTGTAATTAGAGATTTTTACTTTGATACTCTGCCGCACGGTCCACTGCTTTTCAATTGTGCTGATGGTCTATTAACGCCCACACGCGGAATCAGCCGACTTTTTTCCTCTCTGAAAGAGACCGTCGCACGCATCGCTAGCGACGCTTTCTGCTGTCCGCTCCGTCGCGTCGTCTCTACGACCATCGAAACGCTCGGATGATGGGCACAGTTCTTTGCAGATAGGTATTGTCAGGGCGACCGATATTTTAATCGCTTTTCGTGGAACTTATGCGCTTTTGGACGCGGGGAATTAAAGTTGTTATGCAGAATTGCCTTTCCCCCCTCTCATTGTATTACATTCATTCTGAACACTACATTTGTACATTGAATGACAAACATATAGATATTCTGGTGCAGTTTTATTTATTGTAAATTAATGGTAAAATGAGAATCGTCCATTGTAAACCAAATCATTTAAAATTTTATGATAATATGCAAGCCTATTAAGAAATTTATGAGTTAGTTTTTCCAAGACTTCTTTACGAATTAATTCACACTCAATGACTATTGTTTGTCTCAATTCGTTTAACGTAAACACTTGATTTGAGATGGCCCCAACGGATATAGGTCTGGAGAACTTGCAGGTCACTCAATAAATTCTCTACGTCTAATCCATCGATTTGGAAAAGTAGCATCCAACAAATTCCTAACTCGTTTATCACAGTAGGGAGGGGCTGCATTCTGTTGAGACTAAAAATTTTCAGAAAACTGCCTATTGTGTTGAAATGCAGGAATAATTTGGTTGGACCTAATCTGTTTTCTACAATTCGCATCCAAACATTCAACTTTTGTGGATATTGAGTATGGGCTTCATGGATTCTCATTGGACCAATTTCTTGGATTACGGCAATTAACTGTTCCATTCTGTCCATTCTTGCATTCTATTTAACAATAAACGTAAAACCCAATATTGAATGAAAAGTATTTGCAGTACACAAGGATTCTTGGAGTGCATATTGACGAGAATTTAAATTGGAACTCCTGCATCAATCATCTTTGCACTGACTTATCACGCATATGTTACGCTTTAATAACTTAGTCACAGTTGTACACTGGATATTTTAAAAACGTTTTATTTTGCAAATTTCTTTTCCAAAATATGTTGCGGACTGATTTATTGGGGCCAGGCCAGAGAATCCTACCGCGTACTTTTATTAGAAAGAGCCTAGTTTAAATTGGCGCGATTCCTGCAGATCAATTTTTAAAAACCACAAAATATTAACGCTTTATGATTCTTGAAATTGTACCTTTTGTCCGTAGAAATGATGCTTTGTTCTCTTCAAAGGTTCCTCACTGCTCACTGCTGATGTTTTGCCCCCATGACATAATACTTCATTATTCCAAAAAAACTTGCTGCATGCAAATTATACAGCAGGTTACTTTTTAATGTAAAAAATATTTCCAATTTTAGGTTATTTAAAGTTAAAGCGGAAGGACACTAACAATAGAAAATTCGAAATTAGATGGATTATGCTTCATTTCACATACTTGCAAAGGTTCGTCTCCAGTTTAGAGATATTTGCTTTAAAGGTATTGATTCGATATTTTATCCCAACCCTGGATGCCTTTTTCTCTATATCTGTTTATTTTTATTTCTTTTTATTATTATTAACTGTTAGTCGTAGGGTATAGGATCATGGCGTTTTAGCCTAATATACGATTATTTAATAAAACAGTTAAAAGTTTCAAGCAAAGTACCACAGATAAATATTTTAAATTGTTTTTTTTTAGTAACTAAAAATCTATGCTACTTAAAGCTAATAATACTTGCAAAATGTTAGTTTTACTTTACCCAAAATCAAAACTTTACCCCCACATTTGCCGGTCTCTGTTCTTGTCGTTGAATGCAATTAACTTTTTTCCTTCGTTCTTCTTTCCACATTGAAATTTCTTTTCCCTCCTCCTTTCGATACTCCAATAAGTTTCCAAAATGTTAATCTTAGCTTCTGTTAGGATAACTTGGAATACTCGTTTTATTAATTAATATACATCATTAAATTCTTTGCAAACTGATTTGTAATTATTCCAATCTAAACGGCTTTAATACAATAATTAAAACCAATTTGGCATTTGTCCATGACCGGCCACCAGATATAACACGCAAAAAAGAACAATTGATTCAGATACATTCTAAAACTAGAAAATATCGGATAATTAAATTTGTTGTTCTTTTTTTTTAAGTATTGGAAAAAAAAGCGAATATTGAACCGTTATGAAATTCTTGTATTTGAATGGAGATCGACACTATTTAGGGGAACTCTGCATTTGCCACATTGAAATTTTGGGCAGCTGAATTTAAACGTATCAGTTTGATTGACGATGAGCAATCGAGACGGTCAAAAACTGCAATCACCACTGATAACATCGGAAAACTTCACCAGATGGTACTAGACAATCGTGGAATTAAGGGAAGAGAGATAGCAGAGGTTGTGGGCATTTGGAAAGAACGTGTTTTTGATATATTGATGAAGATTTTGGTGTGATGAACCTAACCACACGTTGGGTGCCGCATTTGCTCGCTCGAGACCAAAAATGCATTTGAATGAACGTTTCTAAAGCTCTGTTGAAGTAGCTTAAGCCAAAGAAGTCTAAATTTTGGGGGCGATTAGTAAAACCAGTACACTCCTTGAACTATGCCACAGTCGAAACGGCGAAAGGGTGAATCGGGTGTGAAAAGGAGAAGATTGTTCCATCGATCAGGAGAATTATGGCGTATCTTTTTGTGATAGTCATGGAATTGTGTTAATCGATTTATTTGAAGAAGGAGAAACAATAATGGGGGTATACTACGCATCATTACACTTATAAGCTGTAGGCTGGGTTTCGAATTGATAGGCCACCCATCCTATTCGTCAGATCTAGTTACCAGCGACTTTTTTCTGTTTCTTAAGCTCAAAGTTTCTTTTGGAAGAATGAGGAGGTTAACCATCTATCTTGTGGAACAAGGCGCCAATTACCATGTGGACGATTTAAAAACATGGGAACATCACATGGTGGGGAGAAGTATATAGACTTATGTTGGTGCAAATGGAGTTGTTTTTCAAATTGGAGAGAAATAAATTTATTGATTATTGATAAATCTTGATTTAATGAAGCTATAACATGTAAAATAAATTACTTTGTTTTACAGCGATTATCTTGTTGCTGTGTATTTTCTTTATTACCTACCAATTTTTTAACATGGTATAACTCAGCATTTCAAACAAGCGTCTTGATTCGTATTCAAATTCTATTACCTATACAAGAGTATAAATTTCACTATTTTTATTTACATTTTACTGCGTCAATTAATTATTTAAAGTAAGTTATCTAACCACTTTAGCGAGATGCCGCGCGTTTGGTTCCCACATAAATTAAAACGTTAGTCCTAGGTTTTATTGTTGTTAATAGTCTTGTTCGGGGTCCTATAGCCTAAGGTACAGCATTACATTATAGGCTGCGTGTAATATAGAGATGTAAACTGATTCGAATGCATGTAGTATGTATTGCACAACTTAACCTGTGGTTTACTCATCCTGCCGTTATCCTTGAAAACGGAAAACTATAATTTTCACGCTCTCCCTTCGTCTATGATTGCGACAAGTGCTTCGTAATGGTTAGAAAAGAGATATCCTATATATTTAGAAATAGAATAAATCGTATTAATTCAAGCCAACGTCGCTTAAATTTTCACAATTGCAAGTGACAATTTATAATTAGAGTGGTCATGTACTTGCATCAAACGTTTGGTTTTTGTTTAATTGGACGATTGTATTTGGGTTAAATTTCTTATAAACAATATCACAAAAGCATATATAACTTTGCATCTGATGAACTATAATTTTAAATAAATGACAAATTCTAATAATATTTGCTTCGTATTTTTCACATTTAAGAGAAATATTTGAGTTAAAGTTTCGCAATCAATACTTCTTCACCAGGGATTTGTACGCACTTAAATTACTTAAAAAAAAGCCTCTCGTTGGTCCAAATCTCTGCTACTGTGGGACCAAAAGAACCACCCAAAACAAGTGTACCGGCAAAACATGCCAGGACACAATCAGACGAAGAGGTTCGCCGGAGAGATTTTGGGGATTCTTAGAATACTGGCAAGTTTGCGACCCTAAAATACCACTTCCGAGAACCAGGAGGAACTGTAGAATTAAATAGAGAAGATCCTAGAATATCCTAGAGTTCAGCAAAAGTGTCCAACTATTATAATATGCATAAGGACTTTGTTGATAATGCTAAATTTTTATCTTTTTTTCTTGCATCAGAATTAACAGATTCTTAGTCTTTTACCACTTACGAAGGTAATCTGGAAAGTTTTTAGCTTAACACGGCAATAATTATATTTTTTGCCAAATTCAGTTTTATTTCTCAATATAGCCTCCTTGTAAATCTATACACTCTTCTCTCTCTTCCTATTTCTGCCTTCAGCTTGGCAGTTATTAACTTTATTTTTTTTTCGAATTGCCGATTAACGCAACTCTCTGACTATTCCAGAAAACTGTCTCCATCACTTCTTCTTCCATTTTCAGACCCGACTCACCCTTCACTCCAACAGTCCACTGTTTCTATTCTGCCTTGGCTTCAGGAGCCCGTCATCTACAGTTATTGATCGACGCAAAAATTCCGACTTATTTCGCTTAAACTGCTTCAACAGGGCTTAGAAAATGTTAATTCGAATGCATTTTTGGTCCTATGTGACCAGGTGCGACACCCAATGCTCGGTTAGCTTTTTCATGTTTCAATCATCAGCCAAAATGTGGCAAACACGCTCTCTTCAGGTGCCCACAGCATCTGCCATCTCTCTAACCTTAATTTGACGGTCCTCTAGCACCATTCAGTGAACTTTATCGGCGGCGGTTGAAGTTTTTGGCTGTCCTGAACGCTCATCGTCAACCGTGACGTTCACATTCTACTGCTTAAAATCTCACTGTGGGAAATGATAGTGCTGAGTCGCGTTAGGGTATTACCTTCCAAATGCAAGAATACAATGATTTTTCAATATTCGGTTTTAATTTTTACAGAAGCACCAACATCAACTGCCACAAACTACGATTAAACAAAAACTGAGCGGCCAACATGACTGAAATTTTCAAAATTTTTTCTCAAAGCGTGCGTAATTATATTAAAAGAATATCTTTCACGAGCAATGCCATCTTTCTGTTGTGGTTTGAAACTTTTCAGATTACCATCACATATCAGAAATGCGGATTTGTATTAAATGCACATTACAACTTTAATTATTCATTACTAAATTAAATAAGAATTATTTTAAGGAAAAGCCCTAGTCTTTGTTGACGTCTAACAGAATGATTTCTAAGTCAACTATTTAAAAATTGCACTCAACTTTGAAATCAGAACAGTAAGCACACAATTTAATAAAGTACGAGAAATGGAATAAAATAGTGGGAAAAATATTTCGGGCTTCTCAAATTCAGAATTAGCTACGTAAACAATCCAAAATACAATATGGTACGGATTTTTAGTATTGTATCAGGATTACATTTATCAGCTTTTAAGCTCTGGGTTTATGTAACAGTAGTATTGTTTCATGGTCACTTATTTTTAATTTACACTTTTATTTGTAATAGAGATCTGCCATTAGGACTTTTATATAATCCCATTTAGCATATATCAACATTATACTAACAACCAATTGTATTATTTTTTGCAATTTATGAATCATTCATATTTTAATGTAAATATTTTTACAATTAGTTTCAGTCCGTACTTCTACTAAAGTAGATTATATTATTGTAGTTAATATTATTCTATGTATCTAAGGCAGACTAAATAATATAAATACCAACCGATCACTTACATATGATAAGTTTATGTTACCGGCTTTGCCAGAAAATGATTCAGCTTATATTTCTTCTGTTGCGTTTATTACTACTACCTATGCACAGCAATTTTTTTAGAGCTTTAATGCTAGAGAGGCGATTTACGAGCCTCAGACTTTGCCAAATTCTACTCAACCCCGATACCACACTTCTAAAATAATACTAATAATATGAGAACTTATTTTCGTTCGTCGAAGTCAACGTCGCGTAAGAATTTACAGCTTTTACTTGGCCAAAAATTCCGAACGTTATTAATAAGCTTTTCCTTTTACTTTATTGCAGATCCGAGACAATGGACGGAGAGTCACGTTGCCCATTGGCTGCAGTGGGCGACGAAAGAGTTCTCTTTGGAAGGTATAGTGCTGAACCAATTCCATATGAAGGGCAAGGACATTTGTGCAATGGGAAAGGATGCGTTTCAAGCGAGAGCGCCTGCCTTCGTTGGAGACATCCTTTGGGAACATCTAGAGTTGTTACAGAAAGGTAAAATATGCATCTGTTTAAATAAAATAAACTAAACGGTGGCATTTCCAAAAACGTTAGAGTAGAAAATAAACGTAGCTACCGCATAAAATGTAAGTGCTTGCCCAATTCTTAGACTATTCGTAGTTATCGTCGCATTATTGCTGAATTAGCGCCACAACGTTACTGAAATTACCAAAAGCATAGTTTTCCATAGGTGTAAATGAAAAAAAAGTCATATTACTCGCTTATTTATTCCGTTTAAATGGACCGCCCTCTGAACTTTAATTAATATCAAATATATGTTCTCAGCTAATATTTTACTAAAATGAAAAAATAAAATAGCTGAATCCCTTCTTGCAACAGACCAGCGATTATTAAAATCACATGATTTGCATGCACTACTCAGTTACTATTACTTGCACACACATATGTAGGTTAGAAATAATCTATTAGAATCAGTATGATCAACGCTTGGCCAGCCTTGTTCAGCCAATTGTATTGAAATACATTTAGGTAACAGCAACGTTCTATCGACATCAAGATGATATTGCAGCAGTTTACATAGCCAATCCCCCCTGTTTGGTCTCCTCTCTCTATCCCAGGAACTTTACTCAGTAAATACTTGCAACCAGTGGTAATTCCGCGAGGACATAACTCATCTTCGTGTTGTATTATTTTGGTCTTTAAATCCTAAATCCACTTGACGCAAAATAATATTTTCTCCTATTAAATATGGTTACTTTAATGGATCGTCAGGTTTACTAAGGAAGATATATATCCAAGGCTGTAGATATGCTGCGATGACACTCCGCGGTGACAATAGACGGCAAACCCACGGCATTACATTGCAATGGGTATGAAATGTGTGATTTATACAAATCTCTTTCACATAAATTGCAATTATAACATTGCAATATATTTTCTGTATTTGCTAAAGTTCAATAATAATGGCAAGAAATGTTGGGTAGTATGGCAAATACTGCCGTATTGGTATACTCCGCACCACACAAATTATTATTATTATTATCTTCGATAAATTTGGACCAATTGTGCCGCGTGCCGATATTATAGTGTTTAAGATCAATACTCAGATTGTATGTTGTTGGTATGATTCTCTAAATAACCGTAAAAAAATTGATCTTTATGTTAAGAATAGGAAAATGCACTTTTTTCAATTAAAACTATCTAAACACTTATCCAGAATAAATTGTTATGTTGTTTTCTAGTTAGAAAACTTTAATGGAGATATCATCCACTTCCTTCCTACTTTGCAATAAATAAAACGCACATTCTTTAAACAGAAATTTTATTTAATAACTTACTGCAAGCTTCAGCAACTGTATGCAGATCCTATACCAAACACATATATTGCTTATCTTATTTTCCACTCTAACAGGGGGAGTATATTGTCAAATTTATAAAAATCAATTCACTATTGTAATCAATTTGTTTATCAGGACTGACATGAGTAATTTAGGCAAGATTCCCCTATCCTGTGAATTTCAAATAACTTGTACAACCATCGTCATTAATACGTTTCAACAAACGTATCAAAGTGAAAAGGCGGCGACTTTCAAGTTATTGTTACTGTACATATTTTTAAAATGACGATAGACGATACGATCTTATCCAATTATTTAATATATCCTTACTTACTGTGCTTTTTGTTTCACCGTAATTCTCTCCCCTTCGCTTTCGAAGATGGGCGTTTGTTTGGCTTGGCGGTTTTTACGTCCGCACCGCTTCTTACCTTCCGAACAGACCTCAGACAGCGGCGGAGCGCAAGGTAATTACTGTGGTCAGCGCAGCGTACAGAAACACGCGATCAGATAAGTCATATACTCGGAAAAACACTTTTATTATCCTCCCGTATTATATGAAAATGATTAAGTAAATAAGAATATCACCTGATGCGACGATAGTCAGGGGACCGCTCTTCATGGGAGACGTACCAATTCTACCGTTATTATAGTCGCTTTATTTTATTTCAGTGAATCCATTGTACGTATACATATTTTGAATATCAATCGACTTAACGAATTCTAAGCAAACAAAATCGTGGGACACTTCAAGTCTTTTATCGTTCACCACAGTAGACATATTTCCAGAAATTACCTATGCTTAACGTACTTTTCTAACGTCAAGGATTTGATCGTCGTATATTTTCAAGCTGACATTTAGTACACTGAAAAGCACATGACCATCTCCATGTTTTTCCAAGTATTGATTTCACATTCTTCATAAAATCTCTTCTGTATGTCCTTAAGATAATAAACGAAGTTAGACATCGTTTATTGAAACACGACCATAAAATCCCCATTTCCACTAAAGTATCGACGGTTTTTGCATTGTTTTGATGATTTTTTTTTTGATGATGAACCAATACGTGTTTTTGTTTGGTGATGTCTTGAGATTAAACGTACGTTTAATTATCTACCTTATAGGCGTTTAAAAAAGTTAATTTCGTTATTTAAGTTCTGGCTTTTTAATGATTTAGGTTTGAAGAATTCTATTTTACGAACACATTTTTTTTTATCAAAAATATTGCACAAATTTTTATTATACTGATATTGAGTTCAAGCCATTGGGATTGGTATCCCTAATTAATAACATAATCACACCGTTTGAAAGAAAAATCGCTTAAAAATAAAGTATGAAGCAAGTTTCAATATTTAGAAATTAAAAAACAACCATTGGCACGTATTTATATAAATTAGATTAGAAGAACTTGCATCACAGACACTCACCTTTACGCATAAAACGTCAAAATGTTGTTTAACGTCATCGCGTTAAATACAAAAGAAGAAAGAATAACCAAGAAAAGAATTGGTAAACAATTTTTTGATAGTTTTTGCAAAAAAATTGCTGCTCTGTTATGTACGCTGTATCTGATTGTTCAGAAGGAAAAGGTTCACAAACGTACAGTTTTGCTTGAGTAATCTTGGTGCTGCTACTTCAAAAATATTTTTTGCAAATCAGTGTACGCATTAATTAGTAAATTTTGATAAATTAAAGCTGAAATGAATCAACAAAACGTATACAGCGTTCCTTTCCTTAGTAATCTAGAGAAAACGTTTTCAAATAAAAACTGTTCGGACTATGCTGCGTGAAATAAAATAATATTCAAGTTACTGCAGCGCATGATACTTTAGCTTAATTTATAATTATAAGGTTGTCTAAAGGTTGGAGGTCAAAATTGAGAATGTTTGAAAATAATGTAAAACCACATATGTACCATTTTGTTCGATGGTCTTCTGCCGTTTTTCTGGCAACACATCCCGTCGCTATAGAACTGTGGTTTCTGGTCATAAAATTGTGACACGTGGTTTTCCAAGGTTTCTTGTGGCACCATTCATGAAGTTCTGCAGAGGCCGAAACAAATGATATTGCGACAATGCCAGGTCTGGCTAATACGGTGAATGCATTAAAATTTTCCGAACAAGTTTTCTCAATTTCTGACGAGGTATGCGATCTGGCGTTGTCACACACCACACAATCTTTTTGGGCGTAAGTGTGGGCTTTGCCACAAACTATGGAGCCTCCCATCGCCTCGAGCATGATCTTTTTTGGACATTGTTGTTGTAGGTGTATTCACTTTTTATCACTTGTGGTAAAAGTGGTTCGATTTCGTTACGTTTCGCAGATAGAGATTCGATCGAGTAATTTCTTTTAAGTCAGATCGTGTGATAGCCATACGTTGAAATTCTTTTTCTAGCCAGCTTTCTTGAATTGTTTTAACACTGTTTGGTGATGAATAATTAAGTTATTACATGTTAGATTTGCTCGATTTTTGCCTGAATATCATCCACTTTTTCTATGATTGGCGCCCACCAGGAGGAGCGTTTTGGACATCTTTTGGCTATTGCTTTTGATAACGTATCTTACCCATAAACAGCAGAAATTTCTTCATGGGCCTGCTCGGCAGTTGCGCCTTTATAGAGATAAAATTGTAGCACAATTTTGCGGAATGTTCATTCATCTTCACGCTGCTATACCTTGCGGTCTGGTTATAAGAATTCCAGCACCTCTTTTATATCTACTAGCTTCAACTGAAAAGGCTCAGTACTTCAATATCCCCAATACCTATCTGTCTTAGTTTTTGAGATAATTGAGATAATTTTAGATTCTTGCGAAATGCCGCTGTTTGTTTAACGGCTGAGATCATACATTCAGCGGTGATTCAAATTTTATTCGATTGAGTATTTTTTTGAGTTTCCCGCAGTACATTTTAACTAGCGTCTACAAGGTGGCCATACAAATTGTTGTCATATTCGATTCATATTATTTCGTTTTTTAAGATAGAACACCCTGTATATTTTTCGTTTGTAAAGAAAACATCTGGTATGCTTGAACATAATTTTTTATTGTGTAGAACTTATCTCCAGAGAGATTCATCTCTCCATACAGAAATTACCTAATTTATATTAACTTTATTTAGTAGCATTTTCTTACGAGTTTTTTCTAACTTTCACGTTAAAGAAACTTGAACCACCAGAAAGAGCATTTAGATTTCTTTCTGAGGGTATATTTGTTGTGATAACTCGTTAAATGCTGCAGATTTCTACATTTACTTTGGTGATGTATGAATTACGACAGATGGTTTCATCGGTGTTGGTAAAAAATGGTTCGCTAACCTTATTTTGTTCCTTCACTACTGGCCGCTTCGTTTACTCAAATTTATTCACTTCTTGCAGAAAATATTGTTGGTAAGATGGTGGAATTTCATGTCAATGTTTTTCTTCGGTTGCTTCGTATATTGGTGTTGTAGGAGTTCCAGTAGGCTTCTCGCCAAAATAGTAATTGGCAAAATAAAAATTGTATATTAAATTTTGTCTTCTTGTACATCGACAGTTTGCTAATTGGTAGTTGGTATGTATTCCTGTTCCTTGGCAAGTAAGTTTGTCTCTAGCGTTTTCTTTTTTTGTATTCTTTAGGTGGAGACGGTGGTAGCAAATTTCTGCTGTACTCACTATTTTGGGCTTGAAACGGAAAACTAACGTCATTTTGGGCTTGTTGATTGGTAATCTTATACTTCTTCTAATATGGTAGCCTTTTATACTTAAGATGAGGGTCCGATATAAGTACCACTCTGAATCTTCGCTAAAGATTAATTCAAAAATTTAATTTTCCAATGTTTTTTTTCTTAAACAAGAACACAAAACGTATTCAATGTTGAAAACTTCAAACCTATAATACAAATATCAATAAGCTACGTTTTGACCAATTAACTTACATATAAATTAATATATATCAAATGTATTCTCGTTTTAATCAACTCCTTATCCATATTTGTTGCGCTTTTGCTGTACCCAATCTTCATTTAATGAACATAGAGGGCGTTGCTGTGTCCGTTTCGTACGACGAGCGTACAAGAAAATAACTATACACACTCACTTACACAAATACGTTGCACGGTACAGTGAAAGAGCGATGCGATGCCTTTCAATGGAATTCAAAACATAAATTTTACGATACGAAAAGAGATTTTATCACATCCGGTCGCACCGGAAGTGGTCCCCAGCGCTGTATATTAAATTAACGCTGGCTCAAATCTGTATGGACGCAGCAACGACTGATAACGGTGGGTGCTGTTTTTAATTGTTTACGGCGTACGTACGTTCATTTTGTATCTACAGGATGAATTTGTAAAATGACAGGTTACAGTCGAAAAGTACCCCGTAATAAAACGTCGAAATTATTGCTTGTTGTTTATCTTTATTTTTGATGAAAATTTTCAGAATTTTATTTGCATTTTTATACGTTGTGAATCTATGTATTATAATATGCAACCTTTGGCTGTATTGTTTTGTTTATGATTCAAATGATTACTACGTTGAATATACGATTTGAATAATAAATGAGTTGTTTCAGCGCTTCTAAAACAGTAGGTTTGTAAATCGCGCTGGTGAATCTAGAAATGCTTTTATAATGTGTATGTGGCGATTGATATTTTTTCTAGATTCCGTAAGTGTTGTTTATTCACTATCAGGATAATCAGAGAGTAATCAAATAAATATACTTTCTGCTTTATGCGCCGATTGTTTATATACCGGGTGTTGACGGTTAGGTGCGAACGGAAGGATTTAGTGTAATTTAGTGTTATGTCCTGCTCTTCTGACAAAATCTGTAAGGTAAGATCCTGTTTAAAATTAAATGATGCATTACATTTGTTGTTTCTGGTTTCCTTAAAATGTTTAAAATAAACCTAATTTTTGTTAACGCTAGAACGTATACGTAAGTAACTCGATACATAAGTGTTGGGATCGCTCGCAACCTCGGTATACGTTCTAGGGTTAATTAGTAGCAATAGCCTTTTCTTTCTGTTTCTCATAAATTATTCATAAATGTTAGCCACAAATCTAATTTGTTAATTGAAATTAAACAAAGTATATTCACTCTTCTTGGATTATTGCTTTCCTTAATATATTCCTGTATCTTTTGGAGTAAATTATACACCAGAGATTAGGCCCGGAGATGTTGCAGGTCCCACTCCGACCAATCTACCGATTAGAGAAGACAAAGTTCAAACATTTCATAGATTGAAATGAGCCCCGCAGGGACTAATTATCCTGATCTGGACGAATTGCATTTTCAAGGCAGCACCAATGTTATTCGGCAAAAGTTGGGTATCTGAAGCCAAATTTTCCACAATTCCCTATTAATCAGTCGTTAAAAATTCCAGTTCAAACATTAGTTATTTTGTTTGTACAAGCATGTAATTGGGGATTTTCTTTGGTCCATGCACGAATATTTTGAATTTCGGGTTCCTCATTTAAAGTAAATGGATGAAATGAACTG
The DNA here is from genome assembly GCA_902654985.2 of Oryctes borbonicus. Taxonomy (NCBI): domain Eukaryota; kingdom Metazoa; phylum Arthropoda; class Insecta; order Coleoptera; family Scarabaeidae; genus Oryctes; species Oryctes borbonicus. The sequence continues at coordinate 1,965,684 of LR736881.1, read as the reverse complement.
CCGGTCACGATTTGTTTTCTCTTGCATAAGTTCACAAAAAGTGTTCCTGGATTCAAAATCGAGCAGTGTTGAGTAGTGCGTACCATACTCGCAATCAAATGCAACATGTCTCAGATTACGCAAAGAATTTTGATTTATCATAGCCAGTAGCATTTTTTCATTCACTTCATTATGACGCCTTCTATTATTATTGTTTCCATTGCCTTCGTTCTCACCTACATTAGCTGTATTTTCAAATTTATTAGCAAGTTTCGAATTTGTTCTACTCTCATATAACTATACTAACCAGCATGATAATGTTTAATAATGAAGACACCTTCTTCGTTCGTATAAAACATCCACGTTTTGTCAGAATGAATGAAATATTGTTTTTATTTCATTTAAAATTATGGCTATTACTACTGACAACAAAATTAAATTTCTTTTTAAAATTCTGAAGAAGCTAAGAACTTTAAAAATATGTGAAGCAGTTTTCTATGCAACATTTAATTCTGAACAACTTTACTTCCTACAGTTTTTGTCGTAAAATGAACAGGAAAGCAGGAAATCGCATGTTATATCCCTATGTTCGCATCTGACCATCAATACCCGGTATTTCAGATATCTAGTTTACGTTGGAGGGAATTTGGACAGTTTTATGCAGCGTTCGCATTTACGTGACTATTGTAGCAGAGGTCACAGTAATTTCGAAATCCTTTGTCACAGAGTAACGATATTAAGTTTTGCAATAGATTACCACGTTCATATGAGGAATTACAAAAAAACACTTCCCAATTTCAAGTCAGGCGATTGGACTGGGTCATGCTTGTTACTACATGTTAGAATTCTGATTATTCAACTTCATATCTATCGTTTTTGGACTGTAGCTTTAATATTAAGTCTAGAGTTGATTTAGCTTTTCACTTATTATGTGAATAGATTACTATGAGTATACCCTTCCTCTCATTTTAATCTCAATATTTTTCCAATCTTTACGTTTCCTTTTTTTTTTGCTTTTTATTTGTAATTAAATTACTCGAAGAAATAAATTTCATTTATTATTATGATTCTATTAATATCGTATCTTAGGCAAAATCAGGAGAATGTTGCTTATTACGTGTAACGTTGGAGTATTGTGTGTAATGTTATATTTTTGATTTGTTAACGACTTCATCGATATCTTGCTTGCTTCTTATAACAATAACGTTTACACAGCGCACCCCTTCTATGCTACACGCCACCTAAGAAAACTCCTTGGTTGAAAGTAAATGAAAATGATAAATTGCTTTGAAAATATTACATCAAACACAACCCGTGCTAAAGCCTCGATTGTCTTAGCGACTCTTCGTTCATCTGTTACTGAAAACCTTTGTTAATTCTCAACCACGACCAATTGTGACACTGGTATTAGTGAGTATCGGCAACAGTAATATACGTAGCAGCCTTAACGACTTGTTAAAAACTGATATTTTATTTGGGAATCCGTAGTGAAGTCGAAATTGAATTGTTTTCTACGCGAGTAATGTTGTCGTATCTCCGGAATCATCGTTGGCTGGAGATATGTATATTTACTTACTAAAAGCCACAAGAGGGGTCTCGGCTATATAAGCCGCTCCAGAATCGGAAAAGCGTCAGTGCGACAGATGCGCTTGTGGCTGAACGATATTCGTCATGGCGCTACGCTAGCTTGTTACGTACGTAGACCTTGATTTAATTGACATCTTTGTTCTGGACTAAGAAGGTCAAACGCCTGCTGTTCTATGCTAATTCTCTTGATAATCTAAAAGTTGCAAGATATTATAAATGAAATGATAATCTTTTCAACTAATGCTTAACGTTTTCACTTTTTTTTTTCGCGAAAAGGCGCTGTATGACGAGATAGCACGACTGTTCTGAGCGAATAAAATAACTCCAACAACGCAATTGAAAAAAAAAAGTACATATGAAGATAGATAGGTACATAGCTAAATGTGACGTTGAATTATTCATTTAGGTATTTATTGCATATCGAGAAGGTAAAAATATAATTTGTGACGATTTATTGCAGCCTTAATTATGCTTTTCCTTTCTCTTCTTGCAATCACATATTACCAATTCTGATGGCTAATTGTTGACACAGGAAATCTAATTACATACATTATATCATGTACATATACATATATATACATTATGAATCTCCATCTCCATCATACTTTTTTTTTCAAATTCACTTATTTAACATCAAAGTTAAATCGGTTTAATTGTAATTTATTCTGATAGATGAATGATATATAGCTAAAACTATTTAGTTTGTTTAAGGAGTAATGCATATATTACTATTTTTGCTTTGTTAAAAACGAGAGCACTAATCATAATAATTATTTATCGCAACCAAAACAGGAACGCATTCTTTTTTTAGAGTGTTGGTTTACACAACAACTTACAACTTTCCAGGCCAATTGGATATATTGTGCTATTCCTCGCACGTTTTTTTGAATTAGATTGGATTAGTTTACATTAGTACCCGAGGTGGTTTTTGACCTATCCCACTGCGATCTTCTCAGATCTATTGTGGTTCCTCCCTCATTAGATCAAGTACATTAACTGTGCTTTCTTTGCTAAATTTAGCAGTCTTATGAGTGATCCCTATACATAGGTTTCGGCTTTTGGGTATTCCGAGCCCATTTCTGAGAGCGGCAGTCTCTTCTTCCACCTGGTAGAATCTGTATGCTGTTTCCTGTCAAGCCCAAGTTACTCACGTGCTTCTTGAGCATACAGTAGCTCACTATTGTTCTAGCAGACTTCCTGTCCTGGCTTAGTAGGTCCGCTGTGAATGTAGGCCTGTGTCCAATCAAAAATTGCTTGGCCTGTCTGTGACCTGGAACGAACTCTCACCAGTCTTGAGATTTCTTATCTTTGCATTGTTTAGTGGTTGCTTTTACTACCGTATATGCCATTCCCACCGCATTAAGTGATTTTCAGCAGTTGACTAACCTGCTCGGGTTAATTCGTCTGCTTTTCTCTCGATGTCCTTGGTGTCCTGGTACCCAGGCCAGGGTCACTTTAGTTCGTTTTCCTAGCCTATTGAGTGCATTCATGCAGTCCCACACCCGTCTCGAATTCGTCTTTGTGGAGCCTAGCGCTTTTATTGCTTGACTGTCTAAGTAGGTAGCAACAGATCGATAGTTATCTGCTTGCCAGTCTAATTCTTCAATACACGCCAACATTGCAACTATTTCGGCTTGAAATACTGTGGCGCTTTGAATTAGGCCTAGTGATTTAGATATTTTAGGATTACTCCCACAAATTCCGACTTCTACTTCATTCTCTGTCTTAGAGTCGTCTGTGTACCCGATGGATTCGGCCTTTATACACGATAGTTCTTTTAACAGTTTCTGATAGTTTGCACCATGTGATTTAATTATAGAATTTGGCCATTCATTAGTCTGTAGTTTATTAGCCTGGCCTCCGCTTGGAAGTATATATGTAGCGGTTCCCGGTCTTGGACGACTTCCAATGTAGCTGTTGGCGTGGTTTTCATACCCCCCGTGGCACACAGACACGCTAGTTTTTGTATGCCACTTAGCCGCCTTATTGCCACGTACGATTGGCTTTAGGCCTCGGATAATGCGCTTCTTTGTAAATATTAAAATTATCTACTGTATTTAAGGCATTTCCCATTGGTTCCGATACTACCCTAGCAAATTTAGCTGGTACTACTATAGCTAGATCGTCAGTACATCCTTTTTTTGAGTTACCGCGATCCATTGTTGCAAAAGGATTTGCCAAATTTTTGTTAAATGTTAAAAGTTCTATCAAATAATATAAAAAATGTGCAATATTATAGAGTAGGGCGTTATATGGAAAATACATAGTCCATTTTTTTTTTTATATTCTCGAAATAATGTATTATGTGATAATGTGTAAATAAAATAAATAATGTCTTCCTTAAGGGAAAAAATTGAAAGGAAATAAAATTAGTTTTTGTTAATTAAATCATTATGCAAACAACGTTTTAAATATTAACGAAACATGGCCATCTTATATCAAAAAGTTACACACACGCAATTATTTAACAGCAAAAACTTGCCGTCGCTTATTTTTCTTTGTTGTTTGTTTCTATGCGACAATCTAAATTATAATTTGCACAATTGAAATCTGTCGAAATAGATCGATGGTAGATGTAAGATTAAGAAAACTAGTTTTATTTCTAACGAAAATATGAATAAAATAATGTTCTTTTCTTTTTGCAATTATTTCTATAACAGCGGTTTCTCTGGAATAACGTTCAGCAGCTTCGAAGGTATCCTATAGGCGTTTAGCTTTTTTTCTTAAAGGACTTGGTATTAAACAAATAACTTCAATCAAAAGAAAATACTAAGGTTATTGCTTTAATTTGAATTTTCCCCATTTTCGCTGGCTTCTAGGTAATACTCCAATATTTACGTTATTTGAAAGAGAACGCACTAGTATCTTCAGGATCAGTGTACGAAGATCATATCTTTTATTCTTGTTATGTTAGCAAATAAAAGGCGTTAATCCTTGAATTTGATTGGATTTTGATAATAAGCATTAGTAATGATACGTTTTCTTCATGAATCTACTTGGAAGGAAGCTTTTCCAAAGTAACTCTGACAATAACATTAGATATTTTAGATAAACGAGTAGTCAAGCTAACTTATACAATCTCTTTCGTTTTGGTAACATTGTTTAATTATTATATTTAGATATCACTTATCGTACTTATTGTTAAGTACCAACTACTATCGTTATGTTGGCTAATTGCCGTAATCGTCATCATTATTTTGAGCTTTTCAGTGGCGTTAGCAATTAACCGACTAATAAGATGACAAATTACGATGTATTTATTAAAGGGTTTCGTCGCCATTGTTACTGTTATTATTTATAATCCTAGGCTAATTAATTAAGTGATATTGTTTGTTAATACGACTGCGTTTCAGATGTCGAAAAGGAGAGAACACTCACCGGCGGCGTTCCTACGAGCATGTACGAGAACATGTGCGTACCGGACCTGGGCGCCTACCTAGATTACAACCAGCCGCCGCCGATGATGCCCGCCGATGACAGGAAGATCATGACGGCTACTCCGGCGCCGACGCATAACACCTCTTCTCCGGCCACCCCCGCCTCCAACAATAACAATTTCTTGGAAGGTAAGCGAATTTTCTATTCTCCTTCTGATTAATGGGTTAACAACCACACATTTTTCAATGAAATGAAAAATCGGTTATCCGTTTTTGGAGCGATTTTTGAACTGGTTCCTAAATCGTCTTCAGTTGATTTTTTAAAGGGTTTATAAGGTCGATTTTTATGTCTGCTTTCAAAATCGTTTTGTGCCTAAGATACAATGACTTAACGATATGTATGTATATAAGAAATTAATAACGTGGATAAAATATTAAATCCTTATTCATTGTTATAGTAGTACCATAAATGTTTAGAGACATATATGAATGGGAGAATCCAATTATAGATATTCTAGTCCCTGGCATCACGATCTGTGAGGACCGCAAGAATCGATTAACAATTTAATTAACCAGAGAGTAGATGAAAATATTAATGAAGTTAATTGGCTAAATAAGCTGTTTAGCGGCTGTTACAGATCATGGTGCCAGGTACCAGTGGTTGCAACTGTGGAAGTATTTGCAAAAATTTCGACAAATTATGTGATTACAGTACCTTTAATTATATTCTCTTATCCATATATGTTTCTATGTCATCCGTATTTATATGATAATTAGTCCAAGGACTATCACCTTCTACAAATGTGCACTGATGAGCAAGTTACACAGCAAAATCCATGTTCGTACATGGTGGTTGGGAGGTAGTTTAACTTCCTTAATATAAATGTTTTGGTCCTTTTAGACCAAAAAACCTTAAAACCTTAAAGCGCACTACTTTCTTATATGAGCATTCTTTATAAATTCTAAATTCCACAAAACCCTACCGGAGCATGAGCGTCTGGTTGGGCGACAGCAGCAAATAGCCGATCACTACCGCGAAAAGATGCTATACAACTCACGGCTACCCAGACGCTCGCGTTATTTCGTGTACCTATTTGATACACCGCCTCTAGTATCTTGCTCCGAGCTGCTGTCCCCATGTGTAAGCGGAAAAATCAGAAACCAGCGATAGTGCGGGTCTGAGCGCTGCGTGACTCACAAGCGAAAGAGGGAAGGCAGGTAGTCATGGTAGTTCAAGGTACGTTCGACTTCCGACGAAGTTTCGATAACTTGTACGTAAGTGTACGTTACCGGCGGTAACTGGCGGACATTCCTACCTAGCGCTCGATCTAATACATGAATTAGCAGGAGCTTCATCAAACAGATATAATAAATGACTATTAAAGATATTTTTAATTAGAACATTGACGAATTTTAAATATTTGCGAACTTTATAAGAAATTATACGTATTTTGACATTGAATGCGCACACGTTAAAGTTTAAATGATGCTAAATATGGAATATATAAATTTATACAACGCAAAACAAAAGCAACATTCAATTTATCATAAAATAGACACAAACAAAATATTACTTTGAAATAAATAAAAATGGTTACATTTATAAAATAAAATAAAACAAAAAATAAAATGTTGAGTCCTTAATAATACTACTACTTATTTTTTCAAGATATTTTATTATTACTTTAGACCAAAATGGTTAATGCAATTTCTGGAAAAGTAGAATCATGGTAGATTCAATTCAGATTGCCAGCTGAAAATTGGCACAATTTCAGAGGATTCTCGATGCCACTGAAAGTCCAAAATCTAAATTTCGGCCAACATAAAACATTTATTCCTAAAAAATAATAAAACCAACAACGTTTGAAAAAATTTCGGAGCAAATTAATCCCTTATTACTAATGAACAAGCATAATAGGTTGGCAGAGTTATCATTACAATAAATTTTGCAAGATCATAACGATAAACTAAAAAATCTAACCGTTCAACAATATTACTGGCCTTTAAATTCCAAAATAAAACAAAAGCGATAGTTCAACTAAACACAGTTGTACATTACGCGTATACACATACACATACGTGCGACTTCATACATATGCAACTGCGTTACGAAAATGTAGAATAATAGCAGTAGTTAACAAAACCATATAATTTTAGGCATAGCATATTAACCTAGATGAAGTAATAGCGGACTTTCGGTTGCTGCTGTTGTGTTCCCGCTGCTCATCACTGTGACGACCCGTGACCAACCAGCCGACCACTCAACGCGCACTCCGTTGTTTCGACGTTCCTTCATTCGTCGGTTTTATTTATTGTTATTGTTTGTTGTTCTTGACGATGTTGCCGTCGCTTGCTCGCTGGCTTGATAGGTTGTTTTACGATGACGATGATGATGTTCGAGAGCTGATTCTGACGCAAGCTAATGATATATCGTGGTATGAGCACGAAGTGATAAATATCTTTTCAACGAGCGCGCTACGAAGTAACGATTTGTGAAAATTGCGCGCACTTTACTTAGAACAAAGCTCTAAAGGCGTTTCAAAATCATGTAGGGGTTGGGTAAAAACAGCTGTAGGTTTCGATATGTGTATACACATTGAGGTTACAAAAATAGGCGTTATTTTCTCTTGTTCTTCAACGTTTATGAATTTATGAGTTCTTCGAATTTGAGTAATAATGTTTTAAAAACTTGTTATTGTGGATTTATTCAAATTACCAGTTCCTACTACGCAGGAATAAGGAAATTGTGTGTCCAGAATTTAATATTGAAATAGATCTAAGTTTTGCAGTTGTGTAAGTTGATTCCAAATTATTCCATTCAGGTATTTTTTAAAATATGAAATAAAGCATTTTGTTTAAGACAGTAGGATATTTCGAAAGATAATATTTAAGGTAATCGTGATTCCTTCTGTGCAATAGTGTGATATGCTTTTAAAAATGAAAGTGCACAGTGATGCCATGTTGAATTTTGTCTTGTCTTCGACACCAAATAATTTTTATTACGTACATTTTTTTAATAAATGATTTTCGAGATATGAGTAAGAACACTACTTGGAGATAATTCATGTTGTCAGGTTTGGAATATTAACATAAGAAAATCTTTTTTTTATTAATTTGTTGAAAGATTTTGCATAACTAATTTTGGTATTAATTTCATACCTCGCCTATTCTATTTAATGTGGCGTAAGCCGAAAACTCTAGAATATATTTAAATAAATTAGTAAGGAACAAAGAGGAGTTTTATATTTTTGTTAAAAAAAGTGTGTGAATTTTATTGGCTCACGTGCACCTATGAACTATGTTTCATATAATTAAGTCGTACCCGGAACAACTTTTGATAGAATAAGACCATACCTCATTAGTGCCAACGCCACATGATGAAAATAGTCGTGAACTATAATTTGTTTTGATAGCTATTTGATTTCGGGATTTTTTGTACTTGTCAATTGCAATTTTTTGCATTTTTGTTAGTTCTTTATTTTCTAAAATGCTTTGTTCAATGTTTTTTATTATTTGTTCTTTGACAATTTTTCTCAAAAAAAGTACCTGCTTAAATTTAAATAGACACCTAGAAAGAATTTTTGAAGAAAAAAAATAGTGACCCGTATGTTGTAGGATTAATGAAGAAAATTATAGGAAGAAGTGTAAATCAAGAATTTTTAAGTTTTTTATATAGTTTGGAGTTTGAAAGTTGTAAACTCAATTTGAGCAGGATATTGAAAGAAAAATAAACAAGGAGGAGTATTTTCGTAGAAAAAGTGAACTAGGTAAACAATTTAGTACAAATTTAAGATTAAAATGTATATTATTCAATGATCTCTCCAGAATAATATTGTATTGCTAACTAATTTTACAGAGATATTTTCAAAAAATTTGTTGGAGTAGCCGGGTATGTGAATATTTTTCTCCATAAAAGTATTAATTATTCTAAATTATTTCACATACCTCTTTGTAATAAGCATAAGTGCAAACGTATTTAATTCCATTATTTTGTTAATAAAAACTCATTTTTGTCGACTTCTCTTAAGAGTGTGGTCAAAATCACACTTTTTTTGTTATACATACAGATTTGGCAAAAAGTCCACGCGACTCGTGTATATGTCAAAAACAGATGGTTGAATATGACATAATGCTATCACGCAAGTGCGTACCGTCTCATTATTCGACCGCTTTACGTTTAACTTCAATTCTTCTATATTTTTGTAATATCCGTTTTTATTTGAAATAGCAAAGACAATCATTATCAAACAGTTTGTATTTGTCGCGCCGCTGACATTGTGATTCAAATGGGAAAAACCATAAATCCAAATGAAAGCGATTGAATGCGACGGCAACCATACAAGTTATGGCCGTCGCAAGTTTCATCCGTCGAATCTATGACAAAATTCCTTGATTTAAATTGCATTGCATTCTGCCTATATTTGGGTTAGAAAAGATTATTTTACGCGCATTTTTTTTAATGTGTAGTATTATATAGTGCTAGCCTTTAAAAAAAAGACTTATCCTCGTTCTAGCACTACTATTTTAGATGAGTCTAACGTAAAAGAGACATTTGACATACTATTATCCTCTGTTCTATAATTATTCGAAAACCCTTGCACCAAAGGCAATACCCTAATTGTAAGCTTTGTTTCATTTTGTCTCATTCGTATCCGAGATATGCAACAATGATTCATCTAATATAGCAAGCTGAAAATATTCCTCTTAAGACCAAAAAATGATGTCTTGATATTCTTCCATGAGATTATTATTCTAAGACTTATCCGGAATACATGTCCGGGCGGGTCTTGAAAAGTATTGGAAATATGTGGTTGTTGATTTATACGCTACCTATCCATCAGTGAAAATTTAATAAGATCAATTCTTGAAAACTTTCTCCTTAAATCAGGTTAGCTGTTATCCGAACCTAACTAATTCTAAAGCCACCATTACGCCCTGTGTGTGTAATTCTTTGCTTAACTAAGTTGTTTGTTTGATCAGTGCGACTGGACCAGTCTAACCAAGCCGTAGGGAAGATTTTGATGAATCCTTGAACAGATTATCGTTGTTGTTAACATTTATTCTTTGAAGACTTTTCTGTTTAAATTTTACATCTTTATGTAGACGATCTTCAATTCTTGCATAATGAAAATAGAATCTCTTTCCGGATTTGGCAGTGTGTATGGTGATCAATGTTTAGTACCAGCTACCTCAAACAATTAACATTGATGACTATAGAGATGCCATATGGCAAAACCGGGAAGAAGATTGTGCGAAAATTCAAAAATAAGATGCTTTTAAGAATACCACAGTTTCATTATGAGATCACCGAATATTTTCGATGTACTTCTCTTAAATACAAGATAAATTGTGTACCTGTATTTTATTTGGTCTAAGCATATCTCCAAGTTTCTTTTAAAACCTTGATATTTAGCTCCACCTAACCATATGGGAACATACCTAACACATAAAATAGTGCTAATAATCTCAATTGAAGTAATAATTTTTTTGTGTACAATAAACCCTCTTATTTAATGCCTCTTTATTAAAAGGATTGTGTCTAAATTTAGAATAGAAATAATCACTTATACAATTGACATTGCCCCCCTCCAATAATTATAAATTTTTAAAATATCATTTTTTTATTGTATAATGTTGTTAATCTTCTTCTATTAACTTACTCTTCGGTTCTTCCTTCCCAAATTTGGCTGATAAAATAATTTAGAGACGATTTCTTTAATTATTTAAGAGAAAAACGAAAATGAAATAATTGCAAAAATATGTGTCTTTAATTATATTTTCACGTTCATAAAATAGGCATAATTTACTTTTCTAATTTACATTCTAATAAATTTCTTCGCGCACTATAATCTTAGCAGGTCTTCCATTAGATTTTTTTTCTCCACAAAAAATAAACATCATGGCGCCACTTTAAATGCATTGGTCTACGGAAATATATAAGCAAGCCGTGTATTCGCCAGATATTTATTCCAGTCCCATAAGTCATTCGAAAATGTTGCGTATGCTTTAACCGCATGTGCTTGCGGTACGTATAGTAAAAGCGGTTTAATAATAATTTATGCGACGATATTTTTTCTGCATTAAATGAGATATGGTACATCGGGGAACAAAACGCCAGACAATGAATAATCGCCTTAACAGCGCGACGTTAACTTTGAAAAGTTTGTTTAACTACAAGCCAAATATTTACAATTTTAGCCGTTTGTTTAACAGAAAAAACGCTGTTACGGTTCTTTTTTTTTGCAATTCTCTATTATTTACACTCTCTGGGTTTGCTTGTGGTTTCGCATGTGTATCAAGTTCTGAATGAGGTAATATTATCTTGCGCGATTTGCATAAATTTAATAAAATACACATTAACAATGTTATTTTTTGTGTATTTATTCTCCTAGAAGTTATTAAAAAAATATATTTAATACATTTCGTGTTTATTAAAGATTAGTGTTAAGAATGTACCAAACTATTAATCAACAAATTTCCTTTTCACACAATATGCAAGTGCATGCAAGATTCTTATCAGGAAGTATTTAAATTTAAATTACCAGGCAAAAAATAATGGGTTGGTTACTTCCAGAATATTAATTTTAATCTCAATCAAGGTTAATATTGTTTAAAAATGAAAAACCTATTCTGGTTTTCAGTAACGCCCCGAAGTGTAATTAATAGCAAACAATTTAAAATGCAAAAAAGGTTTTTTAATAGTCTTCATAAAATGATAATTATGTTGTAGGATATTAAAAGATATCACGCGAATTGGCATGTGTATTACGTAATATCAGCGAAAGGAATTGAAAATGATGGTTGTATTCCGTTTTGCTTTTAGATTCAACATCCAAAGTCCAAAATCTAAATTCCCCAAACAGATTATATTTTTCTATCATACTCTTCTGTGCATCAACACATGATTTTCGAGCACGCAAGTGAAGATTTTTCTTCTCTTACTGAGGCAGACCCACGTTTATGAGCTTATTTGTCCTGTTGGAAACAATCACAGTGTCTCTCTTAATTGTCTTTCACATCTTCGCTCGTATTCCAGCCTCTTTGTTCCTTTTTCAGCATATCTCTAAGTCTTTTGACTCAAACCCTCGGGGGTGTTAGGCGGTCCTGCGACTCCACCAACGCCTGTTCCAGCGGATGAGTCGATTCTACAGTTCGATCCCACGATCCTCTCGCTGATTGTTTTATGTCTTCACATGGAGATAGCATATTTAAGTCTTCACGTATTTGTCGGTTTCTTGCACACCGTGACGCGTAATATCTGACTTTGTGATTCCGATGTGATCGGCAACCGAGCACCATTCTAGAGCTCCATACGTGATCAATAGGCTAATTGTCAAAGTATACAACGGAAATCTCAAATTTATTTCTCATGTTCGTCTGGTTGTCCAACTCCCCATTTTGCCACCTTGCGTAAATGACCACGTCGTCGGCACATCAGAATCTCGTTTTATAGTGTTTCAAAAGTATTCGATCATTGCGCCAATAACTTCCTTATTTAAGGAAACGCTCTAGGATTAATTCATATAGTTTCTCCTATACACGCTTTAATTCTAATGCTCTGGTGGAATATAGTGGTTCTCTGAGCTATTGTAGATCATCTTTTAATGATTGATGATTTTAATTTGCCGAAATGGTTCAGGAATCTCCGAAAATATGGTATAATCCCATAATTTTCCCAATCGAAGAAAGTGGTTTGGTCTTCTGAATAGAACTTTGTTATGTTGCTTCCATTCATGAGATTATTGTTCTAACTCTAGAATGTAGAAATTTATTTAAGGTTACCTATTGTAACAAAACGTTAATAGTTAATCGAGTCTTTGATAAACATTCAAATTGTCATGGAGTGTTTGCTCCGGCTTTTCTCTTATGAGCCGGATTCCATATTCTTATATTTAAACTTAAACCTAGCTGCTTTGAAAAAGCGTTATACTTCCACATTTCACTTGCCGCTTACCAATTTGAGCTGAGATTAAATAAGATACTATATTTAAGCAGATTATTTTTTTACCACTCGTAACTAAGTTCATAGCGAGTTGTAATAAGACGATATTTGTCCGTCTTGCTACAAACTGACCTTGCAGGTTATTAAGCTTAATTTGTCTCGATTAATTTATGTTATGTTTGTGGTTAAGGTTATGATTTGTGAAGTTTTATTAACTGAACACTGCGGTTCAGTATAATCAAATATCTTGCGTCTTTCTTAATTGCACATAGAAGTAAAAAGGGAAGTAAATTTTTAGTTGCATCTTTAACTCATCTAAATTTATCTTACTTCACTCGTGCTTTTCTTGTAAAAAGGCTACAGCAATTCTTATCCCATTTTGATCAGTTTTTACGCATATTGTCTAAATAATTGCAATTGTGCAACGAAACGTTATCAATGAACAAAATTCCACTTGTAATCGTAAAAATTCAATAATGGTTATTACATTTGTGTGTATTTTAGGTCACCTTTAAATCCTTTTTCTTTTCTTTCTAAGTGATATTCTAAGTCCTTCTAGTATAAAAATCCCCTTCGACTCCTTTTTCTATCTCCCTGATCGGACTATTCTTCTTCTTTTTTTCTAAATATTCCTTTTACTTTTACTTTTTACTTATATTAAATAACAATAATAATATGTCTTTATTTTCTATGAATACCCGATAAGAAGGTTCCGAAAACCTCGATATTCGCGTACAAAGTAAGGACAAACAAACAATGAGGATACCTATTGGCTTCATCTGATGTAAAATATTTCTATTTCTGTCTTCTAATTTAAATTCTATGGATATAAAGTGAATTTTGATGATTATTGAAAATTCAAAATTAAAATTAACACATTTAGGTCCAAGTGTACGCATTTCATTCCGATTTCTTGCTACAATACAGATATTTACATAGTTTTTATCTCATTGTTATGTTATGTTAACTACAAATAAAGTGTAAAAGGTTGCTTCTTTGTCAGAACAAAAGAATTGTCGAAATTAAGTTTTAGCTTTACTGAATGTTATGAAATGATTCTGCTGCCACTGGTAGGGATACTAAATCGTCTACAGAAAGGTATTTTTAAGTCGTTTGGAATGGTAAATATCACTGAGAACTATGATTATTATTAAAAATAGCAAGTGATCTGATGATTCTATTTTGGAAGCAATGGTTCTTTGTGAAAATCTCTCATCAAACCAAATAATTTTGCTTTATCACTTTTGATTTGCCAGGATTTTCCAGAAGCCTTTCGCGATCGTTTTATTTAGTAGCCGATAACAAAACTATTTTTATCGACTCACGTCAGATTTGATATGGGAAATTTCCATATACTCATGCGGTAGTTAACTATTTTAATTGGAGGTTAGTGATCCAGCTTGCGCAAGAAAACCTTCCACCAACAAGAATTCCGATGTAACAAAAAAAAAGGTGTCAATTAATTTAGAACAAAAGATTATCGAAGCATGTCAAATTTCTCCTAGTTTAATTCAATTGTTATCGAGACCATGGCAACCTTGACTTTAACTTTATGTGCATTAATTAATAGGGTGACGCAACCCGAACTGTATCATCGTGCCATATATGCTAAATTGAATTGAAAATTTCATTAAATGAAAAGCTATCAAAACCGTCTATTTAGGTATATGTATGCATAGATCATTGGGTAATGTCTCAAATTCTAACCTCCAAAATGTATGAATACGGTGAGCTGTCAAGTTGAACATTTTCAAACGCAAACAATAACAAATTATAAATACATGAGTCCGTGTAATTAACAGACCGAATATTTCACGGTCTGCTTTTTATATTTCTTTAGTTTACATGCATTACACATACATGCATAGATATTTACTTCATCATCGCCATCGTCATATCTACTTCATGCGTACGCAAGTTGTGTATGCTATTGCAGAAGAGAGAAGCTCCTCCAACCAGCAAGGATGATACCGATGGTTCTGATAGTGAAAGTCAGATAAGAACCAAGCAAAAAAAAATAAAAACGGTATTGCACAAATTTGCAGCAATGTGTTTCGTTTTCTGGCTTTGATATGCTTCGCTTCCAACAATATGGTTTCGCTCTCTTGTATTTGCCAAGAAAAGAAGCGCTACACCTCTACTCTACTTCGGAGAGGTAACAACGGTTTTAGTTTAGCACCGAATCCGATCATTTGGATGGCCTCTATCTAAGATAATATTATTTTCGATTAGTTTTCGACAGTGATTTTAGTGGTGATCGTTTTTTCGAATTAAAATTGCACTTCCTTTCTGAAAATAGCGCATTGTAATAAGTGATCGCGATCGAGTATCATATACAAAGGAGACTACAGCAAAAAAATCAAGTGTAATTAGAAAAAATTAATTAAAATCTCAAGGTGTGTAAGGATCTTTCGTGATTGTTGTACACGTTGCTCTTGTTCATGATTCATCGATCGCAGCTTTTGAAACGTTTATTTTCCTTCAAATGGCGATTGTGTTTAAAGGTAGGTGCTATTGTAGCTTTATTATTAACCATTTTTTATTGTCAAGTTTATACTTGAGTACTTCCGTCTTTACTTTTTAAATAGCTTAGAAATTGATTGAACGATATAGCGAGAGTTAACAAAAGAATACAAATACCATGTCATTATATTGTTCGGTTGATGTTGAGGTTGTTCCTGGCATATTTCTGTGGTTCGTTAAAACTAAAATAGCTCAATAATTTGGTTATGGTTCTGTCTCCATAGTGGACGATTGCTTGCTAAATTTGTCATTCCTTTGGTAGAATATACTCAACAAACAACAAGTAACATTGCTGGGTGTGGATTTTATCAATAACACATGATCTGTTTTACAAACTTTCTGCAGTACTAATTGAATTAAGTAAAACAAAAAATAATATTTTGGGTGATTATTTAATCTATTAATTATTTCATAATTATTGCTACAAATTAACACAAAAAAATTAGGTTAAATGTTGTTTCTATTAACTTATGATTTATCTCTTATACAAAAGGAATAAGAAAGGTATGGTTGATACCGTGATTTAATAAAAGAATTTTTGCTATACCACTTCTGTGGATACTAATTAAAACTGTGTTCACAGAGGGTAGCGTAAAAATTAGTGCAGCTGAGACCAATGATTTGCTTTGTCATAGTTTCTATAGTAATCATAACATAAAAATTCAAAAACAAATGCAGAAAATAATATTAAAGTTTGATGTGTGTGTAGTTTCACGTTGCACTACCCTATGTGAACGCTACTTAATTGTGACAAAGGCGATAGTTTAATATATAATAGCATTGTCATTGTGACAAGATTAAAAAACGTCTACGTATCTGGAACGGTAGTTACTATTCTTATAATTTGGAGAGTGCGAAGCCAGCAAGGATAGACAAGATAGATGATAAGTATTCCTTTGTCAGCCCTACTTGTTTTCTCTTAAATTTAACAACCAGTCTTTGCCGCTTTTTTAAAGTATTTCGAATATTTTAAAAGTTTTCAATCTATTAAAATATTTCATTTTAATGATGGTTATGTCTTGTGTTGCGTATGGATTCAAAAATACACAGTTAAACATAGACAGATGTAATTTGTTAAATACGCAAGAAAATATTTTATATTAGGTACACTGCTGGTTATATTGTTAGAAAATTATGTATTTCTTTAAAATGTAATTTTTGCTTTAACATTTATTTTAAAGACGAAAAAAGTTCATGACACAGTAAAGAACGATTATTTAATTTCATCTGAAATGGAAATTTAATATAAATACATGCGTCAGATATTGTTTATAAAATTATAACCACTTCAGAAAAACTGTTCAGATTATTCCATATACTTATTTATAACTTAAAATTAGTTCAATCAAAATACAAAATGAAGCATTAGTTCATTTTAAAAGCAAAATGCATTTGTTTCAATCAAAACATCCCATCGTTAAAGAACATTTATTTAAGGCTGCGCATGAATTTCAATTAAGAAAATTAATATATTTTGGCTTCTGTCCGTAAATGATGAAAATTAGTAATTTCCTTGGTACTTCCGACGTCATTAAATATCTGAAAAAATGTCGCCAAGCTAAGGAATCAAACCTGACACTTCCTGCTTACGGCGCGGTAACTAAGGAAATTGTTAGTGAATATTTAAAATATCGAATTTATAATTACACGAAACGAGAAGTTCGAAAACTTAGTGAAAAAAAAGTCACCGTAAAGCAAGAAATGACACGCACGACTCCTTGAAAAATTTTGAGACAAAAATGTTATAAAAAAATGTAAAATAAAACTTCCCGTAGAAGATTTTGCCCTTTGCTTAGCGTATCTGCGTTGATTCAATGCTGCGCTTTCAAAAATAATTTCATTACAAAGTTTGCATTGTGGTTCCTCTCAAACAGCCATGTATTGCCAATACGCATGTTGCTATCCAAGTTTAATCTTATTTAATGCTAGCATGTTGGCATTTCATTGATGGGAGGATCTTCTTATCATTACGTCCAACAAAACTTATGTTGTTTTCTGATCCATTCGTTAATTAAACCACGCACTGCATTATTAGTTATAAACTCGGTTTGGGTGTTATGAAATGCATTTTAGAACCTTCTTTCGTTAGATCTGCAATTTTATTGCCCACTCATTATACTCTCCTTGTGCCGTCATCGGAATAGAGTTATTAGTTTTTTTCAAAAAACAAAAGTTAAATTTCAGAAAACGAAAGAAATATTTCAGAAAATAAAGTTACAAACGTAAAGAACAGTTTTTTTTTATTTGTAAACTATAACTCTAGTGCACTTAAAATAAGCCCGTATAACTCTTGGTATGTAGCTTCAACCTGTCTGTATGCTGGTGCGTTGCTATTGCTGAGCCAATGATACGAAAATTTAACAATTGCTGGTTGTTCTTTTCTTGCTATATCGACAGATTAAATTAAAATTTGAATGAAAAAAACTTTGTTGAGCAATATATTCTAAAATAAAAATGGTAAGCAATAAGACTTGAGCTGTTACGTTGATATTACGTTCTTGGGCCGAACTTTCTGCAATATTCTTTAAAGTAAATTCACAAATTTTCTCCGATCCTGCTTATTATAGTTTCGATGTTTTTTAGAAATAATTGTTCGTTTATGTTCTTGCCGTTCTTGGTTCTCTTTACGTAACAGTTTTAACTGGAGCACTGCTTTTAAGTCTGTCTGACTGTTAGCAAGAATACAAATCGTTTCTCCCTGACGCAGTTTATCACAAGCAAAAGTTTTTTATAGCAGCCCTCTTAAAATTTCTTTCACAATAAAGGGGCAGATAAATTGAATTATCAGTTAGGCTGACGTCTCTCTGCAATGTTCCCGCTTTTATATATATATTTTTTAGTCTTTCCAAAAGTCACGCCAATGTGCATAATGTATATTTTTAATGAATACAATTATGTTGTTTAAAAAAATTGCTTCCTTTTGCATCTTGTGTGTTCATATGATTAACAATTCAATTTCCTGTAATTTTAAAATTAAATCAAATTATTTTTCGCTGGGAATCAAAAACAACCAAATGGGGTACTTGCACATATAACTTATCTTCCATTTCATATACGACCATTAATATTCTGCAAAAACCAAATCCCGCCTTTAGTAAATCTTGTTTTCCTTCCCGTAGAACGCAGAAAAAAACCGAACAAAAAGGAAACGGAAAGACCACATAAAGTAAATTCGACGTAAGTCATTTGTTTTAATTCACCTCCGCTACGATCTGCTAGTACTACTCTACTAATTCATCAATGAAACGTAGAGAAGGAGGATGGACAAGGAGAAGAAGTCACAAAACGAACAAGTCTTCTAATTAACAGTACATGATGCTGCGATCTATCGAGGAAATTGTAATTCAGACTTCCTTTCTCGCGAGCTAAGCGTGTGTTGTCTCTTCGTCTCTTATATGTTTGGATAGGAAAGATGAGAAGAAGCGGCGTAGGCAATAGAAGGCATAGCGCCGAAGCTCGAAAAATAATATATCATAGGTAAAACGACCGGATGGTCAATCTAATTTCCATTATTTTATTAGATATTCTCGACGGTGTTTCGATTTGAATCGCTAATGAATGGCTAACGTTCTCCGTTCTAACTGTATTTAATACAAGCACGTAAAGATAAGGTTTTAGCTTGTATCGATACCCAATACAACAAAAATGAGAAAAAAAGAGAAATCCCATCCTGGAAGTGTCGACTTTCGTATCATTGTAAAGAAGTAAATTGATTTATAATAGACGCTTGAGTTACGTACATGGCCGGTCTTTTACTTTTATTTTCTTTATTTCCATATTGACATCGACTATGGAAAAAAGTTACCACACCTTCACATTTGTCATATTCCTTCTTTATTATTATAATTCGCTAAGAAAGGAAAGGCAAGTGGTAAATAGAGGGGGAGTTTCTTAAATGATGCGTGTAAATTGATTGGTAAGAAAATTTGCATATTTGATATTAATTACCAGCAAAAATTGAAAAGTATAAAGTAAAATAATTCAAATCGTAGAAATAAAAAAAATATCCGGTATAAGAAGCTCTTTTGAAACTTCTTCAAAAGGAAGATTGTATTCTTATTGCAAAATAGCCTGAACTTCCATACATTTGAGAGCTTTCACAGTAATGTAAGACAGTTTAGCCTAAATACACACGCAAAATTAATAACTACCACTTCACCGACAATTACGCATAAAAATAACATTTGGAAATACGAACCAAAGCGTCTATTTTATAATTATTTAATATATTTGCGCGCATCTTGGTTGGAGGGGCCTCTCCAAAAGTTTAACTCAGGCTTTAAATTATGATCTAATACAAAAAAAGTCCTTGGTATTTATTACTATAAAGTTATGTTTAAGGGTTTGGGCTACAATTACAAATATTACTATCGTATTCTTAGTATTTGTTACATATTTTTGTAGTGTTCCTTTTTATAGTAAATTCGACTTATTGTATGTTGTTGTGCTAAGATATTGTGCACATCTTGGTTATAGGTTTTCTTATATCACGATAGGGCCTTTAACGTATAACTTTTCATGGACATTTGCAAAAGATACCGGTTAATGTAATATTTTTTTTTACTTATTTTCTTTTGTTCAGAATGTAGAAGAGAAGCTACATTTATTTTTACTCAGCTTTAACGAGAAGAAAAGACGCTATATTTGAAAGCTTTTGTCGAAATGAAAAGGCAGATAAACTGGTCAAAGAAGCAACGAACATAACTTTCATTGGTCAAAAAGCAACATGGGGCCAATCAAAAGGGCTCGTCCTGGGAAAATGTTCTAGAACAAAAAGAGGCGAAAACACTCGCCAAAGACAACAAAAATGCGCTAGCGTTTAGCAAGGGGCACCTTAGATTAGTGGCAGGATTTTTGGCAGGTCATGTAGCTCTAAACTAAAGATCAAATCTGTCGTCCGTGCCAAAAAGATCTAGACTCGGCAGAACTCATTCTATGGAAATGTGTTGTCATCAGTCGCATACCTCACCAACATTTCAGCAGATTGTTTCTTGCGTCTACTAAAGTAAAGGCCCCAAATATTTTGATACACACAAGGGGATTTTGTTGTTAAGGTCGCAGCGATCAAAGGCAACTGTGCCATGGTCCAAGCCCATAATAATAATAATAAAACCTAATCTAATCCTAAAGTCATAAAAGTACAAAAGCTCCTCGTTTGCTCTTAGACATAAGAAACGACTTAACAAAACATATTCGCTAAGAGAAACTTAATTGTAGATTGTACTAAAAGGACAGAATGTACGCGCTGTCCTACCACTTTCATAATCAGTTTTAAAGCACTTCTAAATCCTGCTAGTTGGTCCAATTATATTAAACGCAAAAGCACACTTTTGCCTATTAGCGCAGCCGAAAACAACCTGGTTATTGTATTCGATTTTATTCGGGTATGGCGGACTTTGTGCGGGTCGCAGTTAACGACTAGAGGAAGTCCCTGTTTGGGAAACAGCGAAGAAAGTATTTAAAAAAATTGACGTGGGAAATAGATAACAAGATCTCTAAAGCAAACGCAGGCAAGTTTTACAATGCTGCACCGCAGGCAAGCGCGACACCGGTAAGTCAATGACTACTAAAATTCTGGCGTAATCCGCTTTTTCCCATAGTCTTGCCGGGTGTACAGTATCATAAGGAAGGTGAATCCTTCCAGCAGGATTAAACGCCATGTACAATCGTCCTTTTGAAAGTGCCTTCTGGAAAAACAGCGTTGTAAAATCTGTCATTAACATCATGTCGATATGAGTGGAATTGAATGTCTGATAAGTTCTTTTGGGTTATGCTAAAACGAAGCGGTTGATGCAGGTGATTTGGTTTTGAAGAATTTGTTTCAAATTGAAATGAGGTGTAAATGCCAGTGAAGTTTTGCAATGATAAAGTTACTTGCAAGGCACAGCAATAAAAATGTTTTTTATGATTGCTCTCTGCAATCTGAAAGAATGGTGCGAATTAGGTATCTAGTGTTTTCTGATTGTAGTAAGCGTTGTCAAAGGTGTTTTTCCTTTGTTGGTTTTTTGTCATTCGAACACATGAACAAATCCAAACAATTCCACGTGGATTTTGATTAAAATTAATTAGAATACACGTAAAAAAATAATAATTCAAAACCCTCTAGATGTTATAATTATTAATTTAACAGCATACATTTACACCAAACAGCTTTTCATCTCATTAGTACCTACCTAACAACGATTACTCACGCACAATCGATAAACAAAGACAGCTTCGCACGGCTATTTACTAACATGTAAATCTCTTCTGGTAGATAAATTTTTACTGAAAATTCATTAGGTGAATCTTTTTACAGGAGAACGACGTACGTTTTGCCGAAAATTTATTATATTTATAAAGTAAGCGCTTCTGTTTGATCTTTGGCTTAGAAGCACAGACGCGTTGCAAGCGAAAAGTTACATTAATTCGTCTTTTTTGACACCCTAAAATTTATAATGATTAAAATGTTCTCCGATTTGTGTTTTTATAATATCTCTTTTGATCCTTGATATAAACACACTTTGATTTTATGTACAAGTCAAAATATTTTGCGGATTAATACCAGATAATTTTGTTTTATCAACGGTATATGGCGGTGTTTAGTAAGTAAAGAAAAATGTCAATTAAATTTATAAAAAAGAAACGTTGGAGGTGACCCGATGAAACGTTTTATGTTGGGTTTTAATATCGAAAATGTGGAATTCGAAACTCACGTGTTTCTGCTTTTAAATTTTATGATAGGAATCCGGGCAAAGCTAAACAGATCTTATAATTTTTTCGGCGTTCTTTTCAGGAAAAAGAGCTTTTTTTGATATTTAGAAAATCTACTTTTTGGAAAGGATTATTGTTTGATTTGACATGTGATTGCACACTTTTGCAGATTACTTGGTTACATGCTTCTTTCAATGCTAGCTTAACAATTGGGGAGGGCCGGGAAAAATTTCCAGATTGTTGGATTTCAATCAATGATTAATCATATTTTTATATGCTTGAGATTTTGAAATGGATGCACCAATGTTACCTTAGAAAATTGAATTGTATTGTTTTGTCTCTCAGATTTTATTAATGATTGATAATTGTAAGCTGTTGATTGCACTCCAAACTGCACTAATTGATTTTTTTTAACTGAATCAAAAATATTTATTTGTAAAATATTTGGTTATCATATTGATGCAGATTACATTTTTGGTTATATGGAAAATAACCCACTTTTTCCTCTAAATTTTGTAAAAATTTGCGGTATCCTAATCGTAATTTTTAATTAAAGATGTAGCAGCATTTTAAAGATAACCAGATTAAAAACGAAAACAAATTACTTAATAAACGAATATCCCAACTTAATTCCTGGAAGGAAAATAGTTTATTATTATTTCATTGCAAGCAGACCGACAAAACATAATAGCGGGCTATCTTGATAGACTACTTGAACATGAAGGTGAACTAAATTCACCCACACTCAATTATTAACTTAAGTGATCCAATAAAAAAATCAATTATAAAATCGCGTATTCATTTCTTTTCCATCCTACTAGATGATGCCATTTTTGAAGCAGCGACAGAGCAAAAATCGGCCGGCCATGAAGATGTTTATTTTGATGGGTTCTTACGATTTCAGTAAAGGCCTAACATAACAAAAATGCACCGAATCGCTTCGTTCAACTTTTGACAATGAAGCACCAACAGAGGACTATTTATAACTAGTTTGCAGAATTTCATCGTGGTCATTCTTTTGTTAATGATGAATTTCGTGAAGATTGACCAAAATCCGTTGTTCCGAAAATCATTAATGTTGTGCGCAACATGATTGAAGAGGTCCGTCATGTGAGTTTCTAGGAGAGGCATCCTTAGATATATCGAAAGCTGTAGTACATTTGGTTTTGCATGATCGGTTAAATAGATCTGTTCCTCATAAATTTCGCAATTTGACCCAAGACCCAAAAAAGGCTCGTGTCGGTGTAAGGAAATGCTGAAAGAAGTCGACAGAGATACTTCAAAATTCGTATATAAATTCACGGCAGAGATACGAACCGGAAACTAAGGAAGAATCAAATGTTTATGTGTTCGCAGATCGACCGAATCCTACGAAAGTTGCTCATTCACGAAGAATTTCCAAGAAAATTATAGCTTTCTTTCGTTCTGGACATGTCCTCGATTATTGCTGAATGGTATAGGACAATTCACTTGTCATCGATCAAATCAGGAAAAACAATTGACAACGTCCCATCATTCTTCATTATGAGAATATCAGCTCTTACACAGTACGTCAAACATGTGATTGTTTAAAAGAGAAAACATTGAAATAATGTCTTATTGCTCGAGTCACCCGATTTATCGTTCTATTTTTGCTCCCGAATGTTAAACAAAAAATGTGCAACCGGTGATTTTGATCACCTTAAAAAGCTATCAAGAACCATGTTTCGGAGATTTGTATAAAAAATTCTTTCATTGTTTTTGTAAAAACTTAAAAGATATCCCTCATACTTGTAGTAATTCATGGTATATGGAATTTGGTATATTTTTAATTTCTGTTGCATTAAGAGCTTTTTGGTGCCGAATTAGAAAAAAAAAATGATTTTAATAATTCCGTTGTTAAATTTTATGTCAGTGAACATGAGGATAATAACACATAACGTATTGTGTGTAGGGGTTCTGATGACGACTTTTCTGAATCTGACAACGCTCCCTTGTATATTCTCTCTTCTGAAGCTTCATTACGACCTAAACCTAGGTGTGATGCGAATACATAGGTTATTATCCAAAAACAATCAATCTTTTGTATATTGTTCTGTGAAACGCAATCGTAAATTGAAAAATACCAAACTATATCTGGAAGAGCAAGACCCTCTACATTACATAGATAAGACTGAGTAGCGCACATACACACCGGCATAACATGACAAGCCGCCTATCTTGATAGACTACTTGAATATGAATGTGAACTAAACGCACCAACACTCAATTATAACGTAACCTACAAGAGCTTATATCTTTATCTACGCTATACCTAGCCCATATACGTAAATAGGTAATTCAAATACCAGCACGTGTTCTTTTTTGTTTCCTCTTACGTTGCCTCTTCTACCCCGCGACAAAAACGGGCCAACCATCGCGCACCGAAGACATCAACCACTTAGGGCACTTCCTTTGCTTTCAAGAAGGGGTGTTCCTGTGAATCGAACCCCGTGTCCATTGTATCCAGGGGGTACCTTCTGGTGGTTCTTCTTCTCAGGTTACGACTAACGTAGCACGTGAGTCGTTTTCTCTTCGGCAAAATACACAGATAGATGTTGAGGTATCGTCGGGCTTGAGGGGGGAACACCGAATCGAAAAGGGGCAACGATGGAAAGGTGCGCGTAACGCAGGGTGCATATGTGTTTCTGTTGTGTAGGTATGTCGTGTTATTTAAATGATGAGTACGCAGCGACGAGCGTTGTGTATTGAGGAAGGAGCGGAAATAGGTTGGGCTTGAGAGTCTTCCCAAATATGCACAAAAGAGAGTCGAACACGAGAGCAATGGCGGCGTGGCATCGGCGAATGGTAAATATTTGACGGACTTGTTTTTCTACATTCGTTTCACCTCGATGACCGTTAATTTCTTGCCATTGTGCCGGCGATCCGACAATGACGGAAGGAGATCTGATAGGATCGTAAATGCGCTGCGCGAGTCTGCTGTTTTTTTTTTCTCGCAATCCGATACGATTTTCAATTTTTTTTTAGAGTATGCAAGCGGCTAGTTTAGACAAACAATGTACAGATTTGAGCGATAGAATGTAGTAAGATTGCCCTATTGAACGCATATGTTTTATGCTAAAATGACTTGTTTGAATTGGTGCATAATGATGCTATAATGACGGACTTATTGGTTCTCTTGAATAATCAGTCACTTTACATGAAAATAAATTTATTGCGTAAAAACATTTGGAAATTTCCATCATTTTCGAGTGCTTTAACAAGCAGATACGCCTTATTCTTTTTGAATATATTTTAGTTAAAAAAAAAACTATAAGAAAATGCTTGATGAATCGTAATACTTTTGCCATGTGGAAGTGAACTGTACTCTAAACTTGCTAACGTGCCAGGTGCTTAATAATTAATGAACAAAGTTTAATCAACTCTTTGAAATACCGAAATATATAAATGGTAACCAAGTAATCGACTCAGAGTAGCAAAAATGTATAATACGAAATTAAAATCAGCGACATTCATACAAAAATGACAAATATATTCGTTTTTGCTTCTAGAATAGGTACATGCTTTATGACCATCTGTAACATTTGCACCATTTTTCTCTAGCCTCTATAGGCAGAAGATGTAATTTACGTCTACTTTTGGATCCATTTAATTACCGGAGTTAACATATGGAGTTTCCTCTTCTGGCTTTGAAGAATCCGAGGAAACAACTTTTTCCTTTTTCTTTTTAGAAATGATCTTCTTTTGAACGTATTTAGTTGAAGTAGAATCAAAATCTAGATTATTTTAAACGCCTCGTTACTTTTAGAACCCTTCTTGAAATATGTTTTCTTGTATTATAAAGGTACCCACTAACTAAAGCAGCGAAGCCAGAGTTTTTGCGTTCTACTCCTGAGGAACCAGGCAACGATGGCTGATTATTCACTGCGGATTTATCACCTGGAGTATCGGTTTCCTCTTCTTTGTTGCCAGTTTCCACAAATTCTGCGCTAGATCCATCGACCTGTAGAGAAATCTCTAATATTTCGTGGATAGCAAAATCAAAGTAGCAAAATATGTCATGGTTAAAAGGAATGATTCCACATTATCGAAAGCCAATTACTTCCATCAACGCCGCTGCTCATTCCTAGCAAGTTAACAATCTGATATGGTGAAACCGTTCTTCCAGGATTGGCTTTTAACCAGTTTTCAATTTCTTGGCAGTTATAGATTTTTATACGTGCCATGGAGGCTACATCTGGAGGTTGTAGCTTTTGTGTTCAGTAGGGTGGTAGGCACGACTTTCCCCTAATTATATGTACATTTTTTGTATAGGTGTAATCCCCATGCAAAATTAAAATGACTAGAAGGCTTCATATGTTGAATAAAATGTTCGATGCATTGCGTAAATAAATGGGATTGAGTGCAAGCGGAAGGATGACATCTTGCAATAAATCCAAGAGGTGCTTCATCGGTAAGCTCAGCTTTAAATATTTTCGCAGGAAAAATCATCGTCGGAGGTACATAATGTCCGTTAACATTCATGCATAAAATAAAACTGACAAGTGAATTTTTTTCTGAAGCTGTTAAATCTCCACTTTATTTTTTTCTTTTTAAGACCAATACTTTTGATTGAATTTATTCAACTGTGGTTTTAACATGTCATAGAATTACCTAACTGTATCTATAGCAATACGTAGCGTATATGAAACAAATGAAAAGAGGTTTAAAATACTAGGGCATAGGTTTTCCCGGCTAGACTCTAATGTACAAATATCACCCTAGTGTATTGTGGCATTTTGCTTTTGTTTTTCTTCCAAAGTTGTCCAATCTAAGGAGTAATATTGTCTTCTTAATTATGATATGCGTTGCTTCCGATTTAATTTTCGATTCGTAACAGATGACAAACAGGAAGTTATAAAAAACAAGTTTCAGAGATTCAATTTTAGATTCTTAAGTCATGGCGCTATTAAAGAATTGTCCAGAAAAGCAAATTCGAACGAATTCGAACAAATTAATGTTGTGATGATTGCATATATTTAAAATTTCAAGTGATAAAAGTTCTAGACACGTTTTTTTGCGTTTCTACGTCTCTCCTCTTTGGTCCATCCTCCCTATCCCGGGAAAGCTTGTCTCTGTAGAATTTTCTTTCGATCCCTAGTAAGTTCACTAGGGAATACATTTCAAGGTTGCAGGTACGCACCGCTGATTCTTCGTGGTGACGGTAGGCAGCAAGCCGAATTCGTAATCCATGACAAAGAAATCTATCTCATATTTTAAATTGCAAAATTATGAGCTTAAACAAAAAATAAAAATTTTCCTTTTGGACCGTTACGGTAAATTTGAAATTATTTTTTTTTAATTTTTGAGATTATATTTTTAAAGTCCTATACGGGAGTAGGTTTTTGCTTTTATATAAATTTTACGTTATTTTTTAAATATGCAATTAGACCTTCATATCTGTAACGTTAAATAAAACCAAATTTCTTTCTAATTTCGTTGACTCGTAAAATTGTTTCCAATTATATCTAAATAGCTTTCTTTCGTAATATTTGTAATTGCCTTTTAAGTCATATTCTTGAAAATATCGACAGAATCCACTTCTTTCCCCTAACATAATTTTAGAATCGAGTGAGAGTTACCATGGGTGGGTAAAGGTGGAACCCTGCAGAAAATAAACTCTACCGACGTAAGCAGTAAGTGATGTGAAATCTACAACCGCTTCTGCTTTTAAGGGTACATAATTGAGTTACATGAAGTTATTCCGATGAAACATCTATACGTATGAAAATAATGGAACTAAACGAAAATATAAGGCCTCCAGACAGCAGGAATAAATGTAGACAAACCGAAGAGGATTTTGTGAAATTAGTCTCTTGAAGATGCTATCATACTGTTACTGCTATATTTTTTAAGAAATCCTGAAATGCATCAATATTTGTTTCTTTTCATTTTGGTCGCAAAATTAAACTTACCATGATTACTTTTTATTATAAAAAAAATGCAAATGATGAAGGGGTAAAGTTTTTTTAATAAAGCAAACTTCAATTCAAAATATGAAGTCGGCAAGATATAGTTTCAGTCCTATTGCGTTATTAAGTTTCATACAATGAAGCCTTCGTTGGTGCCTTTTTATTTTGAAAAACGTTAAGCCGAGATTAGTTTGAAAGCACTTTTTAAATTTTTATTCGAAGCAGTTCATTTTCTTAACTTTTGGTTTTTCTATTGAAGGATCAAATAAAACTTAATTTCGCTAGAAAACGATTTACAATTATTGTTGGAGCTGTAATTCGACAGAATAAATAGATCCTATTATAGAAGCTACACTTTTACTCAAGCATTTCTTTTTTCGCTGATACTTTTTATAAATGTCGAAGAAATAATTACATGTAATAACGTCTGCAGTTACATATTATAATGGCTACGTATTAAAAGATACTGAAGCTGTAGAACCAAAAACGATAGAATTGAAGAGTACCAGAAAACAGGAAACATAGAAAGTGTCATATCTTATTTATGAACACGCACATTTCTAAATCTTCAGAGCTTTAGACAAAAGGGATTTGAAGTTGTGACCCCGATCTAAATTTATGAATTACAAATAAGGAGACTAAATGCGTGGAAATCATTGGGCAAAGCTGTTTTAGTTTAGAGATTCTTCAGTGAAATTGGTGTTCGAAATTGAACTGTTGAAAAACCATGAGGATCAAATATATAATAGAATCATTTTAGATCATCTCATTTTTCAACCAGATAAGAATCTTTGCACCCTAATGAAGTTGTAAATGATTATTTTGTGGAAAGCTCTACCGAAACATCAAATTGACCGGCTTTGAATACTGATAAGAATGATTTTGTTATCGTTTGAAAGTGGACCGGACTCCTGGCTCTAGAGTTAGTATCATTTGCTTTTGGTAACGGTAGTTCAACGTTTAGGGTTCTTCCTTGCTAACTTCCACTTCAAAGACACTTCCATTGCTACGACCAATAGTGTACAATACCGCTTCAAACTGAAATTCATCCAAAGCTTTTCTACCCTGCCATTGTTGAGTGTAGGCTTTCACGACCGTAATCCATAGTAGAAATGTCTTTCGGGTGATGTCGTGTAGTTAAAATTTTACTTGCGACTAACTACGCGACATCACCCGAAAGACATTTCTACTACCCTGCTATTGTCGTAAAATTCATAACAAAATGAGGTGTGAGGAGTGAGGTGCCATTGTCCACGGTGTTGGTTTTAACATTTAATTTAGTAAAACTCATTCTAAAATAATCTAGAATAATAACATCACTAAATCGTCAAAGTCAAAGAACCGTAATATTTTTTGTCAAGAAGATGTTTGGAGGGATACATTCTTTTTAGAGCAAATATGAGGAAAGAATAGAGAATTTTAATTCATAATTACACTAGTTGCACGGTTTTTCTAATTGAGACCACAGGAGGTGTCCCACTGCCTCGTCTTCAGGAACCCAGCAATCATGCGATCCTACCTTCTGAACAGTCTTAGACAATCTAGAACAATCTTATTGCTGTATAGCTGTTTGTTCGAATAAGTAACTAACGCTTCATTCCATCGCTTCAAGAAGATTTCATAGGAGATGGTTCTGGTCCTTCTAAGCCATGAGTCGTCATGTTCGAACCATTTCTAGCTAGTCTGTCACCGTCTTCATTGCCAGGGTGTAACTGTCATAAATGGTATATGCATTGGTACACGTTAAAATTATTATCTTTTGCTTCCCAACTCGATCTAGAAAAAATGTATTTTATTCAATATCTAAGTACATCAATGGGTTTAAATAGTTTTGTCCCACGGTGTACGTGCAACTTCATTTCCTCTGCAGTTCGAATGCATTTCAAACGTCCACATATATTTTTTCTCATGTTGATCTGTGTATGTGAACACCGGAATGCATGTATATTAGAAAAATAAACCGCTGGAACAATTTAGGCGATCGTAGGAAAGTGGGTCGAAGGCAGGATACAAAAATCCGGTTTCGTAAACGTCTATTTTCGTTGTTTCTTTTTCTCTTAAGGAAATGCCGCGGAAATGATTTTGGAAGGGAGATATTTATTTGAAATGTCGAAAAATGAAAGAAATAATTAAGTATTAATAAGTTTTAATCGCCGCTGGCGTTTCTCCTCCGACCGGAAATCGTAAGCGGAATAACCGGGAAAGATACGTAACTGCGATCGCTCTTCGGATGAACCGAGTTCGTAACATCGGCGCGATATTGGTCGGTCTCGGTTGAATGTATCCTGAGAATTTTTGTGCATATTCCTTCTTGGAATACCGTCGTTTTTTCCGAGAGTATTTTTTAAATCATGGGTAAGTTATTTGCTGTTTTAATAATGTATTGAACTTGAGCAAGGATTTCATTGAAATATATTTGAGGAAAATTAAATAAACAGAGTGCTTGAAAAACCTATATATATATCCGTAGCCTATCAAATAAACTTATCCAATTGTCTAAATAATAGTCCCCTACCTAGGTAAAGGTATGAATTTTTTTTCGTCCAAAATAAGGGATGCGTAGAAGAGTTTGGCAGTCTTATTGAGCGTAAAAATTCCGTATATTGCGGGGTGCTATTTTAAAAAATCGACTCTTGCTAATTTTTTTCGTGTCTAAATTTGTTTCGATAATTTAAATAGCTTGTATAGTATTTTCAATCTATTATCATAATTAATTCCATAAAGTTTAGATTCTTCTTACTTCTTGAAATACTTTTGCCCGGAATTCAAAACGCCGATGTCTGTATATAAATCCCTTACATACATGTACCATGCATTTTTTATTGCTGAACCTTTCATGCATTGACTCTTTTTTTTTATTGAACATCCAGGCGTTTATTCTATTTTGCACTTCCGTTACGATTAATACACAATCAATTGCCACCTTTTGTGGCCCGTTAATTAGACATTAGACAGGATTAAAAATTAAATACTAAATTTGACGTACTTCCATTTTATTTTCTATAACTATGTATATAATGTACACTGCCGTTCAGAGAAGTTCGGTCGGTTAGTAAAAAACATGAAAAGGTTACAGAAACAAACGAAACTAAAAACAAAATGCAATTTTATTGTATGTACAGGTAAAAAAGACAAAAATAAATAAATAAAAAGTTATTCTGGCCTAATATAACATACTGAACATTATATTTTTTTTTTCATCGAAAAAACCTCCTTTGCTGTTAGTCACCGCTCGAACTATTCTAGGCATTCTTTCGATAAGTTTTGTTAAAACGGATTGTGGAATATTAATCCATTCATGTTGCAGAATATTCCGTAAATGTTCTTGTGAGGTTGGGCATATTTTTCGGATACTCCTGTCCAGTTCATCCCACAACAACTCTACAGGGTTCAAATCTGGGCTTCGTGGGGGCCATATCTTTACTTTCAGGGTGTGCTGTTCTTCTTGTTCCTTTAGATAGTTCTTACACACTAATGCAGTGTGTTTTGGGTCGTTGTCATGCATAATGTAAAGTTACGGCCTATTATACGCAGTCCTGATGGCACTGCATGATTCTGGAGTATTGCAAAATAATTTTCCTTCCTCATTACACCCTGCACTCTGCATAAATCTCCCGTCCCAGCAAAGGAGAAACATCCCCACACTAACACAGAACTACGCCCTTGCTTCACTGTTGGTACAATGCAGTCCGGGATCACTTTTCGGTTTTAGATCTTCGGACATAAACTCGTCGATTTTGCCCAAAAACCATCATCTAACGACCAACCTAGGTGAGAACGGGCTTACTTTAGCCGTTTTGCTCTGTTGCCCCGACGTAATAAGGGTTTTCGAATGGCAATGCGTCCATGAAGGTCCGCTTGTTGAAGTCGACGTTTTACCGTACTCGCCGAAACTTGTTCTTCACGGCCGCAATTGACTTCGGCTGCTATTTGTGGCGCTGTTAATTTTCTATTGCGTTTGCTTAATAATACAATTCTTAAATCTTCAGCTTTTGTTGTTTTCCTAGATGCTCCAGGACGAACATGATTTTCTGTAGTTCCAGTTGTCCGATATCGCTTTATGATGTCATTTATTGTTGAACTTCTCATATTTATTTTTTCAGCAATTTGTCGCCCCGAATATCCTTCTTCAAACAGCGTAATAATGCGTGGACGTTTTTCTACACTGGCAGGCTTGCCACGTGCCATTTTGAAGTAAATTTTCTTAAAACTTTCGCGCAAAAACGACAGATACGCACCAACACACGTTCAACAGTAAAACGAAGCAAATTTATATCTTTACGCCTCTGATAAATAAACAAGAATGATACTGCGGTATATTTCCTAAATGTATTGTTCGTTAATAATTCCCAAACGACCCGTTTCAAAAGATCGGTACTTCCGAGAAATTGTTGGAATGATAATAAAAGGGACTTTATTGTGGTTGTCGCAATATTTCTACTTTACATAATAATTTATGGCTTTAATCCCTTGGAAAAGAGTGTATGCTTAATATTTTTCTAATTTTATGTATTAATAATTGTACACAGTGTGATGTAATAGATTTTTATTGTATGACCGAACTTCACTGAACGGCAGTGTATATATATATATATATATAAACTCCTATGTTCAATTAAAAAAAAAATCACGTCAAGGCATAGAAGGTAAATGTATATGTTTAGCGGTAAAAAGAATGCACCGTATACATACTGATTTAGATTATTTCTAAATTTTAATTTAACTACAATACGAAAGCGTGTGATTTGCTCTGCCTAGTTAAAGCCAACGATATTGTAGCAATATCTACTGTAGAGATTTACGTGTACTATAGACTAGTATGATACTGTAGATGACGTGTATGTATAAGTAAGTAGCCATAGTTTGTGGCGAATATATGCTGTACCCTCAGAGTAATGTGTAATAAAAAAGTAAAAAAAAATTGATACCAAAAAACATCAAAGGAAAAAAGAGATAACTGAATATAATTCAAATGCTCGCACTTAGAAAGACAAGCAAGGGATTTTCCATTTCCACCAGTCGTAAGAGCCCACAAACATTTAGAAAAGGAAAAAAAAAAGAACATGTAATCTAATCTACATTGGATTAGCAAATAGTGTCCTGTAGATAATCGTCGATACTGCAGTAACATTTTTTAACTAGAAAGTTTTTTACATTCTGCTTAAATGATTCTGTGCTTCGTAGGCAATTAGGGTAGCTTGTTGTTATGCGAGTGCTGCTATAGTACTGTAGGCTTCTCTCGGTTAGATACAAATCGCCCCTAGGTATACATAAAGTTAATTAATGTTGCTATTAGTTGGAAGATTATTTCTGTCTTTGTTCGAGTCGCTTTTACAATGTTTAAAGATGGGACCGTTAGGATTTTTAATGCCACAAACATCAGCTTACAGGAATCGTTGAGTTCAGGTTTCCGCCCAAGGAGGTGAACCCAAAAGATTATGCACTTAAAACGCATTGAATACTCCTAAAGAGAAACGCTTTACTATGAAGGATCTTGCTAGGTTTAGTGCAGTGGTCTTCCCACAGCACATTGTCTGTATGGTTACTCCTATCAATTTATACTATTTAACTGCTCTATCGATTTGTTGTCAACTAATTTGTTGCAGTGGATGTTTTGAACACGTTGACTAGTATGGAACAGTAGAAAGTATGTTTTGTCCTCATTTAATTTTAACTAGGAAAAAGCTATCGTTAGAGAAGATCACTTGGTTCATTGTTGGCCCTTGCTATTTCCGGTAGACTGTCTGCTGAATAAGATTTGCATATATGTAAATGAGCGTGGTAGATACAAAATTGCGTATGTCGTCGATATATAGGTTAAATAACAAATAGTACGATATAATTTTTTTTTTTTTGAGAATGCATTGAAATACGATCCAACTCATTTAACCATCTTGTCGGACAAAACTTGCTGAGCTTGTCTGATCGAACCGGCGGAGACACAAAGGCGAAATTTCTCGATATCGTAATAATGATCGCGAACGAAGAAGGCTGCAATTGCTTTTGTTAATTAAGCCTAATTGATTCTGTTATTGCTCAAGTGTTAAATCCTGCTCACCTGTCACTCACTTTTTCAACGTATCAATTTCTGACATATAAGTATTCATTGCTCTATGAAAGTGAGTACTTTCATTTCAACAATTTCAACAATTTTGACGTGAATTAATTAAATATGTCGATATGGAACATGTTGCTGGATGTAAGTAGATCATTTTACATTAAATACAAGCTCACATAGTTTACACATAATTTTTAAAGGTAAATTATACTTTAATTGATTGAAAGAATATCTTTTTTGTGACTGCTTCTAAGTAAAAAGTTATGGGTCAAATGGTAGAATGAGCTTTTGAAAAAAATAATTTGCGATGTTAGCTTATTTTAAGTTCATCTAATGGTCAGTTGCACCGACAAAAATTAAAATTTAATCTTGAATTAAGTTACAACGATAGATGGAATGTGACAACTAGTAATAATAGTACAAGAAGTAAGTAATTTTCATTTGACAATGAAGTAGGGTTGTGATGAAAGTACGGGTATGAGCGAATACAAACTGATTCTCTCTACATATCTGTGCAGTTAATATCAGACGGTCCTTGTTTTGTGGCAAAACCTTCTTCCGCGATAAAGTTAATCAAATGTCAGCACCTTTGTTGCATATTTTGTATTAACAGTGTACATAATTGTTAATTAAAATGTCTTCTTATATGTGTTTTGGTCATGATATCGTGAAATGTAGCCTCTGTGGGGCAGGTTGGATTGGCAAATCTGACGAACGTGTCGGGTGGGGCCGAGTTGTTGTACCAGCTGGCGGCTCTTCAAACTAGAGATGGGTTATTGAAAACTAACCGAATTAAGAAACAAGAGAAATGGAAAAGTTGTTAGTTTTAAGATTGTGAAACAAGAATTCTGCATATATAATTCCCATCTACCATTTTTGAAAAATTCATTACATCTCGATTTCGTACGAAAAAGACTCTTGTGCAGTACACAACCTGCCTAATGGCACGGCGCGGCTCTGGTCGTTTACACGTTTATTAAATTTTCGTTTTAAAAGTGAACAGTTGCCCTATTCTATTAAAAAAAAAGGAAAAAACGAAAAATACAACTAGCATTCATTTCATTGTGTCTATCACTCCATGCGTAACATTAAACATTATTACTGTGCTAGCCTGTACCAATAGATTAATCAGATAGATTAAGAGAATTTCTTAGCAACCGTCGTACATATGTGATTATAATTATTATATCAGTGTGTTTGTATCTAAACTGCGTTTACTTAAACGGCTTGCCGGCGCAATTAACATATAAATTAATAATGAACAGTCTAATGTAGATCGGAGCACTATCGAACTTTTGATTAAGTTTATTTGATTGCGTTTACTTTTGTTAACGCTTTTTATTGGGCATGGAAATTAATTAAGATTATGTTAGATCTTTAACGCACGGTTGTTTAGATATAAAATAGCGTGTAGGGTGTAATTATCGTATGAAACATACTACGTTCGGTACATACGTGTGTGTCGGTGTTTATGTGTTCTGTAAATTAACTTTAGTTAATAAGTACAGGTAATAGAAGTTAGTATAAGCCTTGGACGTTATCTGTTGGCTTGTTCACATTTACAGTTTGCCATTAAATTTTTCAAATTCAAATATTACATTTTTACAGATTTCCTATAAAATGTAATAAAAAATTTCTTAAAATAAATACCAGTAAACGGATAAGAAGAAAGTAATTAGAAATGTTCATTTAAAATTTCGTTTAAGATTGGAGTAGTTCTCTATTCAGTCTCATCAGATTTGAGTTTTTGCAAATTTTAGAAAATATCTACTTCCCATAATGCATTACATTTCAATGTAAAGCAATGAGAAAATGAAAAGAATCATTTGTATAAGGGAGATTTTATTTTTTTGTCATGTCTCATAGCGACGATCAAATGTAAAAAGAATGCTAATTTAACTGTAACTGTTCCTGCAATATAGTAAAAAAAAATGCCAAATATTGACATTAAATTAAAAATGCTTGAGATGTATTTAAATAACCAAAATTAATTATATAATTTTTCTCGGTTCAACTATTGCAATATCAAGTTTGGATGGAAAGAACGAAACGTATACCATGAGGCTGCGACTAAGGGTGACCGCGAGAATATGTCTCATGATTTCCCATTTGCGTGCGTTTAAAATAAGTCAGTTTTGATCTAGTACAACTTAACTTTCTCTTTAAAATCTTCAAAAGGTCTTTTAACGTTGGCTACCTTAAAGGAAGTGTTGATATGATATCCTACCTTTATCTTCGATCCAGAGTAAGAATTATGAAATCTACACAAAACAATTCTATCTGCCAATATGCGCTTCCAAAAAATTTTGTCTAAAACCGATTATTGTAAACGACAATGTATATATGTTGTTTATCACGAGGTCTGAACAGAAATATTATCAACTGTTGCATTATTGTCCACGTCTCATACGCTACATTAATTTCCCCGTTACAATTGTTTTACATTACACAGCCTAATGGCCCTTCTACTCTCACTGTTTTGTTCAAAAGCTAAATTTTGAAACAAATTTTGTTTTCATCTTTGTCTACCTTATGTTGTTTTCATCCAGCGGTGGTCCCGAATGTCTTATTTCATTAAAAATCTGTAACTTTCATTTAATGAGTTATATTTTATATTTCCTAAGTGGATAAAAAGTATTAAGTTGGACTTTTCGTCTTGTATTCCAAACATGGTGTGTTTACATGTGCAACTTCTCAGTGTGCCTCTGTTGACGCCATTTTGAGTTTAGCAGTCTAAGAACTACTCGGGCGTTGGTTTAAGACAACATGCGTTAGCAGTAGATGTCGTCAAAAATATTTTACCCATTGTTTAGGAAAATAGTAGCGACAATTAGCTGTGTGAGGTAGAGAAACGCTCGGAGCAACATGACGCCCGGTAGCCAGAAACTTGTCCGTTGGCCAATGCCTCACCTTGCTTTTGTAGGTTTCAATGATAATTTTAAGACACAAACTTAGCAGAATCCCTGCCTTTCACGAAGCTAACTGATACAATACAATTGATTACAAAATTCGCTGTATGAAGTTTCAAAATTCGCTTTTTGCAATTTAAATTTTACTAATAAATTTTGTTCATTTGAATCAGCTGAAATAAAAATCAATTGTGTGCTTGCAAACAATCAACATTGTCTTTTATTTTCGCCAAAATTGTGAGAACTATGCTTCGTATGTAGTATTTTCTGCGTTGAGCAAAAGTTGGCACCGAATAGAAAGTTTGTTCAGTTCATATGTAAGAAAATTGTGAATAGGATGAAGTTATCGTTTCCGCTTAAAGAGAAATAGATAAAACTTTTAAATATTTTTTACAATTTGTAAAAATGTGGATTTTTACAAATTTTGTGTACAAATATCAGTTTTCAAGGAGAATACTATTAAGAAAAAAGGTCTTCTTTATTGCTTTTTGGAAATGTAACTGACGCCTGAGTAATTAGCAAATCAAATTTCGTAATGAAACACCAGTACTATGGTAATCGATAAATAATTTATAGGTATTAGAAATATTTGGGGATTTAATGGAAATATTGCAAACCCCCTTTCTTTGGCACAAAATACTTTCTTATGGCATTATCGTTGAAAACTAATATCTGTACACTTCCTTTTAGTTACAATATTAAACAATATTTTTAAAATTTCTCCTATTTCTGCTAAACTAGAAATATAATTTTATACGACGCTTGAGAGTAACAATTTTCTAAAATATTGGCTTTCACTAGTTTTTCCTAATTTAAACGTAACATAAAAATTGATTTCTGTTTACAATATCTCTTATCTGTTGCGTGCTTAAAATTACTCTGTTACTTTAGGGGTAAGTGGAATATAAACATATAGTTTGCGAGAGGAAAATGTAATCAAGAAAAAAACAGGAACGCAACTTCACTGTCCAAAAAAAATCATTTCATTAAAAATTACAAAAGTTTTCGATTTTTCACGTCTCTACTATCGACAAAGTAATCTTTAAGTGTAACTGTAATAATTATGTTTTCGAACGCAATTTATTGGCACAATAATTGGTTTGTATATTAAAAGTACTCTTCACAAATACGCTCGAACTTTGTTGACAATTACTCCGCTGGCAATAGTAAACAATATAAAAAGAAATAACCGCTATTTTTTGTTAAATAAAATTCTTCAAACATCGTCGAAGCCAATATTGCACGTATTAATACTTTTGATAATATTTAAATAAATATTTATTTAAATAAATATTTTACCAGGTTTTATGACTTTATACGTCCACGATACAAATGTGGTTGTGACAGGTAAAGATAGACACGAATTTCTTGTGAGTTGGAATGTTGTTGAAAAACTAATTTATTGGTTTAATATCGATAAACTTTTATATTTTGAATATTGACAAAACTGTTTGCATATTAACACTGTGAAGGCGATGTCCGCTTGAAGTTATAGATTGTTGTGTATTACTTTCAACAATAAACTAAAATGGGGTATGTATTTAGAAACCATTGTTTCAAAATTGAAGGGGCCCCTTTTTGTACCAGCTACAATGAAGAAATGTACTATCAAACTACTTTGCGTACGTTAACTTTCACATTACCCACAGGTTTCTCTTTTGGGGGAATCAAGGTAACTTAAAATCAATTTTTCTTTTACAAAAATCAGCCTTACGTATTATGAACAGCTTGCATTTCACCATCTCATGTAGACAATATTCCTAACATTTATAATTTGTACATATGAGGCGCAGCAAATTATTTTCACGGAAATAAAAACTTTTTAACCGGAATTCCACAGCGTATCGTCGGTAGCAAGATATATTAATCATCTGCCTAACAACATTAAATTATTGTCACGATGGGAGTTGGGATCTGAACTTAAGCAGATGCTATCGCGAA
This sequence comes from Oryctes borbonicus, assembly GCA_902654985.2. Lineage (NCBI taxonomy): Eukaryota > Metazoa > Arthropoda > Insecta > Coleoptera > Scarabaeidae > Oryctes > Oryctes borbonicus. The sequence goes on along the minus strand of LR736881.1, from coordinate 1,926,745 downwards.
AATGTTTTTACAGCATTGAAGAATTCTATCATTGCACATTGTTATATTTGCAGTAGTTGTGCTTGGATCTTGAGGTGCTGTATTTTAATGTATGTTTTTATGTCTTGCTCTGTTTTAATATGTATTACACCATATTCGACACCGCTTAACAAACGTTGCGATATATTTCGCGAAACATTACATCGTAGTATTTTATATACTTACTCGTATATAAAAACCCTGCGTTTACATTTAGCCCGCCTTACCCTATCTACTGATATTTCAAATACCTTCTCATAGTAACTCCAGTTCCCGCAATCGTGATAATGCAATAATTTAAATCTTTTAAGCTTTGGATTAAATTTATTAAATGTTGGCACTAATTTTTGAAATAAGCGAGATAATTTTTACATTTGTTAAATCTAGGTGCCCTCAGCCTTTGTCCCTGTAAGGAGGTATAAATCGCCCCACTTCGTAGTTAAGGAATAATTGTGGATTCTCAAATATCCAAAAGTCTCACACAACAATATGTTTACGAATGTTTAAAAGTACATAATATACAGTGTGTATTATGTATTTTTCCAACAAGCAAGCAGCCTGTAAAAGACGATAAGAGGCATACATTTAAACTGCGGTCAGAACGGATAACGCTATCGCCTATCTTATTTAGCACAGTCGCGCTCGCTTGCCTAGTTAGGGGGGAAGATAAAGCCGTAAAAATAATAAACATAATGAACTCGGTCACGTCACTTCTGTTCTGAAATGCGCATATATTTGTGGTCAAGTACACCAACATACACACAACATCGATATCGACATCAACACAGAACATCGGTTCTTTAAGGCTACACGTACAAACAAGCTCACTTGGCTTGTTCGTTCATTTTTTCACGGTTTTTATTTCCTGTCTTGAGATTGTGCGGTTTTAAGAAATTCTTGCGTAACAGCATGTAATATTTATATAATCTAGAAAAGTAGTCACTATCTCGAAGAAAAACGCAATTTATTAATTAGATAAGGAAGAAAAGACGCGAAACCTAGATGAAAATCGTGTACAAAGTCAGTTATGCTTTATATTTTATATAATTTCTAAAATATTAAAGATATTCAGGGAGACTGGGTTATGTTATTGCATTGAGTAAAGTTGCTACGATGCAACCTGTTTTCCTCAAAATTTTCAGACATTTTGTCATATTTTGAGTAACAAATGTAGTAGGCGTTGCCAAATCGTGTGAAACAAACCTGTTACCTGTGGACTTATTTGAAAGGGCATTCAGCGCTGTTTGAAACGTCGCAATTTGTGTTAGTGTGTCTTATTTTTAGTCTTTTACACAAAAAAAATTGTATCAATGTTAGTTTAATATCACTATTTCCTTTGATCACTTTTCAAATAAATGTAACAATGATTTGGATACAATAAAGTGCTATGGAAACAATTATTTATTTGATAGTTGTAACAAGTACATACAATTTTTCTATGCTCTGGCCTTTGAAGATCGCTGCTTAGCCACTGAATGATAAAAATGTTGCCTAATACAGAAGCATGTAATATGCTTCAAGTGTATGACCACATATCGACCGAACGTTGATGAGGAATGTTTTTTAAATAAGGCCCAGTTTTGAATAAGAAGAAAAATACTGTTAACATATTTATTTCCATATTTTGCATACTTTCATATACTTTTCTACATAATCTCCATTTTTATTCAAATATTTCTCATACCGTTCAAGGAGTTTTTGAATTCCGATGTCAAAGAAATCTGCCGCCTGTGAAGAAGCCCATCCATAACTCCAGTTTTCACTTTTTTGTAATCGTCGAACCCCCACCAACGAACTCCTATAGTGACCAAAGTAAATGAAAGGTTTGAATTGTAAGGTAGACTCCCATCCAAAAGAACTGATTAGACCTTGTGTTTGTGCAGAAACACGTTGCCTTGCATTGTCTTGGAGCAACATCACACCGGAAGACAGTAGGCCACGCCGCTTATTTTGTACAGTACTCCGGAGTTTCCTCAAGGTGTCACAATACCCGCTAGAATTGTCAGGAATCCTCTTCCTGACCCAAAATACAGTTGCCATGGACTTTTGTACTGAAAGTGTTTGTATAGCTTTTACTTTGGTTGGCGACGACGTGTGTCGCAATTCCATTAATTGTTGCTTGGACTCAGGACTCATGTGAGACGCCCAAGTCTCACCTTCTGTAACAATGTGCTGCAAAAATTCACCTTCTTGATCGTATCAAGTCAAAAACGATCAATCTCTTTGTTTTGTAATCGTCAAAAATCCTTGGAACCTACCGACAACACAATTTTCGATATTTCAGTTTCTCCGAAACAGAGGTGTACAAAACTGATCTTGAAACCTGTGGAAAATCAATCGATAACTTTAACATTGTGAATCGTCGGTCCTCTGCGGCGATCCCATTTTTACTCCCATTCAAAATGGACGACATCAGGTGTGTCAAAGGAACAATGTTCTTTAGAAGAATTTTCAAAGTTATCGCCATTATATTCAGACACAAAAACATATTTATTATTTATTATCTCTGCAAGGTGCAGGATATCATCTTGGTTTCCCTTTAACATCAGTTTAAATAAGAATGTTTGTTCCGTGTAGATCTTTTGATATCGGTAAATATCCCATTTGGTATGTGCTTTAGTTGAATAATTATTGACAGTTTGGTAGTCTTTGCTTTCCTGGTGAAAGTTATTGCTTTGCAAAGTATTGTGCAATTTTTTTTGTGATAAAATTTTAGTAAAATGCAGATCAAGTATGCATTTCGTTTCAGAGAAATTTATCACCTTGATGATCATTACAATTCTAAGTAACCTAAATTTTCTACTCACTTTTACTAAACACATATTCTTACTCAACTAGCTTAACGTGCTTAAGATATTAAGATAACATTGCAGGTTAATACCGATGTTCCTGGATCATATTGCTCTTGATTCCAAGTTAATTTCCATTAGTAAACCATCATTTTGTTTATTTTAATACCACAGCATCTAATAATATATTTTTTCTGCAGTCTAATTTTTTATTTTTTTAGTGCTTTGTGGTAGCCGCGTCGAGCCCTGGTCCAATATGGACTATTCATGGTTATCTCTGAAAATTCTTGAATTTTTAGAACTACTTACTCGAATATCTTGATTTTTGCCATACATTAGAACGTTTGCTTCCAAGCATTATTACAGTTTGTCTCCATTATTTTGGTTGAAGTTATGAGATATCTTCATGACTTCCAGTGTTTGCATTATTATATGCCACGACGGTATTAAGTTCTATTGGTTCTGGCTAAGATTTTTATTTTTAGAAGTTCATCTGATGATCTCAATCCTGATTTCTTTATCCTATAGCGGACATTCTATTCTCTTTGTTCTGCGAAGTTCTTTCTGGATCCACTATGCTTTTCTAATAAATGCATGATTCCTTTGTATGTATTGGTGGATTTAAAGTACCCTTGAATCGAATATGTGCCCATCTGTTTTGATTTTAATTTTGTGTGAAAAGTCTTTTAGGTCTGATGTTCAACCATTTCAAGTCTTTTAATTTGTGATGGATATGGTGACAATGCCTGATGCGAAGGATAGACGAAGGCAACAGCTTTCGTTAGGAAACCTTCTGTTTCTATAAATAATTTTTAACACGGCATAGGAACGCTGAATTGGTCATCAAGTGCAACATCCAAATTCGCCACTCTGGATTTTAAAGTAAATGGATATCGTCCAACCACAACCTGTAAATGTGTTTCGAGAATTGGTATAGTTTTGAAATTTTTGGGTCCGAACAAAATTAAATCGGTTTTTGATGTTAAAAGACAGCGCTCTGGGCGTTCAAACTAAATGCTGGATATCACTATTTATTTGTTGACTGTATTGTATTGTACCTAAAGTAGAATGCGGAAGCGTGAGCTACGCTACTGTTAAAGGGAAGAAAGGATGGCAGACGGCAATCTATTCTGACACATCCGGTTCTATTGGACAGATAATTATGCAAGAGTTCTGTAGCTCTAGGACCTAAACCTACATAGTGCGATACAGCTGACATCATATTGTGATTGAGTGTATCGAACATTTTGAAGTAATTGAGTTGTTAATTTATCTTCGTTAGTACTGCCTACTACCATTAAGTGATGTTGTGTAATCACGGTGTTCATTAATTTCATAGCATTTAATTAAGTTTTCTTTTATTGTATCTAAGTAAATGTTTTACTTAACATTTTAATCTCATTTTAGCGTATCCTTCATTGTACAGGTCTTTGGACATGTCTATACCTACACGCACATCCTATTTGATGACACAATCCATAAAAGTAATAATATATCTGGATAAAATCTTTATGTGCCTTTTAGGACTTTGTGCTAGGCCCGTCAGGCCCTTGTCATAGGCGCCAATACCAATTTTTTTTTATAATCGTTGATCCGCTGCTTTCGTAGTCGTCTTTCGTATCCGTTCGTTCGATAGGTGAGTAGTAGTAGTAGTAGGCAAATCACGTGTTCTCGGTGTCAGGTTGCCGTATTTCCGGCCTCCGGAAATCGTACAATACGTATTCAGTAATACGGCATTTGTGTGAGCCTAAGTCCATACACTCATATTTGCGTTCGAGCGAACGAACGCGAGCATCGTATAGATTTGAAGTATCACCGACACCCAATACATACGACTAGATAAAATATTTCAATATCCTTCTAGATTTCTCAATGTAACAAATATGATGTTTTCGTTTAAAATGATTACGTGCTTTGTATTATATTTTCTTATCGATATCGTAGATTTGGTTAAAACTTGTTATGAGGAGCTTTTTGTTTGGCTTGATCTCACCGATAATAATAGCAGTCATGGTTTTGGTACTCCACTTATCTAGTATGATTGCTCGAGCTCGGAATTGAAATGATCCGGTGAATTGTTGCAAAATTTCTGTGAATCAAAATTGATCGTTTCTATCGTCAAAAAATCTGTTTTGATCTCTATCAGGGTTGTTGTACATTGTTTTCCTAATGTTGCTACGTAAGTTTTACATACGAAGATTTGCATAGAGCTTCTCAATTCCTTTAATTTCGCATAATTATTGCTAAATCTTTGATTTCCGTGAGAACTATTAATTACACCTTCTTCACCTGCTTCGCAGAAAACTAGTACACGTTCATTTTACCCAAAAAAGGCAAACATTCAAGCATTGAAGTAATTTAATAATGAGTTCAATAATAATTGCGAAAAGTCGATTTCATTTCCTTCTTTTGTTGTCTTTTCTTTTCCTCCCAACATTTACGTATACACTTTAGTAATATTTAATATGGATGGCTCCCCTTTAGTCCACAAATAGATCTAACAGTGTGATCAGTGAAAGAGCGTCGTAAAAAGCGTACTCGCTTACACGATGCATTACATTTGAATGCTATTCCGCAGATCTTACTGCGAACTTCTCCTTTAATGAATCGATTTCATTCATAATTTTGAAAAATTTTCAAAAATTGAAATTGTTTTCGTGGTTGTATTGTTGACTGAACCATCGAGTTTCGGAATACAGTTCGCACTGTCAGGTATCAATTATTATTATTGTTATATCAATTTTTATCAAGCGCAGCAAACTGTATCGGATGAAATTTAACAAGTTGCGGGTGTGATAAATCAGTTTCTGATGGGGACCTATTTACTAGCTCAGTTAATTAAAGGTAATATCTCTACAAGTCTTTCTACATGTCTCTGTTCAAGTAAATGGCCTTTGCTGAACAACTCTCTACACTTTAGCACATATTGTAGTTTCTCCTACAATAAAACCTTTGATTTAATTTGTGGGGTTCCGTAATACAATACAGTTCTAATAGTTATCTCGATTCTCTCAGGTTCGGTATAATTAGAGTCTGATCGCTGCCAATACAAGTTACATTGTGCAACGAATTTAAATTTTTTTCTCTCTTCTAAATTCAACTACGTCATGATGTCTAATTGGTTTTTGATTTTTTGAGATATTTCAGAAAACAATTGGTCGGTCTTTCTTTCATACACTTCCTTTCTGACATTTTTCTCAACAAACTTCAAGAGCGTTGCAGCTTACATACCGCAGTTTTACCTCTCAACAGTATTTTTACAAAACCGAAATGACCTGATCAAACTTACTTCCCCCAACTTCTCAGGGAAGAAGTTCAGGTGACCGTCGAGGAGATGTAGTTTCGGTGACATGTTATATTTCATTATTTAAAAACATATCATATTCATAGTTGCCAGCTTCGCGTTATACCGGCATACTATATCCGGCAGTTAAATCCAAAATTGAAAAATCAAACTACGTTGGAAGTAACTGATTTGGGGGAATGATCTTATTCTCTGCAATTATGTATGGATGAATTTCGTCTTCAGCTTCGTTGCTAATTTCGTGAAACTGGTGTAGTCATTCACAACAAGCTCGTTACTGGCAGACACAAGAAAAAAACTGTTGAAGCTATTGCGAATATGACAGGGCATGTGGTTCTTCTCAGCATACTCTTAGAAAGGCTCTGGAAAATACCCATATCAAATTCGCATTCTGCAAGAACTCAAACCCATTGATCACGTAATAAGAGGGCAATACTGGAATTGCATCGAATGATATCTTTGAGAAATCCTTCACCTTAATGGATTTATGATGCCACATTTCACTACCAACAATGAACCTCTTGTATGAATATTTTAACAGCCATGCAGTAGATTTTCATCCACGTTTTCCTGATCTAAGTGTTTTAGATTATTTTAGTTTTCCATGCCTGTTTGTAAAAATAAACCAAACATAATACAAGAACTTTCCGAAACAATTCAAGATGTTTGTTACAGAATAATTCCTCAAAGTCTTTGTCAACGCATTTAACAGCATAGACAACTAACAAGGATTTGTATTGAAACGGAAGCTTGCTAAATTCTTTTACTTTTTTAATCTGCTAGCACGTTACGCTTTAAACAAGAACTTGTTTGCAGGGCTACTGGCAAATATTTCAAACGTAATTTGCTGATATGATTTAAGGTCGGGTTTTCACAGCCCACGGCAAATTTAAAAGTTGCGATTTCTGATTTCAATATTGGTTGTAGCAGTGATCATATTTGGTAACCAATATTTTATTATTGGAGTTACAAGTTTATAAGCAAGTTCCAATCTAAATATATGTATAGCTCTCAATATTTGCTATACAACCACTTATTAAAATTTATTTCAGCTCTGAATCATAAACCATTCAAGACATACAACCAATAATGTAATCTAATATTAACTATTCCTTTCTCGAGCTCCCACCTCTGTTAAAATGTGAAATTATTTTCTACATTCGAAAAAAATAATAAAAAAAGAGTGGCTCTGTCCATTACGTTTTTCTATACTCGCTAGTAATTGTGCACTGAAGAATACGATTGTAATAATTAAACTGCTTTTGTGTTGAAGGGCCCCTTGGGACAACTAAATACTTTGTTAATTCAACTATGATCCAACTGTGATTTATTTTAGTAATTTTGGTTTCTCGCAGCTAAGTTGTTTACTGGACTCTTTCTTTTTTAACAAAATGTTTATTAACTACATGTGTAAGATGAAGATAAAATCTTAATCTGGGGGAAATTGGCGGGAAGATGTTATCAACACTGCTTCGCCTCACTACTACTAAACGAAAAGTATAAAAACTGAAACACTTTCTAACGTAAGTAACAGCAGTCTTTAAAAATAATGGTTCTTGTGAGTGTGTGAATGATGAACGTTTCTTCATTAAGTTTGTGAGTTGTTTTTAAATTTTCAACGGTTTCAATTATTTGATTATTATTAACTAATCTAGTGTAGAAACTAAAATTTTGTAGATAAGCTCGGTTAATCATCCATATCATTGTAAATTCGATATTATTCCCAAGCGAACTGTACGTAAAACGTACATGAACTTCCCAAGTTCTAAAAAAAGAAATGATTATAATTTCATATTTAATCTATGAACGCGTGTACTAACAAAACTCCTTCTATTTTCTAGCGGAGAGGCCAAAGCCTCTCCAATCAAATTTTAATCACGCGCGCACTTGATAAAAATCAACGTGATTTCCTGTTCAGATATGCCGGGGAGGGAAGCTCATGTGGAAGCTAGCGACCTCTTTCGGCTTCGCGCGACTCTGTATTCTACGATTTTTTATTCTTTTCCTTTCTTATGCTTCGTTTTCGCCGCGCAGTGCGTTCAACAAACACCATTGAATATTACATAAGGTCCGCACGCCCCGCAGTATATATAGACGTGAAACAGGTTGTTTGGATGGGTTAATTAAATCAAAATCGACATAAATTATGAGTGTCGAGCGAAGAGGTTGGAGCGAAAAAATGATATCCTGTTTGTTATTATACCTTATAGCCGGATAAATGGTTCAGAAAATCTATATACGTTAGATGACGCGAAGGCAAATTATCAAAAACAAAAAAAGAGGAGATTATCGCTTTCTATGAAGATTTTTTTCAATTCTAATTTGCCGGTGGAATTATTATAAATGCCGCAGTTTTATAAGCGATCTTTCAATATAATGATGTTAATTTTTCCCAATTTCAACTTTTTATGTTAATTAATACGGTCACTTCGTTCTAAACGTCCATTGATCGTAAGCTTATTGCCTCAATTGAATCTTGTTATTTCAAAATATAAGATAAATTTGTCATTAATATTTATTTTTGCAGGCATAGAATTTGTAGATTAAATTGTATTGAACAGTGTTAAAGCTAGTAATCTATCTAAAATGTTATTTTAAGTTGTTAAAATTAAGAATGCAATTTTGAAGGTAGGGAAGTGAAAAAAAACGTATTTTAAACGTATATAGATAAACATTGTTTAATGCAATACGCAGTAGAAACTTTAATGTGCGAAGCACTATATTTGATAAATCTCCCACGCGTCTGCTGCATATGGTAATTCTTTTTCCAAAATTATCAATGACATACTTTGCTGCACATAATCAAGTTAATTTTGTCAATAATCCTACGAATACTATTTTTTAAATCATCGGTTATGTGGGGATTATTTGCGTAAACTTAATCCTTAAGAAAAGCCCGAAGGGAAAAGCCTAGTCGTGTTAAATCGCGCAATCTTGAGGGTCAACCAATGTCATCATTTCGGGAAATTACACAGCCAGGTAATTTTTCGTGCAGTTTCTCTGGCAGTGTGGCAAGTAGCGCCTTGTTGGAAAAAAAAGGTTATCGAGGTCCATATGTTCCAGAGGAGGACAGAGAAACTTAGTCAACATCCGACAATATCGTTCACTTTTAACAATTACTGCTTCCTAATTCCCATTTTCAAAAAGGTAAGCTCCAAGCACACCTTAGGACGAAAATCCACACCAAGCCGTTACGCGACGAGGATACAGCGGTTTCCTGACAGCTTTTTTCACCTATGTCTTGTGTCCCATCTCTATATATCTCTTCTCTTCTCGTTATTCATTTTTGCAAGTCAGTATGGTGCGTAGAAAATTCTCCATCTTCTTAAATTTGCAATGCCTTTGTTCTTATGTCTTCGTTATTTCTGTGTTTTGTGTTATTTTGAATTTCTTCAAGACCTGGTTTTCTTGCTACTATTTTTATTTCTCGATAGTGATTTCTTCGTGCTATTTCTATCTCTTGTTACGAATGCCTTCCCCTAATGTTTCCATTTAGTGTTATATTGAACAGTGCGCGGATACTTTATGATAATATTCCTATTCTCGAACTTTTCATTTTTACTAGACGTATCAATTTATTTTGGCCTTCCGCTGTATCCGCGTATCAGCATCTTTGAAGATTTTATTTCCGTTGATACTGCTTAAGTTCAATGTTGTTGTAATAGCACTCATCTATAATCTGATTTGAGATGAATATTGAAAATACTGTAGAACGTTCTTATCTAAAACCTTGTTGATACTTCGTAACTTTTGTGTGCGGTGAATTTCCGAAGCTTTCACAGACTTTTGTCTCTTCTTTATGTGTTGCAACTATTATTATGCTTCTCCATCCCCCCGGCAAATTTCCTCCAATTTATTAGTTCTGAACGTATTTCATCGAATTGCGTTAAAAATCTGGGAAGGAACGTTTCTGAAATCAAATCCGATAATTTGTTCTCCCTCTTACTTTAGATATTAGAAAGATAATGATTTGTCCAAAAAAGTAACTAGATTAAAAACGAACTGTTTTAATAATCTCTAGCTGCTGTTTCTTCATCGAGCAAGTTACCGTCGTGAAAACCTACACCGTAAAAGAAATTTTGAAAATTTAGAGATATTTTGAGAACTTTAAAAACCACAATCTGCGATATAACTTTACTTTCGCATATGTTGTCTTTCACTGTGAATGTTAACCACGCATTTAACAAGGTATATTTAAAAAGCCAAACTTGATACACTAAAAATAATATTTTTGCATGTGACTTTGTACCGTAGGATGGGATGAAGCCGATCTAATTTTAATGTTTATTTTATTGTTGATGTGATATTTACCTAAAAAGTTCGCCTTGTTTTCTCTTGTTTTTTAAAATCTGTCTTATTATTTGCCGATTCACTTTACACCCCATTGTGTGGGGAGAAGCGGATCAATAAATAATTGACCAAAGACCATTGTAATTTTAATCGACATGAAGTGGATCATTTCTGTAATTTTAACAAGTAGATCAGTGAGAATTAAAACAAAAGAATTAAAACAAAAGCAAACGGCCAGTACAAAAAATGGTCTAATCTATAGGAGGTAAAGTCAACAATAAAGAATAGCTTATTTTTCAAGTAGATTTGGTATATCTTTTCTAACAAAAACAAATCTTAACTAAAGCAAATAAAAGCTCTTCAAGGAAGCAGACTATATCTGGATATCATATGTTTAAAGTCAGTTTTGTGGGTATCTTTTTTTCTTTTTTTTAAAAGAGAACAACAAAAATGTTTTTAACCTACTCTAAATTATAATTGGAATAAAATAGTTTTAGGTGGTGTTGATAGGTGATTTGAATACTTATGGATACACAATCAAAAATATTGGATGGGAAACCCCACTCTTGTAAATATTCTTATTTGTTATTTTTCTTCATCAAGTCTTATATTTGGGAATGATTTTTATTTTAAAACCGAAAAATAAATAAATATTCAATATGATATCCTCCAGCTTGTACATATTTTTCCTTTTCTTTCTGAGCTTTCAGAGACAGAAGATATCTTTCCAACAATTTCTCATTTAATGCATTTTTTAACGCCCCATATGTTTTATTCCAAGCTTGAGCACTGTATTCAACATCCTTAAATAACCAAAAGAAAAGCGATTGAAAAATATTAAAACTAAGATCATTAATATCCCACCGGGTAAATCACATTTTGTTTGTGTCTCAATCTTTATTACACGAGCTGTCCAGTTTAATTTGTCCCACTGTAGATCATCATGAAAATTGTTGGGAAAACGTCAAAAACAAATGTAAAATTTATTGTAGCGTTGTCATTAACTATACTTACTAAACACAGAAAGAATCAAGAGATTAAGGATTCTAGCGTGAGGTAACCTAAATAATTGGTAAAAAATCGTTGGTTAGTAATTGCAAAAAAAAATTAATATCAAATGAGATTAATTTTTTTCGTCTTACACAAATGAAGAACCAAAAGTGTTTTATTTTTGTTATAATGTTTCTCATCTGTTGGCGCATTTGGAACGAGGCAAGAATTTGTGCATTATTTTGGAAAATTGCAGTTGGCAAGTGTTACAAATACGTTGGTATTAATTGTATAATAAATATCTCAAAATAATTTAGGACCTGCTCTATTTTTCTTGTATGTTATGCGCGCAATTCGGCACAGAAGACGTTTGGAAGACGTGCCCGTTGATAGGTTTGAGTTACGCATGCTTACGTTTACCAATGTTTACTTTTAATTTGCTTATATACATAATGAGACGTATTCTACGGTTGTGTTTTGGGTGTTACCAACATAATTGGCCTAAATCAACCTTACAACTCCAATACTATTAACAATAATGTCCCTAACCAATATTTTATATTATTTTTATATTAAAATTTTTCTGTTTGTAATGTTGTAAATATGAGAAATTGTTTTCTAAGAAAACCTTTTAATTTTCCATCTTCCATCTCTTTCGGTAGTTTTCACAATAGTGTTCTACGAAAATTAGATGGAAGAAAAGTTATCCGAAAATTCGACGTTACGCGAACTCTCTGTGTTAACGCGTCACGCACGAATATCCCGCATACTTTCGAATAACCAAAAAATGAATTTATCTTAGTCTTGAAATGCAACACAAGATTGCGGCAGCCGCCACCCGCTCCCTTATTCACGATGGCATTTGTTGAATATCACGGCGATACACGTTTCATAAAGAAAAAATTAAATAAATAATTCCTGAACCCCGTGAATTGACTCTTTCTGTCGTAACGAATGAACCTGACTCGGTCCGATTAGATTTGGCATGAAGTAAGGCAAGTTGCGGGTTCGATTTGAAACTATCCCAACTCGGCTCCATTGAACCCGGCATAAATTCAAATGAATTTGATTCAAATTGATATTAAACCCATTAAGTTAATATAAGGACATATACCAGTGTTCAAGGTATTCGAACATCCAATTTTATTTAAGCGAAGCCATTTTTGGAAAAAAATCTATACTTACGGTTATATTTTATAGTAAAGTTATTAATAATAAAAGGAGAAGTCAAAACTATAGAAAAAGAACATGGTCTTGTGATATCTAATCTAAAATATGTGTTCTTGATTAAATTATTTTTCCGCGCATGAAATTTATCAATGGCGGTTTTTCCAAACAAGTCCCCGTCGTTCATAAATTCTTGGTACAATTATCGACAATAAATAAACAAATTCGAATTAATTAATTGAACTATTTACTTTCAATTTGTTTTTTGTGCAGATAAACGGCCCGTTAATCTTTTGATACGAGTATTAATCTTAATCATGACCAACAGCATATCGTAGAGAAAATAAAAGGTCACATATATACCTATATACATAATTTGGAACATTACATAAAACGTGCAGTAGCAATTCTCTCATATGCTTAAGTATCGTAAATATATCGGCTCGAAACGCGCCTATCTCCAAAGCTCTCCTCCGGTATTGTTGTTGGTCGCGGTCGTCTGTGGTGGGGCAACAACTGAGCGTCGTTTTCCTCTGTCCTATGCACAACGTTCGCGGGAGGGATCCAGTTCTAAGCCGCGCTTCTATCGGTTAGGTTGCGTCGCCTCGTACGACGAAATTCAGACAGCACACAACACTTATATACATACATATATTTAAGTAGATATATCTGTATACTTATATTGCGAGCGCATATCGGAAAGTCGACTCTGCGAGGCCGGTAGTGACGTAACCGGAGGAACCACGGATCCTGTCAAGGGCACTATGGTGCTACAGGTGTTAGATCTAGTCAGTACAACTAGTGAACCTTTTTACGGTGATTGTCCCGCACAGACGTATACGGACCTGGACATTAACGCTTCCGGGCACACCACTTGCACGGTGGTGCCGCAAGGTAAACGCTTAGCACCGTCTCGTTCATCGATTGTATTTTTATATTCCAACCATACAAATGACGACAACTCTAAGCAGATCTTCAAAAAGAATCCTTTAAAATTTAGATCTCGTTTCTATTTTTACAAATCCTCGATGCTTTACATGTAAACGTAATAAATTCTTTTTTTATGTATTCGAATCTGATCAAAACGCTTTACAAACGATACTCCACTGTTTATTTTAGATGTAAAGCAACATTAAGATATTTTTCTACTATTAAATTCATTGCTACATTATGCTGTTCTTGAATAATGCTATTATTTGGCCAATTTCCAATGATTTTCCGTTTTTCTTTCTTGTCGGAATAGCCTAAGATGAGAATCGCCCCAATTTTAGATTCGAATCTTCGAAATTTAGTGAGCATCGAATAAGTAGGCAGAATTACTTAAATGTTCCAATGTTTATCGTCAAAAAATATTTTTGATTGATAAATTATCAACGTTAAGAAATAGTAGGTTGTTTACTTATCTGTTACGCATTTAAGGTATGTCAATATTAATAAATGCATACGTTCAATACTTGCAATAAAAATTGTCTATATTTAAAAGTCACATTCACGATAGCGTTAAAAAGGTATTTATTGTATCAAAAACTATATGCAAACTAGATGTTATTAAATTTAATTATTTGTTATTAAATTAATAAATGTAAGAGTATTATTATATAATGACGAAAATAGATTGATACCTTTTTTTTTAAATTTACGGTGCTTTTCTATCCAATGACTTGATTTGCTTTATTTATAATATCTAGCGTTGAATAGTTATTTTAAATGCGCCACACATATGTTATTTATTGCTAGATTCAGGGTTATAATATTTTAGTTTATATTTTCAAGAACAGTCTTTTTTTCAAAGAAAACAAGGTTTGAATTTTCTCCAAATTAATAACTATTTGACCTGTATAAAACGTTGCTTAAGTAGCAATATTTTAAAATTGTTGAGAAATTATTGTAGTGGTCTTTACTAGAGACCATCATAACAATAGAGAAAATAACATTCAAAACTTACATCAAATGTAGGCCTAATTAGTTACTTACTTTATATCAATTAGTTCAATTAGAATCTTTTTCTGTATATTTATTTATATCAGGAATGATTTTTGATTTATTATGTTTTTGTCACAAACTCCATAATACGTTTAACTAACTTGCCAATATTGCAGAATTCTTAAGTTTATAAATTGGGGATAACAGTTGTGATTTTATCTAAGCTGAAGAAATTGTTACTGTTGTTATATGCTTATTTCATTTATTATAGAAATACATAAAAAGTTATTTGATTTATTATTAAACACTCTAAATACGATAGCGACAACAAAATAGTCGGTATCGACCCTTTGGGGGTCGATGAAATTTTACGGGAAATGATCAAGGGGTCAATTGGGAAGTCCATAGCTTACTACGGAAAACAAGAAACAAAGTTGAATATCTTTGAAGGAGATAATTTGAAGATTGCGCAATTTTAGGCCATATATTGACAAAATTGCATCAACACATCAAGCGCTTCACACTGATTTAAATCAAGCTTTTGCGCAATTATAATCTGCGATTTTGTTTCTGAAAACTTGTTCTCATATTCGTAAATGTTGTATGCCCTGACGGAGAAAGGTTTAAGGGGGCCGATGAAAAAAACCATTCTTTTAAAGGGGGTCGATGCAAAAAAAGGATTGAGATTTTCTTGTTTACAATTTAATATGATCTTTTAAATATAATAAAAGAGTGCTCGTAAAACATAGCGTAATTCTCGTGCGTGTGGGCCTAAATTGGAGTGTTAATTTTAGCGTTCGATTCTTCATTGTGTACTATTTATGTTTTCGTCGACTAGTATTATCTTCTATAAAAAAATCAAATTATCTAACTATAAATCCAAGAAACTGTCGTAAATTGCCACGACACGTTCTTTTTATATTCCAATTAATTATTAACGTTTCAGAAAGGCGTAATTTATGTTATCATTTTTGGAATCGTTTAATGGTCACCTTAAAAACCTATTTAATTCAAAAGCGATCATAAAGTTTATTACAAAATTGCCATTTTATTATTTCACTTTTGCTTTCTATTGGTTGCTAGTCGGAAGAGCAGCCAGACTCCAGTACCTAATTTTAATTCTATAATAAAGAATACAGTTCCAAATTCATATTTACAATTGCTTAAAAGCAGCCCAGCTTTAATATTTTAGAAACGAATTCAGGTATATGGTGAAATAAGATTAAATTCGTTTTTTTTTGTAACAATGCTCTCTGTGTTCAAATCATGTTGGAATTATCCGTCGCATGCACAAGACCTATAAATAGATATAGATATAATTTATGGTGTTAAAGTTCTAGGTTACATTTTTTAATTGGACAATCATTGATTTTACTCTGATACGTTATTCATAGAAATTTTATTTTTGCATATATCCTATCAATCACATCTTCTCGAAAGCATTCCCTATATAGAGAATTAATTTTAATTAATTTTATTGGATAAATTTTAGAATGTAATAATTTCATTATTCAAATGTGTATGTATTTAATTTACTTTACATTTGAAATTGGGGTTGTATTCACTTTTAATTGTTTTTGGTTGCGAGTTTGCGAGACGAAGCAATGCTGCTAGTAACCTTTTCCCTCGATTTTTCTTCAAATCAATTTTTGTCTTTGTCTTGTACATGGGGATAAGACCCGTTGTTGTTTTCACAAGAAAAGAGTTCAATAAATAACATCTAATACGTAAAACAAAATTTACAATCGGACACTTTAATTATATATCCTCGAACTCTATAGCGCTGGAATACAGAAACACTTCACTGAAGCCCGTTACCACAATACTTTACTGGCACTGGGCGCACGTTTCAATAGCGAAGCTATCATCATCAGCAGTTTTGCGAGTGAAATATTGTGGTAAGAGTTTTAGTGAAGTGTTTCTATATTTCTTAAATTCAAAATTAATTAAATGCGTTGTGTATCAGTCGACGTTGCCCCACACACACGGTATTTAAAATACTGTCGTGAACATGGTAACCATGGTAACTTATCGAACTTCATAATTTCAATGTATACCGCACGTTGAAACCTTTAAAATTTAAATTTTAAAGCTATGAAATTATGAAGAACAAATACATTTTGTACTTGGCTTGAACTGGACAGGACTTTCGCTGAGAACATCGTAGAACATTGGCGCTTGAAGAACTGCAGTAAAATATCATGAATTTCTCACATTTTAATCAAATAAAATTTCTAAAAATAGCTGCCAATTAGGGTTTCACTTAGAAAAATTTCTCACTCATTTAATATTTTAATCAACGTTTATCCATGAGAAAATCATTTTGTTTTTCGAAGGAATCTCATTGCAATACATACATGTGCAATATGCCCAATGCCCAATATAAATATATATAAATTAACTCTCTAAGATGTTTTTTTAGTCACCTCTTTGGGAATTTTCTACGACGTTTTGCTACATGTTGTGTATGGTGCATCTATTACAATTTTTAGCAATATCTGCTATAATTATAGAAATATTTGCTAGATTTTGTCCGATATAAACCGACGAAATGTCTGTTTTGGTAGTGCTAAATTTGCTGTTACTCATTGCTTCCATTCTAACATCCATTAATTTGTTTTATGACAAAGAATAACACACACATGTCGGTTCCAGGAAGTTTATAAAAAATTTTCTGAAACACGTAAGAAGTATTATCGAGAGGGACAACTTTTTATGCAAAAATTGACTCTTCAAGCGCGTGCCCCCGGAAACTTCCCCCTTAAAAAATCTTAAATGGGAAGGGGTATCGAGTAATACCTCATTTTAATTGTCACATTAAAGTAATGGTAAAAAATTGAATCAACGACCGCAAAACCGGCATAAAATCGTAGCTAAAACATGCATTTTTATCAACTAAATAAATGCAAACACGATAACAAATATTCTGCATTAAACATAACTTAAAACTTAAATAACCATAAGGTTATTTATTTTCGTTGTTTTTGAGAATTTATAAAGGTTTTTAATATTGGTTTTTGTTCCGATGATCCTAAAATCGATTGACCAGCTAACAATACAGAACAAAACAAACTAGAAGATTTTCTTAAAAATCTGCAGCAAAAAGTTGTCCCCTCCGATAGTATTCCTTACGTGTTTCAGGAAATTTTTATAAATTTCCAGATTTCCAGAAATTTAGGGTCGGAAGCTTTCAAATGAACACCCGTATATACTGTATTAGAAAAATAAAAGGCAGTGAACCAGGTAATACTAAAATTAAAGAACGGTCGCATGATTTGAAATTGTAGGGAGACAAATATAAAACGGACGAACGTTTTTGCTATAAATAATAACCTAACATAAATAATAATAAGCAAATATACATAAACTAATTAACACTATACTGATACAATATAATTAGACCCCAGATACTAATTGCATTTGGGACTGGCAACTTCCAAAAGTGGAAACCCGTTTGAACTCGAACACATTCAATGGGATGAAGCTGGAGAAGCAGAAAATTATTTATACTTATTAACACGAATAGAGTTTTATGATGAACTAAACTCCAAAATTGACGCACAAAAGTTACAGATATTACGCAAATAGGAGATTGGGCGAAGTTACTGCTTTACGTAACTTACATTGGTGCACACCCTAAAAAGGAAAAATTCAGATTTTGATGAAACCCTAGAGACTGAAGGTGTTTTAGTATAGTTGCGGCTAAATCGCCAGATTTCAGGGTACAGCCCCCTTCAAAGATTTACAACATTTTTAAATTTTTGTAAATATCTCGGAAACTATAACCATATATATATTTTTAGTACACAATTTCAAATATATTACGTAACCTCAATCAAATATTCATGAAAACAGAAAGATCTTCAAATGAAGTACGTCGGTATTGAGCAACCTGCAATTATTATAAAAATTATCTCTAAACAAATTTTCAAAATAAAAAATTGCAGGTCTTATATTATGTCATGCTTCATGTTTTCAGGAACTATTTGAAAGGAAAATACATTTGGCAACACTGTACTCGCGCAGTATTTTCTGAATTTTAATAATCACATTATAGAACGCAAACGATATTAAAAACATACTTTGAAATCAAAGAGGAAACATTACAGAAAGATAGCATTAATGACCCTTCTTCATTCTAAATTGCAGCTATCTTTATCGACAAATATTGAATAATACCCTCTATTTATGGTAACCAGCGAGAAGTTTGTGAAGTTTTATGTTCCCAGATTAGTTTGTTTTCAATTTTAATGTAATTTTTGATTGTGCTATTTTTTATCACAAATGCTTTGATAACATGTTTGACAATCTATAAAACAATTCCAGCAGTATTAGTTCTGATATCTACCCGTTTACATTGTCACGTATCAAAATGAACAAACGCGAGCAGTTACAAAATTCTTAGCAAAACGAGGAAAATCTCCGAGGATGATTATCCTTCAAAGTCAGCTATTTGTCAATGATCAAAATTATTTAAACATGGTCGATAAATCCTCATCCAGGTCGGCCGGTTGCCTTGATTATTTCCGATGTTATTGAAAAAAACCAAAAGTTTGAGTACTGAAGGATACAAGGTTAAAGAAGCGGCAATTAACAGCCTTACTAGGAGCTTCAAAAGCCACCGTTTTCAGTATTCTATAGGAATACCTTGGAATGACGGAAGTTGGTGTAAGATGAGTGCCACGAATACTTTCGCCATTCCAAATGCGTGTCAGGGAGGAGAAGACGTGTAAACAATTTTTGGCGCATTGTGGAGAACCGAATTTAATTATCAATCGACTTGTCACCGACAAACAAGAATAAATGCTATAGCATATTAAGGACCCCAGCTTTAAATCCGCTCCTTCTACAAGAAAAATAATCGCAACTATTTCTTGGGATTGTCAAGAAGAGTTAATGATTAATTATAGTGTCCAATTGCTGCACGATAATCCACTATAAGTCTATAAGTAAAGACTTTCAAAAGCTGTAGTTGCCGCTTCATAGAAATTAATCATCCACCCTATAGTCCATATCTAGCTCGCTGTAACTATTTTTTGTTTCCAAATCTCAAAAAAACCCTAACGGGAAAGAATAAAAAAAAGCACCAAGGGAATGACGAATTTGTAGCGGCTGTTGAAAGGTAATCTGCAAATAAAGCAAAAGAAATTTTTTATAATGGATTAGAGATGCTATTAAGACGGTGTAATACCTGTATCTGAAAACAAGAAAAATACATTTTTATTGCTGTTCTAATCTTTTTTTTTTTTCGTGCATAATCCGGGAAATAAAAACGACCCCTCATTTTATTTTCCTGGAAACAACATTTTTGAGAACAAACTTCCTAATATGCGTCAGCATTATATCGAAAATATGCTCAGCAAAATATTTACATTTTATGGTAATAAAATTGCAAAACATTGATACTAAAAAGGTTTAAAACAAACAACAGATAATTTCATTACATGATGTAGAACGTTTATTATACGATTTTCCAGCGATGCCCAAACACCTTCCTTTATATAAATCAAATCAGAAAATGCAGGATTTTTTTGCAGCTCATTCTGCGTTGATCTGCAATGATATTCCACTTGCAATTAGATTATTATTGTTTTTGTTTGTACCTATACGGTTACATATCTTTATAATACAGAATTTAGACAATATCTTATCAAAAGGAAATTGACTCTTAAAATGTCAGCTTATCTATCGTGTACTCTCGAATTTTGCAACTACTATACTTACTGCTTAAGTTTAACGGACTAAATCGTTATCATTTATTCAATGATATTCGCGTTCATTCATAACTAACTAGACCGTGCACATAGAAATGGGTACGCACGTGCTATTCATACGTAAATGATAGATGATCCAAAATTGTTGATTTTTATTATGCTCTCATATTCTTCTCTATTTAGATGAAATGTGCGTCCATTACAATTAGCAATGAACGTTTAATTAGAATAACTATTACGATGAAATTAATTGGTAATCTCAATTTAATTGCTGTTAATTGAGAAATACTGTCTTATTCGTTATATTTGTTTGAAGGCAAAAAATTCAAACGCCTTTAAAAATTACATATCACATCATACGTAAAAGATCGGGATACATATACAGAAGCTTGTAAAGTACTTAAATATATATCTGCGTACATAAACAATGTTAATTTTAGATTTATTGCTGCAATGAAATATTTAAACAACCGCAATGTTTGGCCAAAAATCGCGGATTATTAATTGTTCCTGCGTTGGTAAGACGCGAATAAATCAGGACACATTGAAATTATTGCTTGCCAATAGATACATCGAAGTTGCCGCCTACCGGGATCGTTCTGTGTGCGTGAAGAGATTTCAATGCTGGATTCCCGTTTTAAATTGTACTAATTCCCGCATAAATTAAATGAACGTATATACATATTTACAATTACAGCTTAGTTATTTTTTTAATTTACAAAAAAAAAATTACCCTCACTATTTTACATTCAATCAAGAACTTATTGAACATATATCACGGTCAACAAAAAAAAATTAAATTAATTTTCAGGATATCGAGTTTCAAAGGTCACCTACTTAAAATGCAATGTTATAAAATGTGCGGTTTAATACTTGGGTTTGCCCATTGAAACTTTAGGAAATAATTAAATATAGCGGAAGTGGTTAAGTGGAGTGTGACGTAAGGATATGTAATCTATGTATGGTCTACCTGTACCACAAAAAAAAAAATACCATATCGATTATATTTTCAAAACGGGGAATTGTTTTTTTGCTCTAAATCTTCTTCAAACCACACAGAAAAAAGAAAGAATAAGTTCTACAATAATAGCAAATGCCGCTGCAAATAGTGAAACAATATTGTAGGAAACAAGAGTGGCGCAAAACGTTCAACGTTTGCTACAATAAACATATATTTTTCAACATTTGCGCAAGCGTATCTATCCTTCTTACGGGAATGCAAATATAATGAATTTTAAAAGTTAGCACATTAAATTACACAAATTGCCACAATTACTTGAATAGCTAATACATTTTACCGCAAATTAAGCAGTGTTCTTACAATTATAGTAGTTGAAAGAACAAGTAAACGAAATAACCACAAAACAGCTTCGCCATTTGCAAAGAAACACACCTGCGCTCGTAGGTGTGTGATCACTAAAGTTCGCCACTTT
The DNA here is from genome assembly GCA_902654985.2 of Oryctes borbonicus. Taxonomy (NCBI): domain Eukaryota; kingdom Metazoa; phylum Arthropoda; class Insecta; order Coleoptera; family Scarabaeidae; genus Oryctes; species Oryctes borbonicus. The sequence continues at coordinate 1,905,117 of LR736881.1, read as the reverse complement.
CCGTGCGCTTCACAGGCGAAGGTATGGGAGTGGTCGTTCGGGTGTGTGATTCGTAATATATGTGCAAGCAATCATATTGCAGCAGTAACGCATCCAGTATGTGTTTGAGCGGTTGCACGCGATCGTAGCGAAGTGCTGCATATACGTTACACGTTAATAAAATGTCATCGATAAGTGGATCAAGGAAACGACCATTGTCAAGTAAAGATTTCCTGGATTGAATATACGATGGTGCAAAAATAAAATATTTAGTTTGCCATATGTCTCTAATCTGTTGGTCAAACACACTCACTATTTAACAACTGACATATCTAATGATGTAAAAATTGAATTTCTTGGTGTTCAATTCATATGGACAAACCCTTATGTCAATTGTACTGTGTTGCAGCAAAGTGAATAATTCGCTGTTTTACATTGAACAATTTCAATTAAATATAACAAAATGGTTAATGGTATCCTTTTACTTAAACTCTTCTCCTAAAGAAACATATACGAGGGTAGCCTAAAGTTTCAAGCCTCAAAATGAAAGTGGCAACCGCATGTTGGGTACCGGCCTGGCACGCAATTAGGACCAAAACTGCTTTCGAACGAACTTCTTCAAAGCCCAGTGGAAGCACTCTAATGAGTCCCAGTTTTGGCCTCGATTAATAACTTTAGATGAACACCGGCATACTCCTGAGGCCAAGGCCTAGTCGAAACAATGAACTGTTCCATCGGTGAGGAAAGTGATGGTGAGTGTTTTTTTGAAAAAGGAAAAGGCATTCTACGCAACGTTATTTGACAAGCTGAAGGTAAGAATTACGGAAAAACGGCAACATTTGAAGAGAAAGTCTTGTGGGTTGTTTTGTTCCGCCAATACAACATATCGTCTCACACTTCAGTGATCACCCTGGCAAACCCTGGCACCCTGAGAAAACCATCATATTATAAATTCCTTTTGCAAAACAAGATGCGTACTACTATTTGGACGGATTAAAGAATGGAAGGAATCGCTGGGAAAGAATAGAGATTCACAAAAAGACTATGTTGAAGTATAAAACTGAATTAGACAAAAAAAAAGGTACTCATTTCTAGGTTACACTGGAAACTTTTCAAATTACCCTCGTAATCTTTAACAGCGATTAAATGCTAAGGAAATTCCATACGTAACAAAATATTTCTTCTTCGTTATCTGTGCAATAACAATAATAGTGCAGCAGTATGCTAAGATAGTAAATGGGATAATAACACGTAATTATCTCTTGCTGTAATTAAAATTTTTGAAAACGAGGCTTATAAAATGAGACGTTTTTGAAGGCAATCAAGGCTGCCTATTGAGAAAACGCTTTGGAATCTATATGATATATTGTTAGTCAACAATCTTATGTTTAATTGTTTCGAAATTCAATTGTACAGTTACTAAAAAAAGTAAATAAACTACAGCGAGTTGAGTTTCTATTTCGCACACAAGCTTAACTTTTCAAAAATCGTAAATTACAATTACAGTTGATAATCAACGCTGAAACTACTCGACAATTGTATAATAATTTCGCCAAAGGGTTATTCGGCTTGATACGTAATAGCGCGGCTGTACATTAGCAAGAATTAAATGAATTTTTTTCGTACACTGCAGCACACATAAACAACATATATATGCATAAATTCGTTTTGCGTTAAAAAGATTCAGGCCACGGTCACAGACAACTACTATTGCAGAGGTATTTCTCTTATTATTATACACGCTACTTCACTTGTTTCAACAACCGTAATTCATTTTTTTACGCTATTATCATTATTATTGTTGTTGTTAGCGCTAGCTGCCGCTGCGCCGTTGTTGTGTTTTGTTACTCTTGCTATTATTAAAATGTTACTTTCAACATAGTCCAGGTGTATCCAGGTGTACGAACTTAATGAAATTGCGTAATCGAAGAAGTATAGTGCTTATGCTTGTTTAGTACGCTATTACCGTTGGCTGTCTGGCGGAGTCGCTACACTTTCTACCGTGTAGGTACATACTTACGAGTAATTGATTGGAATGACATGTATTTAGCGGTTATTAATCAAAATCAGGCAGCGCTTTGGCGGCGTAGAGAAGTAAGCGGTATCAATCCTTCTTTTACGAAACGTATTCTAAAGATTTTTTCGCTGGCTCTGATCGCAATAACTCCTAGAAAAGACAAGCACGAGCTTCATCGAAAGTGAACCGCAATAACAATAATAACAATGATAGAAATGGTAATTTTTGTGGTATAATAGCGAATGTTGTTGATGAAGTCTTATCGAAACTCTTGGAAAACGAGCGAGCCTATTTCTGTTTAGAAATTCACAAAAACTCTCACAACTTTATCCGCAATTGGTTTTCTACGAATAAATTAAAAAGCAACTGTGATAACACAGAATAATTGTTGTTGTGAATAATTGTTCTACAAAAATGCACCGTCCGATTTCCGTGCAAGGTACAACATATATAGAAAGCTGCAAAATACACTTCTTAGTTCATTATGGCAGGAGTTACTATTGCCCACCAGAATAAGGAAGCATTTCCCCTTTAATTGAAGTTACCACGCATATTCCACGCGTCATTAAATGAGAGTCCCATGTCACCCTCTGATAAGCTTCCATAAAGTGCTCGATTATTATGGAGTTAAATTATACAACAGATTACCAGAAGAATGGAGATCTTCCTTCTATCAATTTTAAAAGGAGAATAACGAAAATGGCGTTAAAAATTAGAGTGCGATGGCATCGAGTGTTTTAACCATTGCTACGCTTTGTTTGTCTCTTATTTATTATATTGTTTGTCATATACAATTTTTAGTGTCTTTTCATTATTTATACTTTTATTATTTATTTTTATTTATACATGTAAAAAACGAAAAAAAGTGGTTTGATTATAAGAATAAAAATTAAAAATATAGTAAAACGAGTAATATTGATGCGAATATCATTGAATACTTGCATACGTGGTAATACCAAAATGAGGTTCAAACCTCGTGCAATATAGAATCCTGGTTGTGACATCAAATTGTATGTTATAGAAACATATGTTAATTATACACATAGTTTTTTTCAGCGGCATAAATCTTGCAATATTTTAAAAATTAATAAATCAATTAACAAAACAGGCTCCTCCACCAAAAATACACACTTGCATATCTCTCAACTAGCTTGGTTCATTTTCTTTGAAGTGATTGGTTAATTTTGTGTTACTGCCCAGTAAAAGGACACGCTTTAATGAGGCAAGTGTAAATGCCGAAAATATTTCAGTTATGAGGTACCAGAGGTAAACCCAAACATTGAGGAAAGCGCTAAAAGCAAACTATTACATCGAAAAAAACGTCAAAAACAGAAAATTATGTCGAATTATGCCTGCCGATAATTCAGATTCCTCTAATTTTCATTCAATTTTTTTTGGGGAGGAAGTAGTTTTTAAATAGAATTAACATTTGCGCAAAATTACTTTCAAAGGAACACCAGAATCCCGAAAATTTAGCTAACTGTGGAGAATAAAAAAAGGAAAAAAAATATACAACGAGATACCCGGTCCTCCCTATGTACTTATATTTTTTTCCTAAAATAATCATTGAGAGTCTGTAATATACTTCAATTATATTCTGGAAAAGAATTACATGTATTGTAGTTTGTGAGATATTTACGAAAATAGTAAACCGCGCAAATCTTTCAAGGGAGCTGTACTCCAAAATCGGATGATTCAGGGTGATTACGTAGTGTCTACACCAAGATACTCTTCAATCTCCAGAGTTTCATCGGAACTTCGAATCGAAAATTCCGGTTGCTGGTGTTTCCTTGTTGGTGGCAAAATTTCTACTGGCGCGTGTCGGACAGTCTTGATATTTCTTATAAGGGGAACAGAAATATCAGCATCTCATTGGCTTACAGAAGTGCCCTTTTTTGGGAAATGCTTTTTATGACGATTTACGTTACTTGCATTTTTGTAAATCTTTAAACGCGATTTACCTCTAGATGATGCCATGAAGGAGCAGGGATCGGTCGAGTTACCTAAGTCATTTCTCTTGAGCTTCTTGAATTTATTTAATTGTAAAGCGGGAGGAAATAAAGGCATGAATATATTCTTGTTTTTCAACTAACTAGTATTTAAGGGCATTTTCCTTCTGTTTGTAGTAATTCATTGCTAATTGCTGGATTAGTAATTATTAGTTTTATTACCAATACTATTAGGTTTCTTATAACGATAGAAATTTGCATTTAATCATCCTATAATTTTTTAATTGGACGGAAAAGACAACTGCAATTAACTTGATGACAGTGTGACCATTATTAATAATTAATAAATTAAATCTCTGCTACGTAGATAGATTTGTTGTAAAGATGTTTTTTTTAGAAATTTTGGATGAACCTCTGCAGTTTTCTTTTTTCTTTCTTGAAATTAGTTGAAGGATGGTCCACTGAAATGTTGATGTGTATGATTAATGGCAATACATGTGTTCTGCCATATGTTCATAGTCGACAGAATTGATTTTTAACTTTTTAGGATTATATTGTATATGAATAACCCTGTTAGTACTTCTACTCGCTAAAAGATGCCACTGTCTTTGCTGTCTTTGGTTAGGCTGATATTGATGCTTTCGCCTTATTTTGTCCTAAAATATTCTGATTCTCCTCCTATTTCACAATTCCTTATTTTCGGTGGCTTTTTTGCAAACAATACTAATGGCATGTTCGCTGCTTCTTTGGCCAGCTTATAGGCCATTTCATTTCTATCGATACTTTAGTGGTTCGGGACCCGCGTATTAAACCATTCAATTTCTACTGGCCAATTGGTAGCAAAACATTGACATAATCCGATGAGTTCGGAAAATACAAAGTCGCATGGATTACCTGAACGTATAAGCTAAGAGCAATGTGATGTTTGTGCTTGGCTCAATTTATCAAATTATCGGCATGAGTAAGGTAGTCTGCTAAGCAAACGATAAATATTTAAAGTATCCGGCTCTGCAATTTAAGAGGATTAATTTTACACGCAGTCCCAATTTTCAAATTGTAAAAACGCTTTCACAGTTTACACTACATTTAAAATGATACTAATATCAAGCCAAATTCACCTTTTTTCACGGAGCATTCGCGAAGAATTTGCTTACATTCCTCACCGAGCGGCAATTTTTTTTCTCGGCATAGAACCGTAAGCGAGAAAGACTCCGTTCTGTGTATAAGAAAATTAAACAATCGCATAAAATTAAGTATAGTTAGGTACACAAAGCACAGGATCAGGTCTTTGTAATGGTTTACGACTGCACTCCTTTTTTTCTGCTTTTTGCTTAATTATCTAATCTGTATTTGCTGGCGTTTTACATCATTTAACCAGTCCGACTTCAAAGCAAACCGGGCAGATTTTATAAACTCGATTTTCATTATCACTTTCGCATAACTTGCTGGGATGTTATGGAGCGACGTATCATAGCTACTTAAACAAAATATTTGCATCGTTTTTTTACGGGTAGTAAACGGTGTGCGACTGTAAAAATGATTTTTTCGACTTAAATTTTTGCAAATCTATTTAACAGCGAGGGAAATCGAAGAACCAGAGTTAAGCTTATTTATCTTAGCGGTATACTTAAATTTTATCCTCGGATTTCGTGTAAAACTTTAATAAGTTTTCTGTACGGAGTTTATTGATTTATTAGAGTGTAACTCCTCCATATCAAATTTTCATTTTTTTTTATTTAAGTAACTTTAAACGTTTGGAAATTCTTGGCTGATAAATACAATCCTTCTATTTTCTTTTAGTTTCGGAAATAGTTAGTAGTTGATATGGTTGAAGCAGTTCAAAGCCTTGTTTTATAAAAAAAGCCCAAGCTTTTTCCCAAAAACCAAGGTGAGGGCTTTTATTATTATCAATTTTTGTAGACGGATGTAAAGTGGCATGTTTCCATTTCTTTTGGACGTTCTTCGTTTCTTTGTTGTAGTTACGGTCCTATGTTTTATCGATATGATTTCAAAAACATTCTTTCATTCAATGCCATCCGCTGTATAACTTCTCTGATTGCCATTTTTCATCAACCCAATTCTTTGTAGTAGCATATAAAGAGATCGCCTTAACATTTTTGGACTTGTTAATCAAAAAATTCACAATGTGCAAACTGCTAAGGTTTTGGTAATCAAATTTGGAGAAATTATTAAACAACCACGTTTTCACTTTTGTGATGTAATTCCAACGTTGAATATTTTATTGGTCGATAACCCTTATTAAGTGTTCGATTAATTGTAACCCCTATTAGTCAATGTAACTAGCCCCGACATGAATTTTCAAATTCAAAAATTTCATTTTGGTGGACTTTAAGGTAGTTGGGCTAAGAAAGAGGAATTACTAATTTCAATTAATATATATATGTACCTCTAGTTTTCTATTTAGATTAATAATCTTATCTGCAATTCGAGTATAAATAATTTTATAAACCGTTCAAAGGTATCCTTCAATTTTCAAGAATCCTACTTATAACCTAATCTTTTTTTTTTATTTTGCAAACTAAACTGGTAAGATAACACTGTTCTGGAACATATTTAACCTCTCTGTGAAATTGAACGTAATCTAATTACGTTTTTTATGCGAATAACTTGAGCGAATAAATTTAATTACGGTAAATTGAGTTGATTAGATTTTATTTTATAACTAATTTCATTAACAACATTAAATAACGTGCAGTTTAGACATGGGACAACTTTGTAACTCCTGTTTTAAGGAAAACATGCAATAGTTGCTGGAATGGTGGTTTGATGGTCTTGTCGAATTAATAACAAACATGAGTAATGATAAACAAAATATACAACGATATAATGGAGTATTGCATGTAGCATAAATGATGAATAAACAATTCTTTTTTTATCGTAAATGTAACGAATAATGAATTTAACGAACATTAACTTGAGAAACAACAACCATGTTGCTGTATTAGCTGATCTATTTGTATTTTACACAAATAGGAAACAACCGCTATGCACACAAATATACGTATGTAAGTTTTAAACATTTGTCTGCATTTCAAATGTAAAATACATTATTTGTTAATACTTATGTGCAAAAATGGACATCTCCTTAAATAAATGTTGTATTATATATGTAAACCGGTTGCTAAAAATTATTTAATGTAAATTTAAAAATTTATTTCATTTAACTCCGCCAAAATAAAAAACGGGACTATAATGGACAATAATTTAACAAAATAATCAGCATTTTGTAAGGGTAGCTGCTAGTTACTCAAAATCATGTTTTTCTTTTGGAAATGTAACAATATTTAAATTACATCATTTTCTTGTAAATATCTGCCACTACTTTTTTTTTAATTTTCCAATTACGAATATAAAAAAGTAATACAGTGACATTTGAAGGAGAAAACGAGGTGTATTTGCTGGGAAATAAATAAATAGTCGAATAGTATCATGTCCGTTGAACTGCTGTTTTTGGAAATTATTGCTTGATTGATTTCTAACCTATGCGAAACCAACCTTCTTGCTTTTACTGAGCAAGAAGAAGATTATATTAAATTTTGCAAGATTACAGATGGCCACATATTGTACATTGCTATGCTTACTTTGAATAATTGAGCAACCTTTTCAATTTTTTTTTGCTCTAATGTGACTGTTTAAAGCAGAAAATATGACTCAAAATGCAAAATTTGCTCCAACTAAGGTTTTTTTCTGGTAATGAAAAGCTTGAACTTAAAAAAAAATATGATTCCACTTAGACAATTAAACTTTTGTTAACGCCTGTGTCGTATTGAGATAATTATTTCAGATCCTTTTTCAACATTCTTTACTTTTATTTTTTGAAAAAGGTACAGCATGTTATATATCAACTTCTGAATCGATAAAATTAATTCGACGTTCTTGATCGAAGAATTGCCCCATCTTGTTTTTTATTTTTGAGATTGTCCTCTCTGAGGCTCTGGAGCGTCACGGTAATAAAGCAATGCAAGAATGTTACTGGATCCTGATTAAGTATTCCGCATAACGCATTGGCTTTGGGAAAGTTATTTTCCCACATCTTTTAAATGAAGCGCGTTAATTGGTGTCGAGAAACTTCATTATATTTGAAAAAATTGTGAGAAAAAGGACCCAATCTTTTATTTTACCTTATGAAAAACTGCGTTGGTTCATCAACGGAAGCTCAAAAAATGTTTGTTGTATTGTGAGTGGCGGCGAATCCTGGATTTGTTTCTACGAACCCGACAATCCGCTGTGTGCGTCTTTCAAGATGAAAAGCAGTCAATAAAAGTTATCTGTTCCTGTGAATGTTGAAGAGAATAGTCGCAAATTTTGTTTCAATTTCGGGTCATGATGCTGCAATTCCTTTAGAAGTTAATGCCGATTTGTATACGACCGTATTTTGAAATGATTGCCATGCTCCAAAAAGCCAACTCACAACGACCCTCCACCACGATACTGCGAGTTCACATAGAGCTCAAAGGCAATGATCGAGTTTTTAGAAGAGCAAAACATCGAGTTATTAGATCATCTTCCTTACAGTTCCGCTCTAAATCTCAACGAATATCGTGTGGCTAACGGCTCTAGACGCCGGAAGAAGCAGTCAATGCCCTTTAAGATTGTTCCCACTGATGGTCAGCATAAATAATAAAATGATTCGTGTACATAAAAACAAAGTAGCATAATGTGTTGTTCTTATAAATTTTGAGCGTTTTTTTAAGAAGTCAAAGAAGTGTTTCAAAAAATAGTTACGCCAACGTTGACTGTATAGAGAAGAAAAGAATGAAAGGGGATCTAAAAAATATCTATTAATAGGAGAAATCTAAAAGAATCTATACAACGTTATCCTGGAAGCATTGCGATCCTTCACTTGCTGATAATCTCATACGCATACTTATATAAGTGCATACATACGTTTTAATATTTACCGCCAATTCGATTACACACATAAAATACGATGAATATCAAAGACGCAATTAAGGGTAGATCGCGTCCCCCTTAAAACATTCGACCTCGAACCGCCAGCGAGCTCAGCACGAGACTATAACGCAACAGGTGATACAGCATAAGGTATACACATTCGTATAACAAGCGCACCGCTCTGGAACGTAGGAGAGTCAGCTGTAGACGACAGTTGCGCTAGACCCCAATGCCAATTTTGTTCCTTCTTGGACGCCGTCGAAAACTACCAACACCGTCTTACCGAATCTTTAATATCTGTAAACACACTCTCCTTCGTGACTATCTATTTCTACCGTTTTGAGTAGCTAAAGAGGCTTAAATTAGACGCAATGCTACTACTACTATCGTTTTCTTCTTGTAATTCTAACCGCATTTTTATGGCATGCGAGCTTGGAAATAAATTACGTAGATAATACCTTCTCGCATCATTGAATTTGTATGTATTGTGCGTGTTGCGTCACTATTAGTTCTGTGTGTATCCTCTTGGGTTTTGGTTGTTTAAAGTTGTGATGGTGTAAAAAGACGTATTTTGTACTACAAAATAAATAAATGGTCCAAACAATATTGATCCGATGTGGATTAAAAATATGAAACTGCTTGATTGATTTCTAATCTAAACGAAAGATTAAGAAGATTAATCTATTTAAAATTACCGTTTATCTATCACAGATAACCTCCTTGTTGCTTTCTGAGCAAGAAAAAGATAACCCCTCTCCGATTCCATTTAAACAATTGAACTTTTGTTAATGCATGTGTCGTTATTCCAGATCTTTTTTTACAATCTGTATTTTTATTTTCTGAGAAAGGTGCAGCATATTATATTATATGGTTAAGACTGCAACACATTATAAGGTAATCAATTAAAGGTGTCATTAAATCTCAAAATCTCAAACATCAACTTTCCAATCGATTAGATTAATTCGACGTTCTTGAGCAAAGGATTGCCATCTTGTTTCTTCTCTTGTGTTTGTCCTTTTGGTTATGGAGTATAGTTATGGAACCATGTAAAAAATTGTATTGTTGATCCTGGTTAAAGGCCATTACACATTTGCAACCTTTCTGAGTTTTGTTTTGAAAACAGTAGTCGCGCTATCCATTTTGGTGATAGTTTGAAGATGCCCAATTCAACATGTTGTATACGTTTGATCGACGTACAATTTCGGCTTTATCTTTGTCAACTGTATTCTGTATTTTATGGCAGATTAAAAAACTGCAAGATTTAAATATTTTGATATGACAAATAACAGCGATATTTAATCGGAAAGCTTATGTGTCTTTTATTTACATTTTGGCGGGCAAGAGGCAATTATTCCTGTTCCTGTTTTGTACCTAAGTTAAAGAGCGACTTTGGGACAAGTACACTCCGAGTTAATAACTCCATAAAGAGGTCTATCTAAGCCGTGGAAGTGTTATTGAAGTACTTGTTAAACGGACTTGAAATTTGCCTATGACGTATCTTGTCCGGGTGATCAAATAATTTCATTTCGCTAAGTACGGTTTTTCTTCATTTCTGTAGCAGTGGTAAAGTTATTCCCAAATTTAGTGAAAAAGCTTAAGTGCGCTTCTCCGAAAGTACCTCTTCCGACTTACATGGTTTAGCGACAAGATATTGTAGTAAATATATGAAAGATTTTGTAAAGAAAAAAGTTTATTGCTGGGAAACAACTAAGTCAATTTAGAGGTTACTTCAACTTAAGCCGACTTACCTTAATAAATTTCACAGAGTGTTCAAGATTGTCTATGTAAGCTTTTTTTAGAATTGTTACGGATAGCTAACGCTAGCAAATATATAATTCCTCGTACATATATCTTAATAACTCATCACTAGTTTTTGTACAATTTTACATCGTCTTATCTACTAAATATACTCCTACTATTTTGCATAAAATCTTTAAGCAACAGGACGAAACCCGAAATATTGTCAAGATAACACTTCTCAACGCCAAATAAATAATGTCCGTCTCCTTCTTCCTCCTCTTGTGTACGATATATCTTGAAACGAAGAGAAAAGAAGTAACAATACAACATCAGGATTTCTCCTTTTCGTCACCATAATCATAATTCTCGTTATCACCTCTCGCCAAAAATCAACACTTCATCATCATTCTCCAGCTTGCTACCCTAATATTCTCCCGTAGGGAAACCGTTTCCCTATATTTACCCGAACGAGTGGAGATGCTTATCTCGAACGAGGGGGCAGAAATAACACACAATTTCTATTCCTCTGGTGAAGTCTCACAATTTTTTCCTTTGGTGTATATATACGGCGCGATAAACATTGATGTTAATCTCCGTAGTTGTGCAGGCCGATGTGTTGCGTACAGTATAGAGGAGAGAGTGTGACGAGGCGCAGGGAAAAGAGCCAAAGAACCTTGCCGTTGTACACCGGACAGGTGGTTTTTGATGCACCTGTTCAACACCAGTTTACATTTTTAACGTAAACTGCTCTTGCAACTTATATATAAGTGTATAAGCGCTCTCCTATAAAATGAGTATGTGTTCTTATCCTGTACTCGTTTATTCTGATCATTTTTTTTTGCATTTTGAATTTAGTTCGATATATTTAAACTGTAGTAAAACGAATTTACTGCGCATAAAAGGTAAACCTTACTCTTAAAGTTGATTTTCACCTTGTTAATGGGGATGACTTGAAGAAAACTCGATCTTGTGCCTGCATAAAAATTTAATCAATAGAATTGTGCTTTCAATCTTTTGCTAGTTTATGCTAACACTTTCGTGCCTCAAAGTGATTGTTTCTCTTTTCCCAATTGTGGAATTTGTTTAAGTACAATTTATTTTGTCTTGAAGTATAGTAAGTAAGAGCTTAAAATTGCCATAACATGAAAAAGTATTTTGATGCAACATTTAAATAGATGTTTTTTTCAGTCTTTCTTATGGAAGTAGTTACCTAGAACAATAAAACATAGTCGCCAGTTGTTTTCCTAATTATCTTTATGATTCTATTAAGTTCTGTTACTATAGTTTCATGTTAAGGCAATCCGAGACGCTCTGAACGACGTAATTGTGAAAACTGAAGCGAAATATGTTGTAGACTGGAAGCTTGGTATAATACGTGTTTCAGTAGCCACGATATACAGTAAGTGTGGCACGGCATTTTTTGAATTTGCTCGGTAATCTTCGCAGTGTGAATGCCGCACTGATGTGATGAATAGTCGTTATTTACAGAGAAAAAATTAAAAATGGTAAAAGCACAGATTTTTTCAATAAATAAAAACTCTGTACACCTACATGTATCGACTTAACCATGCGAATATCGTTTATTATTGGAGATTAGGAAGTAGGTTTAAATTTGTTGAAAGTTGCTAAATTTTTCGCTTGTTATGGACACGAAAAGAAAATGGATTTGTGACAAATGACGTTCCAGATTTTTTTTTTAAAATGCGAAAAATATTCTCCTTTTACAAAGTGATGCTAAAAACACATTCCACTTTCGATCTTTTATTTAATGGTGTACTCGAAATATTTACATATGGTTTTGGTTCTTTCTGGACATCGTCAACTTTCTTGTTTCTTATCAGCGACATACTAAACTCTGACCGCGCACACAGCCGAAATATATCGAAATCGAAACCCACCTCGCCCTTTCAATTAAAAATTAATATAATAATAATCATTCCAAAATTTGTATTTCTAACACCGATATTCGTTATTATGAAAATGAGCGCTTTGTGATTTATTTAAACAATTTTGGCGTGAATTATTTAAATAAATCGATATGAGACCTACTGCTGGAAGTAGCTATCCCATTTTATACTAAATACAAGCTCGCATTGTTTATGAAGTATTTTTACTTTAAGTGATTGAAAGTGAATTGTCCCTGTGACAGTTACACCGATACGAATTAGGATTTAATCTTGAGTTAGGTTAAAGCCACAGGTGGAATATCATGATTGCAGTTAATTAAGAAGAAAGATTGTCAAATTCTAGCTGTCGTTTTAAGTCATGTAACTCATGATTAATTGTTAACTCGTGACGGTGCATCTGGCGACAAGTGTTCCTTCTCTCTACAAGCTCACATTCCAAATATATTTCATTAACCCGCAACGAACTATGTCAAATAAGGTGTAATTTCTTATACGAAGAAATGAGTATACTTTGCGATAAAAATCATTCGTAGCTTGGCGGAAACGTAGTCACAAAACCATCATTTGTCTGAGAAAGGAAGACGTAGCCCACCTGCCAATTTTCGTAGAATTGAAAAGTCTAAGCGAAAAGGAGTGCGAACTGAAATTAGCTTTTTACATGCTGCTAATGTATTGAAAGATATGCTATTTTCCACTCATAATAGTGGAAAAAAAATAGGGAAGCCTATCGTAAAGTATTCTTCCGATAAACATTCAACAATTTTTCAACAAAATTTCAATACAATATCATTTAGAAATGCAGTCCGGGAACACAATAGTGATCTCTATTATGAAGCTATTATCGTGGCTAGAAAAAAAATGCTATCCTGAGAATGTGAACGAGAGATATTTCACAAATGGTAAGTTGAAGGTGAGGTGTGTCTTTGTAAATTTTGCACTTTTTGTAACAGTGAATAAAAATAAGATTAATACTACGTAATAATAATAATAATAATGGCCGTTTTCATTAATGCACCATTGCATACGCTTTCTAGCATTTTGAACTGCCCTTCTTCTAGCAATTTTGAATTCTAGGTACGGTATCAACTTTGTAAATATTATTTAAATTTAACAACTCTCCCTAAAAAATAATTTAGAGGATTTAAGTCAAGAAATGTTACCGCCCATACAACAGCTTCACTATTTCCAATCCAATTTAATGCTTCTACATACGTAACTGATCCTATTAGACGATTTCCGAAACTCAATCCGTAGTCGCCTTGCCCTATTTTGTCTGCCCTCTATCTCCAATACTAAGCGAGATCACCTTGATGACGATCTATTCATTAGTTCATTTGATAAAAAAAAAACCTTTATAAAAGAGTTTTAGTAAACTAGCTCCACATCAATCAGTCATTCGCACGGTTTATTGAGGCTGTACTGGACATAATGTGAAAATTAATAAAATAAAAGTTTCCTATCTTATGAAGATATTACATCCGTTTATGCACTGCCCAACATGCGGCCCGCTACGACATTTTTTTGGGGCCGAAAAGAAAACCAAAATATACACAAGCGAGTCAAACAAACACTTTTTTTTTGTGCCTGTTACAAATCACTGATAAAGTTGCGTAGGAAGTATTTTATGATAGGGTCCTCAGAACCGCAATTTTATTTACAGTGGCGCTTGAACCACTTAAAATTGGGCAGCCCTGTATGAAAGGACTAAAAATTATTTTGCTGAGATAACCGTTGAGCATATTAAAACTCCGTAACTATATTTATCATCTAATTTTGGGGGAAAAAAATTGATATTACTTTTTGTTTAAATAAAATTGAAAATAAGATTTGGGCCAATTGGAAAAATGTTGATGTTTAAATTTTATAAATGATAGAATTTGTTCATCTATCTCAAAAGGTAGTATGTTAATTTTAGACATAGCTTACCAAATTTAAAACAATCTGTTATAAATAGGTTTTCTATCACTATTTTTGTTTCAAAAGGACTTGTGATATTTTACATTTCCTTTCCCACTTAGGCAAACACTGTACGTACATATCTGTCTTTGATTAATGCATTAATCTGGTATAGGTATTTATCTACATCAAAACACACTGCACACTGCGTGTGTAGATATGTGGATGCAATTCATTACACTTCATTAATAGATAGATATAAAAATTATGTTGTTGGACAGACTGAATGATTGATTTTTATGAACTTAATTGTTATCTTTGTTTAATTTTATTACTTTAAAGGCTACTTATTAATTAATATTCACTATTTTTTAGTAATTATTACAAGTTTATGTAAAAATATCAACAGTTATTTGCCTATCTTTGGTATAAAAAGTATGTAATGTGGTTGTAATGTTTGAATTTTACCTTAATTGTAAGTTTAATTCGAGTTTGATTATTCAAAAGAACGCGTTGTTTCTTCTTAAGTTAGTTAGACTTTATTCTGTCAATTGAATTTTCATCAAATTTTAACATTTGCAATTTACAATCTTTTAAAGCCGTCGAAATACTGTCCAGGGGCCCCCTCTTTCAGACCTATCGACCGTAAAAAATTATCTTTTAATTCTTATTTATATTCTAATACATACATAAGCATTTTATAGTATACCTAATAAATTTCCATAATATCGGAAACTATTAATTTCTATAATAACACCGGTTATTACCAACCGTTTATACATAATTTTACTTTTCAAGCGATCCGATACGCTCGTCTATCCGTTTCGCGAAAGGTTTCTTTTGCCAGTTCTTGTCTCTTTGCCGGTCTTCAAATAATTTCGCATGCATTCATAAACGTTTACGAGTATCGACTACGTTTCGTATTCCGTGCTTTGTGCTCGTAATGGGCAAGCACTCATCATAGATTATGCGAACCAGTTCTGTTATCCGGCCTTATGCATTATTTATATTGTCTATTTTTTCCTTTTCGAGTGTATCACGTCATTTATGCATGCGCGTAGTCTATTTTGGCTATTTATCACGTTTTGCGCGCTACGCTCCGCAACTGTAATTCGTTTGTAAGCGAACGTTAGGTAACCGGTCATTAGTAAGTTATTAATAGCATGGAGAACTTCGGAAAAAGTGAACAACGGAATAGAATAGACGCTATTGGAAGAAACTTGGGAGTTAATCTTAACACATAGATTCGTTCAAATAAATCAGCCGCTTCTTGTTATATTTCCTATTTGTCAATTTTAAGCAAATTTTGTTTGTAGAAATAGTGTTAATTTGCTAAATATTGATTTAAGCATACATCTTTTCAATGCTACCATCGTGTTAGTTTCATCGCGCTTCATCTTAAATTAATATCTTAAAGTAATAGTATAAAAATATACCGGATGCTTCAGAATTTACACCAACACTTTAGATAGGTACGTTTTCCTATACTTCGAGTAGTAATAAATTGAACAAGGTCGTACCGGAAGGGCAGAATGTGTTCCCGATCCTACCACTTCCACGCGCAATTTTAAAACGGCGATCCAGCTAGCAGAGTCAATAAATATGAAACTCACCCTTGTCTATTAGCGCTGCCGAAAACAAGCGGGTGGTTGCAGTTATATACTGTGGAATTCGATCCTCCAGGAACACATAATTCCTGAAGCAAATTCCT
The DNA here is from genome assembly GCA_902654985.2 of Oryctes borbonicus. Classification (NCBI taxonomy): domain Eukaryota; kingdom Metazoa; phylum Arthropoda; class Insecta; order Coleoptera; family Scarabaeidae; genus Oryctes; species Oryctes borbonicus. The sequence goes on along the minus strand of LR736881.1, from coordinate 1,889,004 downwards.
GTTTGGAGATGCTAAATGTAATCCTTCCAGCAAACCCAACTGTATATACAGTCGTTCTTTGGATCCGTCTTCCAGAAGGGCAAAGCGTTGAAAAGATTCTTATTCAAACCATTTTATTTCTTCATTTAATATCTACATTCAATATCCTTACCACAATATTCTATTCTCTTGGATATATAACTACTAAATCAGATAGGTTTGTCAACCGGTGTGAAAACCGGGATACATAGAATAAAATGGATATCTAGGAATTTCCGCAAGGTCGCCAATACACAGTATGGAACTACGTAGGTATCTTCGTGATGACCCATAGGTTTGGCCATCGCCATGTTAAACAATATAAAGATTCAGAAAATGATTCCACTTTTATTGTTTTGGTTCCGGTTTAACCGGAAGTGATATACAGTTTCATTTTTTTTAAATAGAACACTATAAATGTATTTTGGACTCCTTGTAAAATTGCAAATACAACAGACTCCCATATTGATACTATTGGTGATAAATTTTTTATTCGGACGTTCATACACAAACGTTCTCCATTTCTTCTTACTGAATGCCAGGCGTCACTACTCCGCTCGAGTTCCCTCTGTTTCTGATTATTTACTGGATGTTCACGTACCATGTCTTCATTGGTCTTCCCCTCTGTCTTCTTCTGTTACGTCTTTGCTCCGCATATTTTCTTTTTCTGCCATACGCACCATGTGTCCATACGATCTCGACTAATTTTTTCATCTTTTTGGAGTATTGACTCCAACTGGTTTTTTATTGTTGCATACTCCAATTTATCCATTCTTGTTATTCCTAAAATTACGTGTACATATTTCCTTTCAAGTTTCTAGAAAGCCTGGTGCAGCAGTTTAATGCAGTTTGAGTGAAGTAAGTCAATTAATAGCCGTAGATGAAGCTAGGATATATCGATACGTATGCGGATGGTGAATCAGTTTCGAAAAAGCGAAAACTATTTCGACTACTGGAAAAGTAATAGTGATTGTTTTTTCCTTTTGGAATAGCTGTAAAGTTACACCTTGAAAAAGAAAAAACAATACTACGCATCACTACTTGACAGGCTGAAGCCAGAAATTGCACGAAAGCGACCACATTTGAAGAAAAATAAAGTTTTCTTCATCAGACTCACGAGGGCCAGAGGCTCCGGCGACTTTTTTCTGTTTCATAGGCTTAAGGATTCGCTCGGAAGAAATTTTTATCGAATAAGGAAACCATCACATTTATGGGCGCCTATTTTGCAGAATTAAATGCCAAAACTACTATTTGGGTGGATTAAATTTTGTTGAGTTGAGAGTATCGCTGATTTATGTTGAGAAATAAGAATTTGACAAAAAATACCTGTTTCTGTATTAGGCTGAAAACTGTTCAGACTATCCTCGTACCTTTATGATGTTCCTTTTATTATCTTGTATGATATCGTCCATCACCACATTAAACAAGACTATGGGCTTAGAGCACTCCTTCTTTTAGGCTTTCCTCCACTGTGAACTCGCTTACCCATTATTACCCTCAATTCTAAATTTATTACTACATAACCTGAGTACCTACAAGTTAATATTAAGAAAAAAAATGTTCATTGAAGATAAATTGGTATTAGTATCAAGAAAGTATATAATTTTTATTTCAATAATTATATTATTCATGCAAGGATGAATAGTGTTCACTAAATGTCACAATTAACTCTCGATCCATTAATTAACTCCTGTATCATAGGGCCCAATGACATAACTAACAGCCATCTATCATTAAAGAAAAAGATACCGATTTCATTCGCAGTCCGCTTTATTACTGGGCGATGTTATTATAGCCTCAGACTTGTTACTACCATCACGGTCTTTAATAATTCTACACTAGATTCCGAAAAATATTTAATGAGCGCACATAAAACGTAATTTTCTCAGCGGGTAACCGCGTACTTAACCCGCAGTTGCGAGTCGCTATGGCTATCGGGTCCGGACAAATTCATACATAATCTATATTGTGTAAGAACGTATATAACACGCCGTTTCATGTACCACTGCAACGCCGTCCGCTCTTAATTGCTACGGAGAAATCGTTCAGCATGCTCATTAATGAAAAAGGACCATCAAGAACATAACAAGAAGTCGTTTGTGATTGACGAAGGTAAAATTCGTGTAATGAGTATACACTGTATAGTTATAAGTATATATACGTACGCATTGTGAATTCTATCGTTGGTGTTTCGTGATGGTAATCAAGTCATGTTGTCACGCTCTGTCATAGCCATATAGCATGTAACTTAATCGGATTTTAAAGAAGATAAATGTGATTGTGTGTGAAATTAATTGCAAGTGAATTAAATATACTAGCACAATCACCGTATAATTCCTCAATAATTTAAAAGCATAATTTTGAAAGAATCTAGTTAAAGGTGAATCCACATTGCTATCATAGTAATTTCAAACTGGTCACCTTTTGATGGGATCCATCAATATAACATAGTTTTTGTTGATAGGTCATGATGCAATTTACTTTGGATGCAGTGTACTATTTGCTACAGCAACTCATAGTTAAATGCTGCAGATCCATATGGGTACATTTCTGTCCAAGATACACATTATCACCATTACATTGAATGCTTGTGTCCATTTAATTCATCGGCTGTGTAAGTTTGATCTTTGGATCTACTTTTTAGAGTTGGGTTGATACCCATTTTTGGCGATATATTCATGAAATGATATTCACACGTGATCTTTGGATTTACTTTTTAAAGTTGGGTTGATACCCATTTTTGGCGATATATTCATGAAATGATATTCACGTGAACGTGATTAATATTCTACTCTGAAGCTCTAATTAATTTAAATAATATCCTTCTTGAGTTATAAAACCTTGTTTCAATTTTTGTAACTTATTATTATTTCATTATAAATTCATTAAACAATCACTAATAAAGAAATAACATTTTAATGTACAGGTTGACAACCTAAACTGATTTAATGTTTACGTATTTAGGATAGGAAAGAATATTGTGGTAGGGATATTATTGCTAAAGAATCCAAATTACTCAAATTTTGCTGTTTTGCTTCCGATTTAAGTTACATACGAGGTAGCCTGAAAAGTTTTTAGCCTGAAGCAGAGACGAGTATTTTCCTGGCAAATTCAGTTTTATTTCCCAAATAGTCTCCTTGTAAGTGATGCTCCGATCTCTTCAACCCAACTAAATAGTAATTAGCATCTCGTCCTGCAAAATAGGCATTTTTACGGCCTTCTCAATCGATGAAAATCAATTCGGGAAATTTTTTACCTGGCGACCAATAAAATGTGAGGTAAGCGTTGTCTTGGTGGAACAAAACTTTCTTTTAATTTAAGATCGGTTGTTTTCCCGCAATTTCCGCCTTTAGCTTGGCAAGTAATGATGGGTAATACGCCTCCGTTATTGTTTTTCGTTTTTCAAAATAGTTGATTGACGTAACTCCATGATTATCGCATCCATGATTATCACCATTTTCATGACTTGCCTTTCTTGAAACCGCTGCAACCATCGCGGCCCACAGTTTTGACGGCGCCTTTGTTCAGAAGTGTATCCACATCTCATCTGCAGTTATTAGTCGATGCCAAAACTTCGATTTATTTCGCTTAAACCACTTCAACAGAGCTTTGGAAATGTTCAGTCGAATGGATTTTTGGTCCTGGATGAACAAGTACGGCACCCAACCTGTGGTTGGTTTCTTCAAACCTAAATCGTCAATCAATATTGTCATGTATTAACTTTCGAGATGCCCACAGTCTTTGTTACCTCTCTGACTGTAATTCAACCATTTGGTGAACTTTTCGTATGTTATTGGTAGTGGCCGTCCCAAGCGCTCATCATAAGTTTAGAATCTCGGATAATCTCTGCAAATTTTGTTCAATTTTATTTTCAAAATGATTGTAAAAATTTGAATCATAACTCAATAGTATCAACTGGTTTTGGTATCCAATTTATGGTTAAATAAAGCAATGGAATTTTTAACACAAGATATACTAAAAGGGCTATTGCGCTGCTGTCAGAATAATCAATGATTTGCTAGCGTCTTATTGCATATATTAGCATCAAGTTTTTCTAACTCAAAACAAAGAGGTTATAGTTTTTGTATAATTTTTTTTACGACAAAACACACAAATTCTTGAATATAAGAATAAGGAAAAGGAAAAATTATAATCCGAAACGTAATCTGGCCACCAATAGTGAAAAAGGCAAAATCATTTAGAATTATTTAAAAACTTCCACTTTAAACCTAATTACATCCTATGTCTAAAGCTGTCTATATATAACTTTACAATATCTGTAAGTACCGTACACATATTATGAAAGAATGAAAATAAAACGAAAGATATCAGAAAAACACTTCGGACTCGAACAAGGATAAAATTACTATTAGCAAGACTATAGCTTTTTTAATTAACTAAACGATCATTCAATTTTATGAATTAAATTGTGTTAGTGTGTAAGTGTTGCCGTTATAGATTTATCTAATCCTTTATCTAATTATACATGTCATTAAGTGGGCACTTGTAATTTGCCAAATTTATATCAGTATGGTGTTAATTATGCGTATATAAACGATATTATCTTCTAAGCATTGATAATTGTATTAGAAGGTAATCTCGAATATAACCAACATCCGTTCGACGAAAAAATTTAGATTTACTAAGTATCACTGGATTTTATGATTCCGTGCGGTCTTTGGTGGATATTTATCAATAGCTGAGGAAGTGCAGATTAAATCAGACTGATTCATCAAACTCAAAAATAATAGTAAATCTTGAAAGCTATAATGTAAGAAAATTTCAAACTAAAAATTCTTCGTTTCAGTGAATCGGTTCATAAAAATTAAAAATAAATTATAATCCGTAGTTCACCGCAATACAAATAACTTTCAGAATGTTGGCGGAACAGCCTTTTTAAGGAAGCCATTGACGTAATTTGGTGGCAAGTACTTATCAAAGGCTTTCAATCTGAATTCAAAAGTGATTGCGTGCATCATGCTATTGTTTCTACTTGAATATAGTAAGCTTAAATCCTATGAAGGAGGTAATGCATTATTTCTGTAAAAGGAACAAGCTTTACTATTTTAATCTGTATAAAAGGATTTCTCAGAATCGGTTTTAATTTTTAAATTAATTACCATTCTTCAGATTAATCTATGATGCCAGGGAGATAAATCTATTGATAGTATTCGCATCTTTCGAGATAACCTTCAATTAATTATTCTATCCGTTCGGAGAAAGGATTAGTTCAGCTTGATTGTAGATACTTAAATTTTCTAAGAAATTCTAAATTAGGGATATCCGTTGCTAAAAAATAAGTAAATTTAGAACAAATGAAAAACAAATCATGGAAAATGCTGCTAATTACAAGAAATAGGATTCTTAGTGATTTCATGAATTTACTATTTGACAGATATAAACTTTGAGAGCCATAAAGGTAATTTATTTAATTTGCTATACAGTAAAAAGAAAAATTAATGCACCGCTTATGGAGCCATCAAGGCATCGCAGGTAATGAAAAGGCAGACAAGCTGAGTAAAGAAGCAGCGAATATGCCCTTCATCGGTCCTAACCCCTTCTATGGCCTACAAGAGAGCCACATAAAACAAGTAATTAAAACATGGGAGGACAATCAAAAGAACTCGTACTGGGAAAATTTTCCAGGATAAAAACAGGCGAAAGCATTCCTAGGACAGCAAAAATAGTGCTATCGTTCAGCAAAGGGGACCTTAGATTATTGACGGGATTTCCGACAGGCCTAAAATATCACCTATTCAAACTAGGAAAAGCTGAAGGCCAAATCTGGCGTCCATGTCAAGAAGACTGAAGATGGCAGAACACAATCTATTCAAATGCGTTGCCATCAGTCGCACTCGACAACAACATTTCAGTAAACCATTTCTGATATTTACTGAACCGAAGAATGAAGAGTAATATTAAGGTTTATTAAGTAAACATAGGTTTTACCGCATTTTGTTTTTGCAATTTTCGAAAAATCGCCAGATCGGAAGAAGAATTGCTAGAAGACAAAGACAATGAAATCTCCGTGCAATAAATATCATCGAAGATCGTTATAATTACGAACACTTCGAGAACTGCTTACGACGGAAAGATTTCTGCAAACACAACTGGGCGATGTTCATGATACAGTCAAAAGGCGACGACTTCCTGAATCTCGATTATATTTTCAAAGCCCAGCACATGCTTCCAGATTATCCAGAACTCACTGTGAGCCCGATTATTGTTCGCAAAAGACCATGTGAGTTGGCAGATTGTTGATTGTTGTTCTTTTTACAGGTGAGGCTAGATTTTGCCCGATTAGTATGCCAAATTAAAAATATGCTGTCTGTAAGATTAGCAAAATGGTATCATGTGAAGGGGAGACATACCCCAACAGCTCACACGGAGCTTCGTATCGTTAATGGCGGACGTATGACTTCAGAACGCTACATTACTGACTTTCTTAACCATATGCCCCCTCTATTGGAGATGTGTTCTAGATAATGCAAGGACATATGCTTCACGGAAGATGGAGGAGTATTTAAATGAAATTGGAATTCGCGTAATCAATTGAGTAGCGCCAATTGATGAGAACAAGGATTCGAAATTAACCCCCACCAACGAGTAACCAACGTGTGTTGAGAGACTTACGCATCAGGAAGACAAGAGATTGCTAATTGCTGGCATGCAAAAACGCTGCGAGGCTAGAATTAAGTAGACTAGAGGAAGAAATAGTTAGAGAACGTTTAGTTAATGTTAATTATGATTTAATAAAACCACAACGTTGTTGATATTTTGTATTATTTGCTTCTTTTTTATTTGTTATCCTATTAATTTGTTGAAGTTACGCGGTAGTCGTTACAATCTTTGTAATCTAATGTTTGCTTCATAAAAATTAAGTTGTTGCGTTAATTTTGCAGTTTAGTGTAATTATTCTTCTTTTAAATCTATAATTTTTTAAAATTAAATATACATAAAACATGGGGCTTAGTAATATTGGTCATAAATGATCTTATCGATCATACAACTTAACCTACTGTACCTAATTTGACATCTCAACTTACTGTTATTGATGAATATCAACATAAAGCATTTTAAATTAAATAAAAAACAAAAAACGACGTAACAATGTTTTCTGTTCGGAGTAATCTTCAAAAATGTTTTTCTTTTTTTTTAATATAAAATATGAAGCTTCTTATAGGAAATATGTTGTCGATGTAGGTCATCCCCTGTGTTATGTTTTAACTGCTACACAGTTTATTTTCATCTCTTTAAACTTAAGTATGCTGCATGTATTGATGCACAGCTACATACGTAGAACCTATTATAAATCCAGGAACGTTCTATCTATAACAAGGTCCGCCTTGCATACTAAGCGCCACAGTCCATTTGACGCATTTTGGATTCAATCAGTCAACTCGGACAATACCGGACGTCCGCTAAAGCAGGCAACACACCGCTCCAACGCTGAGCACCAGAATATTAATCAAATAAGCTTTTCAGTAATAATAAATCCGATGTGCGCGTTACGTTGTTTCAAAGTTAACTTTAAACCGGTTGCTAGGGTGTCAACAATAGACGATAAACCAATAATAAACTCGCTGGACGTTTATTATGATTGGTATACTTGCATCGATTGCTTAGGTTTACCATATCTACTCGCTTAAGAGCAACAGAGTTCCGATAAAATAACGACTCACGCACGCTTTTGATGATTGTGGAAGAAATTGAAAGAATAGGATCATTCAGGATATCCTCTTTCGATGCAACGAACAGAATAAAGCAAAAACTTGTTGTTGCCTTCTGGCACGCTATGTTTTCGATTACGTAATATGATGGATTTTAAGAATAACTTCGTATTGGACAATTGCATAACCAACTACGACTAACAAGAGTGATACCGTCTCCCAGTGGAGGCTGGAGCATTCCATGGGGGCGGTAGCCGATCCAGCGGCAAATAGGGCGGTTTTAGTTTAATTTAAAACATATTGACGGTGACAAGCAAAGTTCAGAAATATTCATTTATATATGTTTCAAATTTTGTCTCTCTGTTCTTGTTATCGCTTGTCTGACGGACCTTGCTTTTGCGGGAAAATTTCTTCTATTCATACGAAATCTAGGCAGAGGTGAATACAAACACTTGCCACATTATCAGCAGTCTCTACAAAACAGGAATTACGCCAACACTTGGATCATCTTCATGTTAATTTTATGGAGCATTTCCAAGATATTTTATACATGGATATACCGAGTTGGGTTTCAGATCCTTTCGTAAATGCAGATACCGAAGAATCATAAATTTGGAAGAGGAATTCGTAGAACTCACAATTAAGGAAGAACTCAAAGTAAAATCAAAAATCAATATCAGTTCTTTACCCTGGATTGTGGGCAATAGTGCAGAAGTTTTTAATCGTTCTATATGGCTGAGCATGCATTCAGTGCACTGAACGTGGCGATGTGCGATTGAAGTTAATGAAATTGGAAACCGACATTAATGAATTGTTGAAATTTCACCAACCTCAACCATATCATTAATTTTTTTTCATTTATTATTAATTTTGTGTCTATCTCATTATTTTTTAATTCTTATTGATATTATTGTGCCCATTCTTAAAATTTTAATAAGCAATCTGACTGTACATTTGGTTGTCGTTTTATGAATTTCCACATTATAATTTTTAATAGTTAAATAAACAGATAAATTAGGCACAGATAATATGCAACAATATTATAATATTTCATATAAAATTAAATAACATGGACAAAACGAAACTCGCAATGTATATTTTCCACTGATCGGCGAAAAAAAGTAATTTTGATAGTTCCTCATTGTCTTTCTCATATTTTACAAAGTCTGTGATTATTTTAACTATAGATATATTTTGACACTAATATCCTATTTTTTTTCAAAGTTACAATTTAATGATTCCATTGACATCCAGAACACACTGATCTAATTTCCTGGGTAGTATGGAAACAACCTTTTAACTTTTAGCAAAGGATCCAATATAGCTTTTTTCTTTGTTAAAATTATATCTGGACGTAAGCCAAACAGCGAAAAACCAATAAAGCCCACGCTAATATTGGATTGACATTGTACCAAGCAGACAGTAAATACCTATAGGTAAATATATGACAATGTCAGTGATATATTTTTAATTTCAAAAAAAATATCTTATCATCTAATGATCCATGTAAACTGTATGCACGCATGTATGGCAATGAAATTGATCATTTAATAAATACTTGTGCGGCTAATAAATAAATGCTGAGATTCACCAAAATTGAGAACAACTATAGCATCAAAATAGTTACCTTCAATAACTTCTGTTTCTTCTTTTGTTATATAATGACCCAATACAATAGTGTATTTTTGTGCCAATTTTGGTAGGTTAAAATCGACAACTATCACAAGTTGGTTAAATTTTAGAATAACAATGATACTTGAAGAATCTTGTGCATCTTAACGCCTTAACGACCACCACACTAAGTAAACTTCGTTTAGTCCAAAAAACTATTTTTTTAAATTAATGTATGGTAAAAAATATATAGGTATAGTTGTAATCATAATTTTTGAGATTATTTCAGGGTTAAAAAATTCAATTTGCTACACGTTGTTTTAATTTTTACAAGGTCACGTGTACCAATTATGGACAAGGCTAAATCTTCTTTGGGACTATAAAAATCAACACAAAATGTTTCAAAAACATCTTATTTATTATATTAAGTCCAAAAAGAAAGAAGTTAAATCTAGTGTTGATGCTATGGTGACCTATTTGCCGTCTTTAATGTGATAGGTCTTCCACTTGTTCAAAAGATTTTTTCTTAACATGCATGACAACTCCAACGTTTCTCTAGAGATGTTTGGATGGTCGATCTTCTACTTTCCTAGAAAGTACCACCCATTGTCTTACGAAAATGCAAGAACAGGAGTAGTTTTAATCAACTTTTGCGGTATCGTTTAAGACCTAGAAATAATAAAATATGTTTTTCGTACAGGCACTATAGTGGTGTTATTAATAGCATACGGTTTTGCACATGCGGTTTGTTGGTTTACAGTATCTATGAAAGCTCGACCACATTGCATTTTATCATTGTTTATGGTGTTTGTACAATCCCTTTATTGGTGTAACCTATACCATCTTAGGAACACCTTCAGGAATGAAACAACCCCAACGCATTTCCAAAACGAAAAGCTCTGTATATAATTGTACAGGTATTACGTTCAGTCCTACGCTAAAATGTTTGTGCTCTAATATGGGCGGCTTACGCCTGATGGTAAAAAAATCCGTATTTCCATACTTATATGGTGCGGAGTATGCCGGTGTCATGTTGTTTGCCATACTACCCCACAGTCCATGCTATCATTATTGTTGTGTAATATCAAATAAAACATGTTTCGGTAGTCATTTATTTGTTAGGGAATGATTTCTATCGTAATTAGATATCAAGAAGCATATATAACTGAACAAAATACCATGAATTGCATCAAAACAATGTACACACACGAACAATAAAAAAATTACAATTCTTCTACGAGATGAAGATGATTCAAAAAAACAACTGAAAACAGAGACGTGGACCAAACAGAGAGTAGTGGGCGTGCACCGTATCTGTCTCTCAATTAGTCGCCCGGCACCGGGAGGCGTATCCGTTCGAACCAATCCGGATGCAGCACCGCTCAGACGGTCATCTCTTTGACCGGGTCACGTGCGAGTGTCCTTTGCTCACAGAGCTGGCCCCCTGCCGGCGCACGGTACGCGTTATATTGGACAACAATTGTTTTATTACGCAGCGTTGTGATGCCGCTGCTCTCGTTGCCACGGCCGACAAGAAAAGCGGCGATAGAGGCGACGCGCGAAGGGGGGAGGGAAATGTAAGGATCCGATTCGGGATTTCCAGAGTCCGGTTCGCGAAATATCCGTGCGCAGATTCCCCTGGATGGAACGGCGGCGTTTGACGACGATGCTCGCTTATTTCGGGTGCCGGCCTTGCCGAATTAAAAACGCCCGCCGCCTCCCTGGATTTATTTTTGTTTATTGGCGTAGCGGCCAATAGGATGACGGGTTGGATGTTTTATGGGCGCATTTTGATGTTGAACGCGTTGGGAGTGCTTTAGCAGCTCAAATAATGAAAATTTGAAAGATCTTTATATTGGACCTGTAATTAATAATTTGTTACAGATAAACGCTGGATTAAAATCATCTAAAATGTACTACCAGCTGTTTATTTAAGCTCACAAAATTGAAATGTAGTTCGTACATATAACATTCTTGTAACTAGTTGTTTGATGTTCGTTTACAGAATTCATACCGTGTTCGAAAACCGTGTATTACAATATCTACTACAGCGTGTCCACCAAGTGATATATATATTTTCAATATAATTTTTAGGGTAGGCTAACGCTATTCGAAGTCGCAGAGAGGAAGAATGTAGGCTTTTTTTTTACTTGACAATAATATTCAATTAAATTTCTGTACTATATGTGGTCAGTTGCTCTTTTACTGTAGAAATTATTTCTTCAATTCTTATTATTTTTTTAGTTGTTTTCTTATTTTCCACCCTCTTTTAACACTGTTACTTCATTTGAAGTAGCCACAGATAAAAATACGGTGTCAGATCTAACACCATTTGGTTGTTCCCTCGCGTTCATTTGCACAAACAGTTAGAATTGACGCAGTTAAAATTATACGGAGTTGCTACAACACTCCGTGTAAGCGGAGTTCAATAGGAACAAGAACTTTCAGTTTTACATATGTTTCGTTTCGTTGGAAACTTTCTCCATTTCGGTGAAAAACATCTCCCTCTCGGTGAAAAGTTTCTTCGTTTCGCTGAAAAGTTTTTCAGTTTTTATGAAAAATTTCTCCGTTTCGGTAAAAAATGTCTCCGTTTCCGTGAAAAATGTCTCCGTTTCTTTCTACTTTTATACTTCATTCTAACAAATAACACTTGCTGGGCAATCTCACCGCTAATTGTATAACGGTACACAATTAACAACAGAATGGTGTTGTTTTAACTCTGTTTAGGTGAATCTCTAACAAAGAAATAACTACATAAAGTATACCATATTCAGCATTATAGATATAAATTTATATCCTTTGGGATGTTAAGGATAAGCTAAAATTAAACCTTTCACCGTTTGGAGTATTAAAAAAAATAATTACTTGCTAGTTAGTTACTTTTCACCACAATGGTGTTACTTTAACATAAAGTAGGTGATGATTTGAACAGCGGAGTATATTTACACTATTGGAATATTTTCAATATCAATTGTATTGATTGGTTTAAGGGCTGTCAGGCTTTTTCAGCCCACGTCAAAATAAATTATTCTTACGTATATAGATTTGCTTTAAAATTTAATCTGAAAATTACGATTTTCTTATATTTACGTAAAGCTGATGGTAATCAAAAAATGTTTCAAAATCGCCAATAAATTGGTAAAATTATAGCTACGTTATTATCGGTCTTTCCTTAACTAAATATTAATTTAACGAATTTCCACAAGAAATTTTCAAAATAAAAAAAAAGTTCAACATTATTATCGATGCCGTAATTAGTGGGCTAAATATGTGGAATCGACAATGATTTCATAATCACTGAAGAACTTGTTTACATACGCGGCATGAATGATCAAAGCGCAGGTGAGCACATATTTTAAGAAATATCTTCATAAATCAATCACAAATTATAATCCTATTAGCAAAATCTCTGTAGAAGTACTACTGATGGTGCTCCTAGTGCCATACGCCTGAAGAACGGGTTTGTAGCAAAAGTCAATTATTTCATGAGAACCAAAAAATTTGGAGCTTACTGTGCCGATGTATACATCAACAGACATTATGTTGCAATGTTTTAAATATAATGTTTGCCAACAACACATAAGTATCGGCACCCTCCGCACCACACAAGTTTAATTTATTATATAGTAATATAATAATTAGTCCGGGACGGCCGTTTCGAGGACACGAATGGTCCTCATCATCAACCATTCGTGTCCTCG